>CM060973.1:69071971-69504471 GCA_030765045.1 Tenodera sinensis
CTATGGTAATTACGTCATTCATTTTCTGGCACGATTATGCCATTATAATAACCGTTTTAATACTAGTATTGCATAAAATAATGTTTGTTTTTCAAGATATTACTATTCTGATGGACTAAATGTTGTGTCCTAGTGGACATTATGCTTTCTGATGTCTTACTTTCGACATTATGCATTTTGGTTAGTTTTCAGTAACACACATTTCAGATAAGTGACAAATACCTTTTAGTTTTTGCAAAATTAACCTTTTAATATTAAAAATTATTTAACAGTGTTACAGCTGTTGGTCTAACTTTAGGATCATTCCGAACTGTCATCTGCCTAGGACTCTTCACACTTTGTAAGAATGAATTGAAACGAAATTAATAAAAGATAATTAATAAAGATAATATTATTCTGAACCAGAATAATAACAATTTCATCAGTGAATGGTATCAGTAAATAACTGAATTTTCACTCATCTGTATAGCTTTGCAGTGACAGTAGTCTCTTCAAACTCTAATTTTCGTTTTGATTTCTTGTTCATTCGTTTTCATTCCACGATTCATTTCTTCTCAACTGCCACGTACACACTCTCTGTTTTTTATTTAAAAAAAGAAAAAAAAAAGCTTAAAGTTGTTACGCCTTTTTATACAACAATACTGATATATTTTTTGACGTGGCGAATGACCTTGCTAAGATCTACGCAAGTGACGTCATGTAAATTGATGATAAGTTTAACGTCTCTGTTTCCTACTTGAAATAAACCACAGACTGCTGACAATACGAGCGGCTACTGTACTTAATCACGCACTGTTCCGCGATGTTTACTACATGGAAGTCGGAAAGATACTAACCTTACACCCCTATGATCTTACAAATGCCAAAGTGAACTCGACCATAAACTACTGCGCAACTTCTTGTCATTCACCACGTCCAAAAATACCATTATACGAAGCGTATACACCACACTATTTTGGTAGGGTTTTCAGGTGAATTAACGCAGAGGAATACTTAAACAACAGTATGAACTGAAAGAGTATTGAATAACAGCGTGTATTCCTATAGGTTCTGTTCGTTCGAATAAAGAAAGCCTTGGGGAAGCATTTAAAGCGAATAATTGTCATAATTACTGGCAATAATTTTCAATTAACAAGAGCCTCACGTGACGAGAGGTCAGCATGTGGGCAATTCTAAACGAAAACAAGTACGCAGCTGTTCACGGCGCACTTTTTAAGTACTTGCAGCAGTTGATTAAAAATCAATTGGACGCCGTGCTGAGGCACACTTGGGAATTAGACGCGACGCTGCACAGCGATGAAAATGTGCAATCAAGTCGATACATGTTCATCAGAATGTGAAACTGGCTAAGATAATATCAAGCTCCAATTGGAACTGATATCCCAGATCAATACAGTTCAAGGGTTGGTCCATTGATCAGGTGGAAAGGCAGCAGCGCACATGACAATTATTCATTAGATGGTTTAAAACTCAAAGTGCGGGTAAGGGGTGAACTGCCCCTGTGGTCTGGTGCTAAGAATTCCTTGTCCATGTCCCGTGTTCGATTCTCGGCTATAGGGTGAGCATCTCTCTTTGGCCAGGTTTCTTTCCTATCAGTATGGAAATATGAAACAGAACTTAAGGGGAGGGGGGACCTATACGAAATCTAATTTCTAATGCTAACTTCTCTGAAACAAAATCTTTTGCCAGTAATTTAGGTAGCTGTAATCACATTGTAGAAATATTATATTTTGAATCTCGGCGCACTAAGCACAGTCGGAGCCCCAAAAAATAAAAAATGGTTCGTATGAATTTAAGAATAAATAACTTCTTTACTAACGGTCAAATGTTTAAAATGTTGGCTTTTACATTGTACTTAAAGTTTTCCAGATGTGTACCTTTTTCGTAAATGACTTATGAACAAGTTAATTTGGAAATCATTCGATTTTCTTAAAAAGGGAATTGCTGGGTAGGCGGCGCCGTGGCTGAGCGCTTAGACCATTCGCATTGGGAGCCCGGGATCGATCCCAGGGACCCGCATGCGATATTCGTGGTGGACGAAGCGGGGTCTGGTCGGATTTCTCCGGGTGCTCCGGTTTCTCCGCCACTCATTCCACCAATTGCTCCATCATCAACTTTCAAATCATCCATTTCGGCTGTATTTCATATCTTCTTCCTCACTATCATACCTAGTGCTTGATCCATAAGAATCATTGTTCAGTTTATTTGGGATATACTGTATAACCTAAAATCTATATGTGAAATAATTATTACTTTTAAATGTTTTAAACTTTTTCTGTTTTTCGTAAACGATAACTTACTATTGTACACTTTACACATGATTAAATGAAATAAAATTTCCAAAGTAACAGTAACTAACTTTAAAGATTATAGAAGATACATCTATTATTCTGTTTTCGAATCAGTAGAACCTCCTGGAATATAAAACTAACATTTCCACCCTTTTACTTCACACATTTACTGTCTTTGGGTACTTATTCTAAATTACTTAATACAGACACTCATAGGAATTTTGTGTCCTCAGTGCAACTTTCCAATAAAGAGCACTTGCTAGATACTTATACATCCAAGCGTATACCTGATTTTTTTAGGAATATTGAAAAGGGGCATGTCAAATTTAAATATCCTTGCACACGGCCAGCTTTAAATGGCCGTCAGTCAAATGTTTTCATTAGAATGATAGTTCACAAAATTGTTCCCAATATATCAATCAGTATAAGGGATCCCAAAACAAAAGATCTAGTAGTAAACAACGTTATCATAAGCAATTTTATTGTTCCAAAGGCGAAGCTGCTGATTTGACCTAGAAGTAGATGTTAAGGGCCGCCTATAAATAAGGAAGAGAGAGAGACGGACAGAAAAGATAAACCTTCATATTCTAAGAAAGAGGAATTATTTGCAAGAAATAAATGCCATGGTATTACGATTATGCAAGCAGGTAACATATATTTGTATGCACAAGTAAAATAATTGCAGTTAAGTCTAAAATATCTGGCGTCTTACATTCAGACGGTTTTCTCTACTTTCTTTTACAAAAGTTTATTCTTCTGTATACATCTTGTTAGTTAAGATACTATTATTCCGCATTTAGGATTTCGTTATAGGTATAAAAGAATAAAGTAGGCTATAGTCAGGTTATTAAAAAACTTGTTGCTATGTGATGTCTGAAATTCCATGCTCTTTTATGAGTACAAGAAAAAATGAATAGCGACTTGCCACTTAAACAAATCTACTGCTACAGTCACATAACATTCTCTACTCAACTTCCACAAGGTATTCTTGTAAAAGCGTATTGTTTTATATACTTCTTGTTAATCCAGATAAAGTTTCAATTTACACTTTTCATTTACTTACTTACTTATTTTATTGAGGAAAAATTTGCCTGGTGCCGGTACAGAAGGGCCCGGCTTACAGGCTAAAATTGACATTAATTATAATTTACAATATTTACATGGGTATTCTTGTTAGCTTTTATATCATCAAAAAACCCATACAGTGAGCGGCTTTAGCCCACCGAGAACAGTTTTTGGGCGTATTCTCAGTCTTTTGTCTGTCTGTTTTTGATAGTTTTTTTTTTAATTTATATACACGGATACATACACTCACTCACTCCTGGGCATACCACACATATGTTCCATCACACGCACACACACACACACACACACACACACACGCTCGTATATACATATTTACATTGCACTATATACATTTCACTATTTACAGTTTTTCCGCAGTTTTCCTGTGCGGACCAGGTTGCAGCTCCTGTGGCATTTCCGAGGCACAGACCTCTTCCGGAGTGTGTGGCCTAGGGCCTGGGTTCCATGGATGCCCATCAGTCGGCGAGCCATGCAAATGTCTCATTAGTCGGCGAGCCGAGCCGCTTCTAGAACATTTTTATCCTAGTATGCTTGCGGTGCTTCGGCTCGCCTTTGCCGATGTTAGCGATCACGTCATTTTCGTGGTTCCTAATGCGCGTCCATGCCGCCATTGCTCTTTTGTCTATTGCCTCCGGGATGAACGGGATATGAGTTTCGAGGTGAAGAGTTTGATACGATAGAAAACTAAAGCAGTAGTCAGATTAAAAGAATTACAGAATGCTACTCTTTGCAAGAGCACGAGGAAATCTCAAAATTCGAATCAGTAACTAAAAATATCTTGGAAGATATGTATATAAGACATAAACTGTATTTTAACGAGCTCTGCATTTTTGTGCAGATCGATTTTTTTGGTGGAATGCTCTTACTACACGCAGTACGGGAAATAAAATATACTGTGTCGACATCTGTAGGAACAACAAAGAAGTACATTACTGAAGCACTATCCATGGAGTGTGACGCATTTAACTACGTCATTGCGTCGATATGAGGAAAAATGAATGGAGCCATTTGCATTGTAGATATGTGGAAGGTGAACTCTCAAATTGATTAATGAAACTGTTGAAAAACCGGTGAAGAATGGTGTAATTGACTAGGAGGAAAAAGATCTGAACTGAAAATGGTGATTAGGGAAAAGCTTCGAGACGAGAAAGAGAGGAGAGTAGAAGGTATGAATGCATAATTTATAGTGAGAGACCTGCTAGTGGGCAGAAATCTATTTTTGACTGTGTTATTGCGTGATTCCTACTCGTTTCTTCTTCCTAAATTTTTTATTTTTCTATTTCCTTTACGCCACTTTAGCTACGTAATCATATCGCGACGGATGTGTTAGCCTTCGTCACTAGACCACAGTGCAGGGCAACTGTACAACCACCTCTGTGACGGGCAGATGGCAGATGGCATTAGGGTGCCATTCAGTCTATCTGATTTGAGAGTTAGTCTTGAAGATGTCATCCCTATACCGTGCCATCCTGCTCCGTCACGAGTCCACAAAGGGAGCAGTGCAGGGCAACTGTACATCCGCCTCTGTGACGGGTAGATGGCATTAGGGTGCCATCCAGTCTATTTACTTTCATTATCTGTGGATAGATGGCACAACATTCGCCTTTACCGTCTATTTTTCATTTATACTAGTGTTTTAGAGTTAAGTTTTGGTCCTGGTAATAAATATCCAATCCCGTATTTACCTTGGCGATTAAGGGAAACCACGGAAAAAGCCCAGTCAGATTGGTAGGCCCACAGCATTTGAACCCGGAACCTCCTGAAAGTGTGCCACAGCCTGAGTCATCCCACTTGGTTCCTTATATTCTCGGATTTAGCTTATTTCCGCTCGATTAGAAGTTGTAACCTAAAATATGGTTTTCTGTTTAGCATACTCTGTTACTTTGATCTATTATTATTCTTTTCGTACCTACAATTTGGTGCACACGCGTCTTCAATGATTGCTCAGTAATATTTGCCTGTTTTTGTGAGCCAAAAGTTAAACTTTTCCTTCATTTCTACGCTGTATCACCTTTAACTTTAAAGGGGGTGCAATAAGCTAAGGCAAGGTAAAAAATCTTTAGTCTTAAGCCGAGCGAAATACTGTATTAAATTTGAAGCTGTTGCCTTAAATGGCGAGAGGTTCTATGTTGCAGAATGCGGATAATCCATCATGAAGTACTTGATCCTACATCCCTCATTACCTCGCCCGTCAATCTGGCCTACTCTTCATGCATCATTAGTCACTTTCCTTGACCATGTCCTTCCTTGGGTCATTGGTCAGTCAGTCAGCGTGTTTACCTGCCCTCTTCCCTTCAGCATCCATCACGCTTCTTTCATAGCTCCGATTTTATTGTTACAAAACAGTTCTTCCTCATGTGTTGTACTCAAAGACCTTCCCTACTGTTGTAAAAAACATTCTTACAAAAGTTCTTTCATCTATCTACTTCATGTTAATGATAAACATTCCGAAATTATCTTATTGCTAATTTTCTTGTACAGGAATATGGAAATATAGTAGGCTTTAAGCGAGTCATATGTTTTAAAGCTGGTGGTATGTGATAGCTTTAAAATTCCGTTCTCTTTGCATGTCCAGGATATAAAAAAAAAAAAAGAATATCGACTTCCTATTTGAGACACGTATTGAAAAATTCAAACAAATAACAAAGAATTTCTAGGAAATGGTTCATTATATAGCCTTTGAAGTCCTTCGTAGGATATAGAATTTATAGATGAGATGAATATTGATCGGAAGATCCGTGGTTCAATTCCCGGCAATGTCATTGAAGTTTTCAGTCCTGATTCCACCTCTTAAAGATTCTGGAACATTCTAATATCCAACTGTGACACACTTAGCAATAACATAAACAGTTCTATTTTTAACTTAGTTCCTGTGCTACATCATTAGAAGCCACAATAACTTCCAAGTTCGGCATAATATCTCTTATAGATACTTTTAGTTGTGCTGAGAAATGAGTATCTGACATTCTAGTTCTATTTTTACATTTTATTTGCTTCATTCGAGAGAAAAGTTGCTCACAAATGTATGTGGATGCAAACACTGCCAATATACGATTGCTAAATGCCCTAATACGAGGATATTTACTTCTAGGAGCAAGTTTAAATACCTAGACACTCCTTGCATATACTATTATACAGCTACAGCACTCCGTTACAATCCACCACTGTTTGTAATGAGTACGATGGCAAGTGAAGGGGTGTGCCGGTAAGCACAAGATGCACGTGACGCGCAGGTAGGGTGAGCTAAGCTTGCGTTTGAACTTTGGCTGTTCTACAGGGTGAATGAGACTTACTTAAGCACATTTGGTTATATAATGCGTTAAACGTGAGAAACTAGCAGTGCTCTTCAATCCCATTCTCCTTAGTTGCTAAGTCTCTGTTATAATGTGACTTATGAAACTGATTATGTGATCCCTTCTTTGCGACAGTTAATCTGTTTTTGATGTAAATCATGGTCTAGTGGTCCCACAAATAACCCATGGTTAACTTCTGTGATGACTTAGTTCATTAGTCTAACAATGCCATCACCAGTTTGCAATTAATAAAGTAGAGACCGGCTCTGTGGCCTGGTGGTTAGCATGCTAGCTTCCAAATTCACAGGTCCTAGGTTCGATTCCATAGCGGGTAGATATTTTTCTTCAGCCAGGATTATTCCTCATCCTCCCTTTAGTCTGGAATTATGAAGAGAAAGTGTAAGTGAATTTAATTTTTATAAAGAAAACCCAACCTAAACAAAACCATACACAAATAGTAAAACGAGTGAACATCATTAACAATAATTGTTCCAAAGGAAACGTCGCCGATATGACCTTAAATGTTAAAGGGAGTATATAAATAGAGCAATAAACAAATACATAAATAATATAAAAATAAAAAATAGATTTTACCAAAGTAAGCCGATTTTTGCACCACTTCCTATACACAATTTGATCTCTTAAGAATGGAAGCTGGCCTATAATCTCAATTTTAGAAGACTCTACCCATTATCCACCCATTATTTTTCAGCGTCGTTTCTTCCTCACTGTGTAATGTTTATCTGCGGTACATAGTGTTAATTTGGTTCTTTATGACCAAATCTTGTCTTTTGTTTTATTGATCTAGAAAGCGCTGGTACAAACATTATAAAGAATGCTCTTCTCGCTGCATCCACTGTGATTTTATCAGATGTTACAGCTTTGTTATAATGTTTTTTAACATATGATTTTCTTACACGTATAATTATAATAATTATTATACCGCAAATTAGGCTTTTGTCTTTATCGTCACCACTTTAAAAAGAAACTTCTCACTCCAATTTTAATGGATTTTCAGCATTCTTTGCTTTCTTTGGAGAAAATTGCTCCATTATTAAGTTTTTGTACTGCACTGATAAGCAAACCCTCAACACACGGTTCCTCGCTTTTTACCTTCTTGGGAGGAAAGTGGCACGTCGTTTGTGTGGCATATTGTTGACACATTTTGGCGAGTATTGTGTTAAGGGAACACTGAAGTGATATATTAGCCTGTTTAGTCAAAATGAAAAGAAAAAAAAAATCGATTTTTGGGGTTTTATTCCAAAAAATGCACAATTCCTTAAAGAATTTATCTGCGAAGTTTTAATCCCCTAGGGAGAGGGTAACACATATTTTGAACGTCATTTTTAAAGTGATGCATCTTCCTTTAAACTTTAAACTCATTTTTCTCGGAAACGATTTTTTTTGTTACTTTCTTATATTCAAAATATATCTGCTCCCATAAAAATATCTAGCTAGAGATCTAAGCTTTTCTCCAATATAGTTCACAATATAGGTAATAATATGTCCGAATTTTGGAATTGCTTATACGTTTAAAAAAAAAAAAAAAAAAAAAAAAAAAAAAAAATATATATATATATATATATATATATATATATATATATATATATATATATATAAAATAATGTGCTGGTTTTATGACATTTTTACTCTATGCAGTATTGAATTAAAAAAAAAAAAAAAAAAAAAAAAGCTATTCACTATATCAAAATTTCGTTCTTTTAATTTGCTACAAAGGTAACAAGAGATACAGTTTTAAAAATCAACTCTGTTCTTCGACATCTGTTGGAGGAGATAGATTTTGGTTATACGCAATAAAATTGATATAAATTAATATATCAGAAATGAGATTAAATATTGGAATGAAATTTAGCACACACATTTGTTTAGTTACTAGTAAAAAATTGTCTCTAACTTCAATATTTTAGAAAATCGTCTTTTTCACTTCGGTGTACCCTTAAAGTTTGTAACATTCCTCGGCCCCAAGTAGCAAAAAGCAAGTATGACTTAAGCTTGACACTCAAAGCCTCTCAGTCTGTGGCATTCCGTTTGTTGCTTTTTCCTTTTCCTTACAGATGATTGCACAAGGATTATCAACAGATACACTGACCTGTTATTCAGCGCCGTTTTTAATAGATAGCCTACACGCAAAAGCGTTTTTTGAGCTTTATCTACGGTGTAGACAACTCCGTCATGAAAATAGCACGTGTCGAATTTTAACAAGGTAGGTATGTGCTGGTCTGCAGCACGTGCTATCTCACTTTATGGAGAGGAGAAATATTGCGGCCATCTCATATTGATCGGTCCTGCAGCTGTAACCCGGGCGGGCGGCCAGCACCGGAGGGAGCTTGCCCACGTATTATTGCAGCAGGGCCGTGTGGTTCTTGTGGCTATGTGTCATTTGTTGGCCCTTTCCCTTACCTCATCAATCACATACCAAACATTCTTGGTCCTTGATGGTTTTACACCTATTGACTTTTGAACATTTGAACAGCTCCCTTCGGTGTAACGAGAGTCCAAACGACTTTTCCCAGTGTTTATCAACGATTTCTCATTTCTTTATAATATAAGACACAGAGCAAGTGAAAAAATATCTATATAATGGTGTTCTTACATTTTTATTTACATAGTAGGTAGAGAAGGAATTGCATTTCACCCAAAATTTGATATCGAGATTTCAGTGGGAATACAAATACATTTTTTTAAATGGTACGTCTTTCCTATTACTAACACATTTTTCTTATTGTCAGAAATTCTGGTCTGATATTAACTTAATTTGACAGTTTCTTCAGCTCACGAGAAGCAAAGAACAGTCACCAAATACATAAATGAGTTATTATTCAAATTATTAAAAACAAACAAACCTCTACTGAATTTTCAGACACACACACACACACACACACACACACACACACACACACACACACACACACACACACACACACACACAGACACACACACACGGACACACACACATGGATATTTCTCTAAAATTGTTTTTGGGGGGAATAAGAGAGGCTCTAAAGTGCTATTTGCAATGAAGTCTTGGTAAGACATTTTTGGGAAAAGCACAACCTTCGTTTTTCACTATAGGTAAGTAAAAAATAAAGTAAAAAGACATTTGATACAAATTCTAAACTTGAATAAGGGTTGTTTTTTTACTTTCTCTACTGTTAAGTAGGGGAAGTATTTTTCGTAGCAAACTTTTGGGTTTCTCTGGCGTTTTACAAGTTACAGAAAACTCCATGAGAAGGGACAGCCCTTCATGAGCTACTCATGGATAATTCAAAAAAAGTTTTTATTCGTCATGCCAATATCTCAACATATTTTGATAACAATAATGTCATTCTTCAGAGTAAAACAAAAGCAAATAATCTTCAATGGATAAAGTTAGTTGAGATGGAATATTCCTTGAAAATGTTCTTCGCTCTTAGAGGATATCTGATTTTAGTATGAGATTTGGGGTGTACGATTCACCTTTCTGCAGTCTGGGTTTTGACGTCCTCTCTCTCTACCTACCCCCTCCCTCTCTCTCTCTTTCAGACAGACAGCTGTTTTACTTCAGGCAACTAAAGCTGAAAGTGGCTCTTAAATCCCTTCTTGAAGAAACAATTAGCATTAATTTGCTGGAGAATCTTCAACTTCCAGTTTATACGAGTATGTTTTGAAGAGTGTACAGTAAACTGCATGTGTGCAAAAAATAATGCTTGTCATGACTTTTGTAACAAACCCTGGTAGAATATCCACCTTTTTTTGACAGTATTCATAAAAACAGCTGGTATTTCTGAGAAACATAAAACGTTCGTTATAATGTGCTTTAAACCTTTCCGAAAACGTTGTGGTCAGTCAGATAATGGGTAGAAACCGCTTATCTTTTACGACACAAAAGTCATTAAACATGCTATAAAATCCCTTTAGAGCTATTCTGAAACACTTGAGTGTGTCCTTGTTGGGGACCAGATACGAGTCTGTTTTCAGAAGCGCACGATTTGGATCTGACATGTGTTTCCAAATATTCTAAAAGTACTGCAGGAAAGAAACAAAAGGAGCGATATGAACAGCTCAGCAAGTGTAGCTCAGAAAGAGAAAATCCAGTAGTTGGATAACTGTCCTCTTTTAGGATTGTCATAAAGACAGTCTGCAATAGATTTATAGGAAAAGACCATTTTAAAATGCTAAAATAAAGGTTAAAATGTAAATATATTTGACAGATAAAATGTAATAATGTAAAAATTTAGTTAAGAATTATTTTTTGTTTGTTTATTTATTTGTTTAGTTTAGTGCAGGCATCGGCAAACATGTACTCAATGAGGCCTCGCAACTATGACGTGTCAGGGGCAGCGCTTGCTTGCTCTGTCTCCACCTCCCCCTCCCTCGCAGCCTTAACTGGCACTGCATACACACCGATCACGGGCGAACCGTCCTGTCGTATTTACCTGCACTTCTAAACATGTCTGTCAAACTGTAATTTAATACTAAGGTTTAAAGATAAATTTCTTTATAACTTTGAAGGATATTAGTTTATTTCACTTAAAGTCTTAGTATATTCATAGAACTAGAGTGCATCTAATTATTCCTGGTCTATTAAATAGCACTTTGATGATTTCTTCTCTCATCATGTAAGGAACGTAAGGTGTTTGTTGTGCTCTAAAATTAAAAAAGGCACTCGTCAATGGAACATCAAGCGGCATTATGATACATGTCATAAGATCACCATACAATTATAGACAAGCATGTATTTATAAATTTATACCACGATTTAAAGTAGCATAACACTGACGTAATGTCTTTTATTCATTTTATTTTTTTTCAAATCTAGATCGGACGAACCAACTGCAACAGCTCAAAGAGCAATATTCAGATAATACACCTAATATTAATTCAAATATTACAATTGATAAACAACTTCATGCCAGCTATGCTGTTGCTTTGGAGATTTCTCAGTCACTGAGGTGTTTTAGTGATGGAGATTTCATAAAAAATGTGACAGTAAAGTTGTCAACATAATTTGCCCTGAATAATATGATATTTTTAGTAATATTGTATTATCACCACGAACCATACAGAGAAGGATACATAAAATAGCAGAAATAACCGAAAAAATACTACAAACCAAGATCCATGAATTTATAGCCGTTTCTCTCGCGTTGGATGAAAGCACTGACAACGTCGACACAGCACAATTGGTAATTTTCACTCGTGGAGTTACTAACAACCTCTCGATACAAGAATATATGCTTCAAGTCATTCCACTTAGGGAACATACAACAGGGACAGAATTATTTCAAGCATTTAAGAAATGTGTAGAAGAAAAGAAACTGAATCTAAAAAAATCTTGTACCGCGATTAACAGATGTTAATTTGCGTGCTATACTGAGAGTGGCTACTTGTGATATATCACTAGATTAACATGGTACATTGCAAATAGAAGTGAATTTAAATATATTGTTCAAATATCTAGGCCTACCTAAAGTATCATAGACCAAAATAGCTGGATTCAGGTATATGTACTATTCCTTATTGTACTCTGTAGCGGGTGAGTCCAGCACTGACTGAACGAAAGTCAATGCCATCCCCTGTTCTACATTACGTCATGTGCATTGCGGGATGCATGTTGAGACGTCATACTGATACCACATTGAGTACATGTTTGCCGATGCCTGATTTAGTGCACTATACAAATGATTGCGTAGAATATACAAAGAATAATAGATAATTTGTAAACCTATGTCTTCTACAATACTTAGTTGCAACTCGAAGTATTGGAACAGTAAACTTAGTAACCACTCCACGAGCACGAAAAGATCACTTATCAAATTGAAATTTGGTATTTTTCTCCTAAATAAGGAATGCAAGTTAAGCTGTTTAAGAACGCTGTCAATTGCCAGGATCACACCAGTGTCGCCGGTGTGCAGGAATTTCGTCCCGCAGGAGTTCTTTTACATGCCAGTAAATCTACTGATAAGGAGCTGTCGTTTTTAAGCACACTTAAAAACCATCGGTTACACATAAAATAATGACCCTATCACAACTTGCGGAGGAGGACTTAGTACCGCAACATACAGGCGATCTTTTGTGCCTGTGTCCCTGACGGGGCACCCTGGGAGGATGGATGAGGCGAATAGATCCTCAGGGCGGCCGGAACGTTGAGCAGGTAGCAGAGTCTTTACATTTTCCCAGTTAGAAGCACACCGGTGGAAGTTAGCTTAACCCAGTTTCTCTCTCACCTCTTCGGGTTCTTACTCCCAAGGGAGGAGGGGGACTCGGGAACCGGCTCCCCTCCCCCCTCGGGCTTGAACCATCCTATGCGGGGCCCGGAAACTGGTACGTTAGCCTTCTGTTCCAAGGACGAGATTTTCAGATATCGTTCTTTGCCCCCTGCCGTGCTGCTGCCGCGACGCTCGTCGACGCTTGCAACCCTCAAAGAAACCAAACGGAATGAAAGATGGAATGAAATGATTAATGCGCAGAATTGGAGGGACAGGAAATTCGGAGGATATAAAAGTCCTTCCCAGAATTCGCCTAAAGACCCGGGGAAACCTGTTAAAAAAAAAAAAAACGGAAAAAAACAATGGGTTGCGACCTTCCAAATACGGGCCACAGACGTTGTTGCCGCCTGAGCCATCCTAAAATAAATCATGTCAGAAGGGAAAGTTATGTGAGTGTAAAACAGATTTTTTGGGGGTTATTATGCATATGTACAAAGCAGGGTGTTATTTTGCGGTGTAAACTCAAAATATGTTGCACTCTTAATGTTCTGTTTGTTTATGTGTTATATAGAGTTCTCTTCAACACTTGGATGTCGACATATCATCGTAAATATCCTTTTAAGGTCCCTTGTAAACGCTGCAAATCAAACAACTCAAAAATCGGTGCATTTAGAAAGGATTATAAAACTAATTGAAAAATCTATATAAAAAGAACGTGTAAACTATGCAATCGTTCGGTTTTTATATTAAAAGTCTGGTGTGTTGCACTCACATGACTTTCTCTACTTTTGTACCTGCCATTCTTACAAATTCTTATTCCTATATCTTTTTCGTGTTAGTTGAGATAAAAATTTGTACAAATTATCTTATTGCTTATTTCCTTGTAGGTACAAGAGGAATATGGGAATACAGTAGGCTTTGAGCGATAGTCAAATATTTTAAAGCTTTCAAATTCCGTCCTCTTTGCACGGGTAAGATATAAAAAATGAATAACGATGTTTCATTTGACAGAAGTATAACATCTCCAAGACCTACACAAATAACGAGGAATAACTCCGAAATGGTTAACTCTACAAAAACATTTATTCAGATATAAATTGTGTATTTTAGCAAGGTCTACATTTTTTTGTACAGTAAGATTTGCTCTATCCCTTAATGTTTACCAGTTATGCAAAAGTCATCCAGATAAACAGGACTATATAGACTATAACCAGAGAAATTCAAAGGAACATTTCTTTTGTCATGAAAATGTGTGAAACATGGCGTTTTAATAAAAATTTTCGAAAAATTTTCCATTTGGAGGGTAGTTATGTGTGGAGCAATTTTGTTCAAAATCGTTATGTCGCATCCTTAAAAGAAATTGAACTTAAATACCAACTTTGGTTTTTAACCGAGTTTTCGTGTTTGAGCTATGCTGTCCACAGAAGGACACGCGCGCGCGCACACACATACACACACACACACACACACACACACACACACACACACACACACACACACACACAAACGCACACACACAAACGTGCGCGCACACATACAAACACACACACGTACGCACGCACGCAGGGACCTTTTTCTAAAAATGCTTTTTTTATTCAGGGGGCTTCAAAACCTATATTTCCGGTGAAATATCGACATCAATATTTACACTTATACGTAGTGGAGAAAGTTAAAATTAGAAATTTGTGTCCGTTGGGTGACTTTTTTAAATTGGAAACGAATGCCTACTTTGTAGTCAGTATACATTCCCAACAGTGGCTTGGTTTATCACCATCTCATTCCTCTGACATTTCGTTTGGTATATCAAAACTTTTGAAGACAATGACTGATGACTTTTTGTGGAACTTGGGGGAGATTAAATTATGAATGCGAATAAATGTAAGAGCTCTTGAAGGGCGTGGTTATAAATAGGAGACCTCTAAAATGATTGGCGCAACAGCTGGGGCAAGCCACCACAGCTGACAGAAACGGCCATAAACTTCTACACGGTGCAAATAAATCATCCATTTCGCGGCGGTACCAAAACTAGCAGGTTTCGCCAGATACCTGCCTCCCGGCCTGCCTGCTTATTATTTTAGCATGCTTTTCATCAGCATGAGTTATATAAGTCTGGAAATTAATGTCTGTTTAGCTATGTTACACGTAAGGTTAAACATTATTAATTACACTGGCAGGATAGCATAGATGCGTTTTTACGAATTTCCTGGGCAGTCAATGTTTTTTACACATTTTTTTTCGACGATAGACGCTTCCGTCTATATGATAATAAGGATAGAACTCATTGTAAGTACTTGAACTACTATAACTTTTTACCTGTAATATACAAACCCCGAGGCACTTTTCTAGGTTTAGAGTGCAATTTTTTTTAAAATTGATTTTATCTACCACTAGCTGAAATATCCGGTGTTGCCCGTGCTTTCACGATTTATCCCTAAAGCTTTCGGACTTAGGTTGCACTTGCCCAGTAGCCTTGTATTTCTTCGCAGACATTTAACAAATATTACTTAAAACACTTAAATATTTTAAGCAAAACTCTTAGGAAATAACAATAAACTAAATTAAATAAAAAACACCGGGAAGACACCAAGCAAAAGAACTGAGTAACGACAAATACTACAGGAAGAAAAGCGAGTACTGAAAACCGTGTGCATGTAGTATGCTGCATTTGTATTTCGATAATATAGAAAAGTGTATAAATTATTTTTGAAGCGCAAGTGGAGAACATGTGACTGTTACGTAAAAGAAAAGCGAGTAGAGAAAACCGTGTGAATGTGACACATTGCATTTCTATTTCAACAATATAGAATGTGTATGAATTGTTTGTAGAAAAGTGAGAAGAGAAATACATGTGAATGCGTCACGTAAGAAGAAAATGAGTTAAGAAAAGCACGTGAACATAACACGTTGTATTTGTATTTCAATCATATAGAAAATTGTATGTTGAGGAGCAACTAGAGAAAAAAATGTGAATGTATTACATAAAAGAAGAGTAGAGAAAACCGTGTGAATGTAATACGACGCATTTCCATTTCAAATAGATATAAAAGCATATGTATTGTTTGTAGAAGTGGAAGTAAAGAAAGAAATGTGGCTGTGTTTGCTAAAAGAAATGTAAATGGAGAAATCTGAGAATGTAATACGTATATTTCTATTTCAATCATGGAAAATTGTATGAATTGTATTATTAGTATATTACTATGTTTGTTCGTAATCACAAGACCACAAAAGCTATACTAACTACGCTATCAAAACAAAAAATACAGACTCAGCAAAACGTAAAATACACTTTATGATAATCCATATCTAATTTTCATTGAGTATTCCACTCATACGGGACTTGGTTGAAATCATGTGCGTAACAATTTCAAACTTCATTGGCGAAAAATGTATCACATTTTATTATCCTCTCCTCTGAATTTTAACTATCCCTCTTCTGTTTTCTTATGTTCAGGTTAGAAAACCCGCTGACGTAAGTTGACGCAAAAAAGCCGCTATTCAAATGTCAAAAATGGCTGATACTCTTCGGTGAACCATTTTACGCTGAAATACATGCAATAATTCCAAAGGGGGTACCTCAGAACACAAATACAACAGGAAATATGCTTAGAATCACTTTTGTGTTGAACGAAATCATAAATTAACAGACGATATCCCAACTTCTGTCGTTACCAACATCTCGAAAAATTGGAGTATCATTATGGGAATCTTGTAGGCCATGCTAATTGACGCTGTTGTTTGTATTCCTGCTGCATGTTTCTTTTAAGTGGTTGGTAATTACAATGCGGCATTTAAATTACATTTTATTGGCTATATCATCCTTTAATTCGTGAAATAGTCTTAAGTGCAACTCGTGATAGTCAAATTCTGTAGATAAATTCTCACATCGAGAATTTATCGATAATTTGACAGTCACTTGTAGCATTAATTATGATGATATCCATTAAAATAAAAACCTTCTCCATTTCTAATACTTATTGGAGGTACATTTTCTCTATTATCAGAAGTGTTGTTTTTCACAAGTTTGCCTACAATTGAACTTTCTCCCCTAAGTAGTAGATCAGCAAATTTCTTCACCCATTTTTACTGTAAATTTATGCATGAAACTAGCACCCAAAATTTTAAAATGTAACAATACTTGTTAATGTATCTTCCTTTTTTTTACCTTCTCTAATGGTAAGTAGGTGAGGTATTGTATTCCACCCAAAAATTCGATGTCGAGATTTCAGTGGAAATATATGTTTTGAGGCCCCCTGAATCCAAAAAAGGCATTTTTAGAAAAAGGTCCGTGTGTGTGTGTCTGTGTGTCAGTGTGTCAGTCTGTGTGTCAGTCTTTGGACAGCATAACTCAAAAACGAAAAGTGGGTTAAAAACCTAAGTTGGTATTTAAGTTTAATGTCGTTCAAGGATGTGACACGAAGATTTTGAAGAAAATAGTCCCACCCTAAACTATCCTTTACATGGAAACTTTTTCGAAAATTTTGATTTTCTTGAAAATGGCTCTAACGATTTTGATTAAAATGTCATATGTTTGAGATATTTGCATGACATGAAATGTATATCTTGAATTTTATGACTATAGCCCCTGTAGTCGTATTTACTCTGGACGACTTTTGCATAACTGGTAAACCGTCAGAGATAGACCAAATCATACTATACAAAAAATGTACATCTTGCTAAAATACACAATGTATGTCTGAATAAATTTTCTTGTAGGATGAACCATTTCTGAGATATTCCTTGTTATGTGTGTGAGTTTCGGAAAGCTTAGAACTTTCGTGAAATGGATCATCGTTGTTCAGTTTTTATATGTTAAGTGTACAAAGACAACAGAATCTCAAAGCTTTAAAGTATTTGACTATCACACAAAGCCTACTGTATTCTAATATTCCCCTTGCACCTACGAGGAAATAAGCAATTAGATAATTTGTACAAATATTTATCTCAACTAACACGAAGAAGATGTGGGAATAAGAGTTTGTAAGAATGGTTAGTACAAGAGTAGAGAAAGTCATATGAGTGCAACACATCAGATTTTTCCAAAGCTCATGTTACTTTTTCGCTAAACATATCGTTTCTGTACTAAATAAATTACATGAAATGTACTGAATATACATCTACTAAAATAGTCTTTATGTTTATAAAATATTGTAGACAAGACGTTACAAAATTAGGGTCAGTAACTCCTTCGGTGTTCTGAGCCCCTTGTTACTAAACCTACTGCTTCTCTTCATTCGGAAGGAACTTTGTATAATGTTGCATAACCGGTCTGTGTTAAGCAATAGACGAAAACGCATCACACAAAGGAATGTAGATCTCTGTAAACACACAATTTATTTCAAATAGCATATTTAACATAGCCATTTCCGAGATATTTCTTATTAGTGGTTCTAACTGTTAAATAGTTGATGATTAGTTTAAAATCCTGTTGCTTTACCGAGCGATTGCATGGAAAAGTATGGCGTATTAAGGACAACATATAAGCGTTCAGTTGTTCAACATTTGACTTTCGCTATTCCCTAACGAAGTATACAGAAAAATAAGCTTTCGTAAAATTTGTTTGTACACCCTTTATAAACGATGGAGGGTGGAGAAGGTCATGTGAATGTGACACCGGATTTTTTAATTTGATTCTCGGTATAAAAGCAAACAAATATAAATCATACTTTTAGTAAAGCAAACATTATTTTCTGATGCATTTATGATGATGCATTATAAGACTAACAGATTTCATTTGTTTGCATTAAAACACGACACACACAAATACTTGGCCATAATTTCAATTGTAGTGTTCTCTTCAAACTAGAGGCTTTAGATGGTTAACTGACGTTTCATATCCAGGAATAGCAAATTACATAACAAAATGTAGGTCAGGACTGGTAATGCAGTTGAAAATAGCTGCTATCTATTCCGGTAGTTCCGGCACAAAGTGCAGGAAAGATGAAGTCACTTTCCGGCGTGACCTCAGAATGCATTAAGGTAATTGATTGAATCTGTCTCTCAGTGCATCAACCGTACACAGACAAGGTATTGCTTCCCACCCAAAACTACCATACCGACATTTCAATGGAAATACACGTTTTGAGCCACCCTAAACCCAAATGCACTATTTTCAGAAATGTGTGTGTGTGTGTGTGTGTGTGTGTGTGTGTGTGTGTGTGTGTGTGTGTGTGTCCGTGTGTCCGTGTGTCCGTGTGTGTGTGTGTGTGTGTGTGTGTGTGTGTGTCCGTTCGTATGAATGTGTTATCAGTGAACAGAGTCACAATTTCGTACTTAAGCTCAGCATTTTTACTTTCTCTACTGGTAAGTAGGGGAAGTATTGTATTCCACCCAAAAATTCGATGTCGAGATTTCACCGGAAATACATGTTTTGAGGCCCCCTGAATCCAAAAAAAGAATTTTTAGAAAAAGGTCCGTGTGTGTGTCTGTATGTCTGTCAGTCTGTGGACAGCATAGCTCAAAAACGAAAAGTCGGTTAAAAACCAAAGTTGGTATTTAAGTTTAATGTCGTTCAAGGATGTGACACGAAGATTTTGAAGAAAATAGTCCCACCCTAAACTACCCTTTACATGGAGAATTTTTCGAAAAGTTTGATTTTCTTGAAAATGGCTCTAACGATTTTGATTAAAATGTCATATGTTTGAGATATTTTTATGACAAATGAAATGTATATCTTGAATTTTCTGGCTATAGCCCCTGTAGTCGTATTTACTCTGGACGACTTTTGCATAGCTGGTAAACCGTTAGAGATAGACCAAATTATACTATACAAAAAATGTAGATCTTCCTAAAATACACAATTTATGTCTCAATAAATTTTCTTGTAGGATGAACCATTTCGGAGATATACCTTGTTATGTGTGTGAGTTTCGGAAAACTTGGAACTTTCGTGAAATGGGTCATCGTTGTTCATTTTTTTATATGTTACGTGTACAAAGAGAACGGAATCTCAAAGCTTTAAAAGATTTGACTATTGCACAAATCCTACTGTATTCCAATATTCCCCTTGTACCTACAAGGAAATAAGCAATAAGATAATTTGTACAAATGTTTATTTTAACTAACACGAAGAAGATATAGGAATAAGAGTTTGTAAGAATGGTTAGTACAAGGGTAGAGAAAGTCATGTGAGTGCAACACATCAGATTTTTTAAGGATGCAATATGAGGATTGTCAAGCAAATGCTAGGGAGCTAATAAAACAGACAAATGCTGCGTAGGTGGTAGAAACCGACAAATGATGTGGAGCTGATAAATAAGACAAATGCTATGGAGGTGATCCAGACAGACAGATGCTAGCGAAATGGTAAAATAGACCGATACTATGGAGATGGTAAAATAGGCAAGTGCTGTGGTGGTGGTAAAAACAGACTAGTTCTAGGGTGGTGATAAAAATGTAGGATAAGTCGATATGATTGGTTGAAACACACCATGTTGCAGCGTCTTATTGGTAGAAAATAGCAAGGTGTTGTGAGAATACGAATGTAATTTAGCTATCTTCAATAACTGAGAAAACTTCATTTTATACCAGAAAATATCGTTCTTAGTAAAATCGCAATATCAAACTTTTTGCTCGAATATTATACTTTTACTAGATGAGGGAGAGAAGCTAGAAAAGAAAGTTAATAATTAGCTCCCGAGTGCTTGAATAGAGCCTAATTGTAGACTAGGGTATGGGGGGAAAACCTGGTGATGAGACAGGAAATGAAAAAGTAAGCTGTAGGTCTGACCTGGAGGAGGAAAACAAACATTGTAACACGGGGAGAATGAGGTGCATTGTGAAGAAACGAGCACCAAGGAGGCTGTTTGTTACTTGAATCGCTTCTGTCCGCATGTAATCCGATGCGACACTAGGGCGGGGCTACACGTGGGTCAAGGTCACGGCTAAGTTTAGGTTCGTATTACTTGTCACAGACGTGCGAGGAAGTTTTCCAACTTCCATGTTGTTTCTTGCTTTTGTAATACTTTCGCCACCTCAAAGGAAACAATTGAAAGTGCTGACTGCACAACTGGGGAAGAAGAAACTGTCTGATTATTGTAATGTTGATGATGATAAAATAGTAATAATAACAATAAATAATTAATAACAATAATAATTAATAATAACAATACCCTCTTATTTAATTACGCAGTAGGCTATTACTTGCGTCCATAATTCGAGTCCATATTATTTATAGCGTTTGGCTATGCAGTTCTATCGTATATTACTAGTTATTATCATATCTTCGATTCTTTTACTTTTTTTGTTGCATTGAATGCAAAGTACCTGTAAAAATCCATTAGACACAGTAAGTAGTGGAAATATATTTCACCTAAAAATTCGATGTTGAAATTTCACCGCAATATATGATTTGAGATACCCTAAATTAAAACAGAAATCATTTTTAGAAAGAGGTGCCTCTCTCCCTCTCTGTCCCTCTCCCTCTGTCCCTCTCCCTCTCACCCACCCTGTCTCCCTTCCGTGCATGTCTGTCTCTGCACAGAATAACTCATAAAGTAAAACTTACATGGACATTTTTCAAAGATATCTATTTTTTAAAAAATGGCTCTTAACGATTTTGAGACATTTTCATGACAAATGAAATGTATATATTCAATTTTCTGGGAATAACCTCTGAAAAACTCTTCATTTTGGGTGTGTTCTGCATCACTGGTAAACCGTAAGAGATAGACAAAATCTTATTATACAGAAAGTGTAGATTTCGTTATAGTACACAATGTATGTTCAAATTAACCACCACCACGCCACCGCCGCCGCCACCACCACCACCACCACCACCGCCGCCGCCACCACCACCACCACCACCACCACCGCCACCACCATCAACAGTGCCTAAATGTTGTACACAAGTTCTCTAATTTCTGTTCTCTAATGCTGAACTTTCTCTGCCTTTTTCGATGATTTCCTTCTCCTTTGCTGAGGCAAATGAAGAGAGCTCAGCATAACACTCTTCGCACACACATGTTTGACCAGGTACTCCCCCAAGCAGTATGCAGTTTCAAAATTGCTTCCAGTAAGTGCTATTCCTTATTTTCAAGGTCGAACATTCCTAGTTATTGAACACCTGCACCCATAACTAATCTTAATCTTAACCCATCCCTCTCTGTGTGGGTACACGGTGCCCCTTCTACAGAGCACAAATATATTTCCACGTTAGGTACCTTAGAGTAGCTGAGTCACCATGAACATGGGGTGTGAGTTGCGTAATGGTGCGTGGAAAGATAAAATGAACCGTGTATCTATCTATCCTTCGCCGCCGAGCGCACTTCACAATTATCGCTTCACTGAACAGGATCGTTTTAATTGTTTCATTTGTAGAGCCCCCTTTATCCATCAAGGCGGCGCCATGATAACGTGTGCAACCCGCATTCGGGAGATCGTGGGTTCGTTCCCCGCGTCCGACCTTCGTGATTTGCGTTTTTTTTTTTTTTTCCAGGGGTTTCCCGTGTCGCTATTTGACTCTTGGGAAGGTTAACTATACAGGTAGGATCTTCTATAGGTCCAGGTGCTAAGTCCACTTTGTTATCCTCCTGTAAGACATTGGCGGCTTTGATACGAAAGAAAACTGTTGATGTTATAATCAGAGCGAGGTATTTCAGTACCTGGCTCTTCAAGTTTAGTCCACACGGATGTAGCCCACGAAATACCGGACAGCGACAATGTAAACAAGCTGCTACTCAATCGAAGACATACAGTCGCGTACAAAGTAAATGTATACCTGTAGATGAGCGTAAAGGGTATGTTACGGGTGTTGTGCTGTGGCGTTATTGCTTTATTTCAAGCGTGCACATCTATAAAAACATTACATAACTATCATATCCTGAGAGTGAATTATTGTCAATCACGTGTATTACTACAAGTTACCTACGGGAATTAGTTATACGTGCATAACAAGCAATGTTGAGTGTGTAGCGTTATTTCCAACTATTACTCTCAGAGAAGAGATCAACACATGTGAAATACAAATTTATTAATTAATTTCGATTATCAAATTTAGAAATATCTAAAGATGTAGAGAGATTTGTCATTTTGAAAGGTGATTCAATTTATATATCTATAGTTTAATGCTCATTACCATAGAGTGGACTTTTAAAAGAAATCCATCAAGTTAACAGTGCACCTAGAATGGGCAGTAGAAGCGCCGGCCGGCGACCTTGCAGTGCTCTTGTAAACAAGTAGACTGGAAGACAGCACTGCTTCAAGGGTACGTATACCAGGGTTCAGAGGCGTTACTAGGCAGCAAATAATGCATGTTTACCCATTTGAAGCGCGCAAATAACTTCATTCTTAATGTTTTAATGTCTAGAAGTTTAGCTAGAGACATCATCGTGAGCGGTTATTACAATGTGCAATAATGTATTTCCTAAATTTATGGAAAGTAAGTCGCATCCGATTTGCTCACAGAAAGTTTTTGTATTTTGAAAAACTACGTTCCAGACGTAACAGGAACGAACAAAAACATGACTCTGGGTCTCTGAAACTTGTTCTGTCTTAATAGTCTCCAGCATTTTTGATGGACATGACTTAATATGTCATTGCGGCTACTATATTACTGTAATTCTTCTCAATGTATGAAAGAGCTTCAAACAAGACTGGTGTAATTATTTGCTTCACTGCACGTATTGCGACATTTTTCTGCATGTCACAGACTTTTATTATGTTTACAATTCTGTGGTAATATTGAGTATAATATACTGCAGCCTGAAGCCATGTCCCCCACCGAGTAGCATTTGGTTGTGGAGGCAAGGGAATTCCAGTTGCCATCTGTTTAAGTATCTTGATTTTGGAGGGTGTTTTGCGAAACATCTTTTTCTTGTTGGCTATAAAAGCATTTACATCCGGAAAAGAGGATATAATTTCTTCCGCAACTCGGTGGAGACTATATGCTAGACATGCTTACTGTATTGCTGTGCCAGCTTTCTTCGCATAGGAAGTCCCGTCCGTAACAAGTAGTAAACCATTTTGTGTTATTGGACAGACACAATAGAGAGAAGAAATAGAAAACAACCAAATATAACATACGACAGTCGCAAGAAACAGGTTGTTGTGTAGGGGTGGGCGTGTCGTTTCCTCAACCCTCACGCTAGCTGCCGGCTCTATACTCCGTGCTGTTAATATTATTCCTATGTTTATCTACTAAAACCCCGGTCCGTGGTCATGAGTATTTGTGAATAAGTAACAACACAGTTATGCAGAGAATTCTGCAAGATTAATGGGGGATACAAATTTAAGTCGTTTGGAAATATAATAACAAAGTGACGTCATTAATCGCGTGGGTAAGCTTTTCTTCAACGGATATTATTTAGATTCGAAAATTTAAATTCATAACCAATGAGAATATAGCATCGTATTAGATGACCAATCAGAAGACGTAAGAGTCATTCTAGCGGGAGAGGGGGGATATGACGTAGGTTATCCCACGATAACTCCTGAGTGCCAGAGCCACATGTAATCGGTTATCCGGAGAAGATACGAGTAGTTAGGTCACACAAAGTGATTCGTGAGAAAAGCAGTGCGTGTAAAAGTCGTTAAGTGTGAACTATTCTTCACAAGAAGAAAATATAGCTTCAAGTGTACAAGTGTAAAGATAAATACGTAAAAACAAAAAGGAATTAGCAGAATTCTTACTAACTCAAAGTGTTTTCTAAAGAATTTGCGAGTGTTATTCAAAGTGTGAACTTCAGTCCTTGTGATCACGAATGAAGACGGAATGTTCCATGTACAAAACGAAGGAGTTGGGGTAGAGTGACAAGGTGATGTCATTAGCTTATAAGAGAACATTTTGGGCAACACTGGTCATACATTTAAGATATTTTTATTTATGCAACATTTCTCAAATACAACTTTTTCCGAAAAGAAGTGTAGAACTGCAGAGAGAGAAATTTCATAGGAAGGTGCCAAGTGGGAGAGTTTTGATATTACTGACTTACTGCGTTCTCTTAAGTGAACAACTGTTTGACTCTTTTACAAAATCAGAAGTATCAAAAGCACAGGGATAAAGACGTTATATAAAATTTTCATTAATGTGCGTTTTTCAGCTGTTGACCCAAGAAAATGCTTTCTACCTCTTCAAAACTGCTAAACTACTTGGACCCTTCTTTGCTTGACCCTTCTGCTCTTAGTTTTGTTTTTGGTGGAGAATTTGGAAATGTTGAAAGAGAATATTGAAATGTGCTTCTGAGAATAGCACAGCCAATGGCCAGCATACTGTTCCATGCCTGAAGAATGATCAGAAAGAGCCTTTTTAGCGAGAGACCATTACGGGAAGGAACTAGCTACCTAATCATAAATTCCAGACATGCCATATATTTGATGTGGCCCTCCTTAACCAATAACCTGTGTCTGAGAAGCTCTTTAAAGACCTTGAGTTCTACTGAAGCCCTCCAGTTGGGCTACTGCTGGAGTGTTCTGACCTACCTTGTTTGTTCATATGGTTTCCGGGAAAACACCTGCACTGAGAGGCGCAGAGAATTTATGGTGCAAATCTGGCAACTCAAAGGAATTTACACGTCACACGCACGCGCGTGCGGGCATACACACAACACGCACACGTGCACACGTGCACACGTGCACACGCAGGCACACAACACACACACGAGGAGTTGAAATCGATTTGTGTCAAATCCCATTCTCAACACCATGTCCGCATTTTTATGTTGAATTTAATCCGGAATTAGATCGATTTTAATACCCAAGGCTCAAGTACAAATAATTGAAGCTTTTATGTTGGTCAGTTGGTTTATGTTAGCAAACCTGTAAAAAATGTTTCCTGCATGTTTTAAGGTCTTGAAGTTAGTGAATGTTTTCCAGAAGAATATATTGATGGATTATAGAAACAATAAAAGTGGCTCTGTTGTGTTTTATTACATCACTTCCGCTAGGAAAGCAAAATAACGTACAGTCTGGTGCACGGAAACTTTCCGATATGAGGAACAGCTGTTTAGGTTAGTAGTGAATGGCACCAGGCCCCTAATTCAAACCCTTGTCAGCCATAGGAAGGCGTGCGAATCCCAATCAAACCAATGAGCGACGGACACAGCTTGGAGATGATGGTGACAATCATTCCACTCGGGTTAAATTCCTCCTTAACCCTCCCCTTGCATTATGCACCTCGGCCACGCCCCTTGTTCATCGATCATTGCTTGTGTTATTGGACTTTAATATAAACCAATAAGAGATTGGCTGGTATGGAACATGACTGGTGAAAAGGTTATGCCAACATTAAATAAAATAACACACCTAAAGACACTAATAGCATCGAAAAATTTCCGTGCACCGGACTGTATGTGCAACATGTTACAATGAGTACAGTAGAAGTTAGCATCTTTAGCGGATTCAAATAGATTTCAGTACCGTAGGTGTTTCCATGTAACAAAAATTCGATCCGGTCCTACTTTCTAAGAGAACGGATGCAAGATTCAGTTCGATTTGAATCCGCGTTTCCGTGCAGTATTTAATCTGGAATGAGGGCTCAAATCGATTTCAATTTCTCATGGAAACGTAGTGAATGTTACAAATGTGAGAACATTCTAAATGTTTGTTTTTAATTATAGAAAAATGATAATAAACAACACATAGCAATCGCTTTTCGCTTACCACCTTGTGTCCCCCACTTCTGCCCACTGCAGGTATCTTGAATGGGGTGCAGAATTTGGGGAAAGGACGTGGTCAGCGCCCTGAGTACTCCTGGCCGGTTATGCAGCCTTCGCGACCTGTTTTATCT
This sequence comes from Tenodera sinensis, assembly GCA_030765045.1. NCBI lineage: Eukaryota > Metazoa > Arthropoda > Insecta > Mantodea > Mantidae > Tenodera > Tenodera sinensis. The sequence continues at coordinate 69,098,571 of CM060973.1, forward strand.
TCAAGTATTTATTTTAAATTGTTATAAAATGAAATAATCCAAACCAATATTACCTACAATTTAATAGTATTTGCCAAAGAAAAAACAAGTATTTGTTTATGTAACAGATAGGATATAACAGGACTTTGCTTTTCAATACAAGATTTTCTTAAATCCTTTTTCCTAAGAAAGCTCACTTTGGTGGCATTTGCCTCTTTTCCACTGGTCTCCTCAACTGTGTTTACATATCAGTGAATTTTGCATGTGTTTCGTGTTTAATTTTATGCAGGTTAGTTATGTTTGCCCCTCCTAAATAAAATCTAATATAAGCCTCAAGTTTGTGGTGCCTCAAAAACAGCATTATTTGAATGGAGATATCACGTGCTAAATGACAATACTTCTGTATTAGAGTTGAAGAACCTTATTAGGGCAAGCAAATTATAGAAAAAATGACTAAACGTGTGTAACAATCCCAAGCTACACGTGCTCGCACCATTCTGAGGATATTTCCCCCTTCTCTTTCCATACATTCATTGAGGTAATAACTTTGTTTAAATGACTTAAGAGAGACACTTGTGCGTGTTGCGGAGGTGTCGTAAAAGGCTAGGAAACTTGTTTAATTGCTTAATAGGAACAAGGCCGCGCGGTTGGTTAAGTACCCACCAAGCTGACTTCATTAAGGATCCTAAGTGCGTCGTGCGATAAGGAATATCTGCCCTTTTACTTCCAGGCGCATGTTTGTGTGACTAGATGTTTCACTTGTTCTCAGGTAACTTGCTGTTAACATGCAAATAATCAGGTTTTCAGATTTATTCGGTTTCTGGTCAATCGTCTGTTCATGACGTCAGTACTTTGAAGCGAGTTTATCACCAGTGCCTCTGGTAGAGGACTAATGAAAGGGTGAATAGATGTCATGAGTTTCGATATCAAATTAGTTAAATTAGACTTGTGTCGCAATTTCCAGTGTTTGCATTTTAGAATTTCTTTCACGCACGTTTCGTAAACTCGCAATCCCAGCATGTAAACTGATAGGTAACTGAAATAATTGCGAAATTTGTTCATATCGGGGAATCACCGTCCTTGTCCATGATATCTCAGGCGATAACTGACGGATGAGTTGACTGTCTACCCAATCACAGCACATTTTTTCTCCTTGCAGTATTATTTCACAACCCAAGCATTTGTTTCTTACGCATTTATCCAAGAAAACAGTGAATCACTTATAAATCATAGACAACTGAAATGTGCACTTTAAATTGGGTAAAATATGTTTTAATTAAAAATCGCAAAATAAGTTAGCAAAAACGTTTTCCTTGGGAATAAGCATAAATAAGCACACACAAGCATAGTTAAAAACTGCTGATCTAGGTGTCTCTTACCAAGTATACTTATTCTTAAAAGTCTGGAAAAAGTTAAGTATTTTGCTTAGAAAGCCGGGCTTTACTTACTAAAATGCTGCTTCACTAAGGCCCTATTTTATAAACTTAGTTTGACTGGATGTTTAGTTAAACCAAACCAAATAACTACAGGCGCTGTTTTATACATTTCTGATTAGTTACAATGGTGTTGGTGAACCTGTCTGAAGACCTAGAAAAGAAGACGATCTTTAGCCGTCTTCTTATACCACAACTAAATGCTGTTGGAACATCTGCCAGATTAGAAAACAGTTAAAATTGTTTTAAATAAATGCCATTCATGATGAACATTAAGCGTAACGTTAAATTAACTTTTCACAACGAAAAATAGCATACGCAGTAACAACTTCGATCCCCAAACTTCAGTTTACGCTGCAACTACTGTTGGTAGGCCTGCTAGCTTAGAAAATAACGTTGATGTCTTCAAATAATGGCATTTTGGATGAAAATAAAGCGTAACAGCTTGGTATTATATTTATGTACGTGGCAGGCTATCATTCTTAACAGGGGAAAAAACTTTGCAGCAACGAAGCTACTGGCAGTTCAGGTACATCCAGCATTTTGCTTGACATTTTGTTCGTGCTAAACAAATTAGTACTGCAAACAAGGCATATTTTGCACTGGGGAAAATAATCAAATCTGTGTACACCTCAAAACGAAAATTAAAATGTATCAAACTATTATTAGGAGCATTGTGAGTTAGGAGTGTGAAATCTGGACTTTATCAAAGAGAACTGGAACAATACTTGGTGTATTTGAACGGAAGGTACAGAAGGATATTTACTTTCCTACTTGTATTAAATCCCCATATTTCATTGTTGCTTTTTTAACGAAGAGCATTTTTCATCAGCGGAAAAAAGTTTTTCCCTATAGCTGGATGGAGTAATGGAGATCCAGCCACTTCCCTCAACAGGGAGGAACCATGGTGGCGGGGGATTATAGAAAAATCCACTTTCCGTGTTCGATGGTGGTATTTTTCTGGGGGTCGGTTGAATCTAAGCCTTGAAAATCAGATTTGATCCCTTCGGTAGGAAGGAATGAAGGAAGAGAAGTGGTGTTCTAAGTCCAGCTAGAACAAAACAAGATCTCCCTGCCAGCCCCACGGCTAGCGGGTACGTCGAGAGTCCTCTAAGGACTCTTCCCATCAAACCCTTTGTTGTTTCATTCTCCTCCCTCGTCCTCCTATTAATAACAAAAAATAACAGCAGATACCTATCGGAACAAGATGCCACGTGCAGACACTTCACGGGGTGGGGCGTGCACGCGAGGCAGTATCTCGATCAGGCACTTGTTTCTTTCTGGCTTCACCTGTCTCAATATCACATTGTTTGTATGTACCGAATGTGCACCTAGTATTTAACGTTGTGTTTGGCACAAGAAAGTCGCACCAACGTGGGAAATACCACGTGGTCCACCTCTGAAGCCTATATCGTTCTGCACAACGCAAGGAGTATAAGTAATAAAAAAAAAAAAAAAAATCTTATGTGTTGCACTCACATGACTTTCTCTACTCTTGTACTGACCATTCTTACAAACTCTTATTCCTATATCTTCTTCGTGTTAGTTAAAATAAACATTTGTACAAATCATCTTATTGCTTATTTCCTTGTAGTGCAAGGGGAATATTGGAATACAGTAGGCTTTGTGCGATAGTCAAATCTTTTAAAGCTTTGAGATTCCGTTCTCTTTGTACACGTAACATATTAAAAAATGAACAACGATGACCCATTTCACGAAAGTTCCAAGTTTTCCGAAACTCACACACATAACAAGGTATATCTCCGAAATGGTTCACCCTACAACAAAATTTATTCAGACATAAATTGTGTATTTTAGCACGATCTATAGTTTTTGTATATTATAATTTGGTCTATAACGGTTTACCAGTTATGCAAAAGTCGTCCAGAGTAAATACGACTACAGGGGCTATAGCCAGAAAATTCAAGATATATATTTCATTTGTCATCAAAATATCTCAAACATATGACATTTTAATCAAAATCGTTAGAGCCATTTTCAAGAAAATAAAAATTTTCGAAACATTTTCCATGTAAAGGGTAGTTTAGGGTGGGGCTATTTTCTTCAAAATCTTCGCGTCACATCCTTGAACGACATTAAACTTAAATAGCAACTTTGGTTTTTAACCGACTTTTCGTTTTTGAGCTATGCTGTCCACAGACTGACAGACTGACAGACTGACAGACACACAGACACACAGACACACACACACACAGACACACACGGACCTTTTTCTAAAAATGCTTTTTTTGGATTCAGGGGGCCTCAAAACATGTATTTCCGGTGAAATCTCGACTTTGAATTTTTGGGTGGAATACAATACTTCCCCTAATTACCAGTAGAGAAAGTAATAAAATTGGTCGAATAGTTGCTTGCCAAAGTCATCACTGCTTTATTGTTTACTTCTGCAATTACCATAGAGAGGTGGAACTTCGAAAGAGTGAGTGTGTTGGGTTTAAGGGCCCGTCGAACTTCGAAAGATAAGTTAATAATGTATTTTTCATTTGTTGCTAAAATGAGTTGCTTAGCCACGAATATTAAATTATTTGATTTCAGCGTGTCTATTGGAATAAATTCGTAGATATATGTACACTTGGAAACATTGGCATGTGTGTAGAGCAGGTGAGGAATCTTGACAAGAAAACTACTTTTCTGAATAGTGCCAGAAAACCACCCTCATTACTTGCAGTAGGTGAAAAGTAAAAGTTAAGTTAAAAACCATAGTTGGTGTTTAAGTTTAATGTCTTTCAAGGATGCGACACGAAGATTTTTAAGAAAACAGGCTCAGCCTAAACTAGCCTTTACATGGAAAATTTTTCGAAAATTTTGATTTTCTCGAAAATGGCTCTAACGATTTTGATTAAAATGTCGTATATTTAACATAATTATATGACAAATGAAATGTATATTTTGAATTTTCTGGCTATGGCCTATGTAGTCCTGTTTACTCTGGATGACTTTTGAATAAGTCGCAAACTGAAAGAGATATACAAAATCTTACTGTACAAAAAATGTAGGCCTTGCTAAAACACACAATTTATGTCTCAATAAATCTTTTTGTAGGGTGAACCATTTCGGACATATTCCTTGTTATTTGTGTCAGTTTCGGAAAACTTAAAACTTTCCTGAAATGCAACATGGTTGTTCATTTTTTTATATGTTAAGCGTGCAAAGAGAACGGAATCTCAAAGTTTTAAAATATTTGACTATCGCTAATATTCCTTTTACACCTACAAGGAAATAATTAGATAATTTGTACAAACGTTTATCTCAACTAACACAAAGAAGATATAGGAATAAGAGTTTGTAAGAATGATTAGTATAAGAGTAGAGAAAGTCATGTGAGTGCAACACATCAGATTTTTATTCCTCATACTTGAATTACTTTTTACTCCTAATGACTTTTGCATAGCTGGTAAACCGTAAGAGATGATCAAATCTTACTATATAAAAAATGTAGATATTGTTAAAACATAGAAGTTCTGTCCATATGCATTTTTCGGTGGAGTGAACCATTTGGGTGATGTTCTTCTCAAATAGATGCTCGTTATTCAGTTTTGTATCTCTTGGCTGTGCAAAGAGAATGGAATTTGAAAGCTTTAAAAGATTTTCTATCGCTCAAAGCCTGCTGTATTCCCACATTCCCCTTGTATCTACAAGAAAATAAACAATAAGATAATTTCTACATAGTTTATCTCAACTAACATGAAGAAGATAAACGAGTAAACGTTTGTAAAAGCAGACTACAGCAGAAGAGTAGAGAAAGTCATGTGAGTGCAACACATCAGATTTTTAATACAAGAGACCTGAAACATTTTAAAGGAATGAGGAATTGAGCGCCGCAAATTCCTAAAAGCAGATACCAGTAACAACAGTGGGGGCTGCACAGACTGATTGCTTGGAGCAGTTAAAACTGTGAGCGAGCAGTGTAGTGCATTTAGATAGTTGAATCAGACTTGAAAAATCCAATGTCACAGCAGGGAACTTGGGCTTTCCAGTTCAGTTTACCTCTGAGCTACCTTGGCGAGATGCCCGAACGTGCATTAAACTTCTCACTGTTCCAACTTCAGCCCACGTATGTGCAGGTGCAGTTATCAAAACATAATGTTTTACATTGACAGCAATTATACAGGTGTAAATTAATGCGTTACAAGGCTCGAGGGGTAACGTGTGAGCACATTTTAATAAATATATGTCCAGAAGCGCTTTGTTTACGTGCTAGTTTTTCTGAAACCTGTAGCAGGACATCGGCTGTGGGGATACAGAGACCTAAGCTGTGTGCTTTAGTTAAACGCCTCCCCAATCTTGGAATCATGGTGTGGGCGGGTGATGCCCGTTGAGGTTATGTTGTTGATAGAGCCGACAAGCTTCTCTTGCATAATCTGGAGCCTTCCAATAGATGAAAAGCGTGTCGAATGTACTCTAAATTTCCGTACAAGGTCGCCGTTGTCCACTTCTAGTTGTAAATGAATACCATAAAGCATGAAATTGATAAACAGAACAATATCTGAACACCACTTTGACTGTAGGTATGCTGAAGGACTGCTGTATCAGCTGATGCAGTATAATTGCTAAGCAACTCTTTTAACAAAAGAATGCGATTTCAACTGCCTATCGCAGGTGTTTTCTTCGTGGAGTCACTCCTTCCCTGGTTTGGGAACTTCCAGCGCCTAAAAGGAGCTTCTGGACAGTGGTTTGTACTAAAAAGTTGGCCACATGGTACATATCTATGGCTCTGACGAGAAAATGTGTGAGAGAACAATACCACACGGTACCTCACTGTGATGTAAAATATATCTATGGCTGACACAACATTTAATGGCGTCTATTTGCTGACAACTTCATTATTGCATTATTCTCTTTCCTGTAGAACAAATAAACTCAAATGATATTTATATCACCGGCTTTACTGCTTGATTTCACAGCGTGGTTAACTATATAACACTGCAAGCCCATGTTGATTCGTGTCACCCGCCATTAAATTTTGTCTCCTGTAGTTATCTATTTTAAATATATCGCAGAACGTTAGTATCCCAACATTGTTAGCAGCACATATACATATTTTCTAATCTCAGAAAACGCTAGAGTTGTTGATGTCAACATATCCTCTACATCCACCTTCTAGCCAGAGGAATCCACTACCAACGAGCTTTGTAAGAAATATTTTTACACCCTGTAGAAAGTGCAGGAAACTTAGAAAGAAAGGTTCAGATGCCTCTATTTTTGTTGGGAGAAAAGACAGGCATAATTCTAAAAGCAGCGAGGGAGAGCCTTTGAGATATTTCCATGCAGAGGTAATTCGTTTTACCTTGACGAATGTCGTCGTTATTTTTGACAGGCGCTCCTCCAAGTCCGGTATTATTGTTACATCCGCCACACCCCGCTAATCTGCATCTTACCCCAAGTTTATCCGTCGCGGTTGCTCATGCACCCCTCATTTCCATTTATTCATGCCTCTCCATTCCTGTGCGACAAGAGCTGATCGCTACAATTCTGGAGGCGAGCAAATGGTCTCCTTTGGGGAGGGATTTCACTTCTGGTGAATCGTTCATCGCATTATGTGCAACCTCATGGGGAAGCAAAAACTCCACCCTGGAGCAAAAATACTCGACTATATAAACTCCTAGAAATTTAGCGGGCAGTTAACTTGTGGGAATAGATATCTATCTTTCTCCTAACAAAGTTTAGGGATTTTTGATCTGTTGCTCCATCTTTCCTTTGTCGTCCAGTGTTTCTCCGTTGGTATCTCAGAGGGGGACACCCTTAGAACATGATCTTTCTGATATCGTTGAACCTCATCAGTTATATTTTCTTCCGTAAGTTGTCAACATTTCTCATTTCTATCTGGTCTTGTTACTCCTAACAGTGTTCCAAGAATTTCATTTGAGCTGCTTTTAGTCCAGATTTTTTTCCCTAGACCGTGGGACCCATGTTTCCGTTTTCCTTCATATCTGCTTTTGAATTGCAAATTGATATTTTAGAGCCTAAATATTTAAATGTTGATACTAGTTCAATAATATACTCCTCGATTCCTTTTTACTTTCTCTACTGGTAAGAAGGGGAAGTATTGTATTCCACCCAAAAATTCGATGTCGAGATTTCACCGGAAATATGTTTTGAGACCTCCTGAATAAAAAAAAAAGCATTTTTAGAAAAAGGTCCGTGTGTGTGTGTGTGTGTGTGTGTGTGTGTGTGTGTGTGTGTGTGTGTGTGTGTGTGTGTGTGTGTGTGTGTGTGTCTGTCAGTCTGTGGACAGCATAACTCAAAAACGAAAAGTCGGTTAAAAACCAAAGTTCGTATTTAAATTTAATGTCTTTCAAGGATGCCATACGAAGATTTTGAAGAAAATAGCCCCACCCTAAACTACCCTTTACGTGGAACATTTTTCGAAAATTTTGATTTTCTTGGAAATGGTTCTAATGATTTTGATTAAAATGTCATATGTTTGAGATAATTTTTATGGCAAATGAAATGTATATCTTGAATTTTCTGGCTATAGTCCCAATAGACGTATTTACTCTGGACGACTTTTGCATAACTGGTAAACCGTTAGAGATAGACCAAATCATACTCTACAAAAAATGTAGATCTTGCTAAAATAGACAACTTATGTCTCAATGAATTTTCTTGTAGGGTTAACGGAAAACTTGAAACTTTCGTGAAATGGATCATCGTTGTTCATTTTTTATATGTTAACCGTGCAAAGAGAACGAAACTTGAAAGCTTTAAAAGATTTCACTATCGCTCAAAGCCTACTGTATTCTAATATTCCCCTTGCACCTACAAGGAAATAAGCAATAAGATAATTTGTACAAATGTTTATCTCAACTAACACGTGTTAATATTGTTCAAGACCATGCCTTTGGGTTTATATTTTATTACCCAGTTTTGGATTATTTTGTTTAAATATAAGTCGAATAATATTGGTAACAATCAGCACCGCTGTCTTAATGCTTTGTTAACTTGTGCGCTTTCATTATGTGTTGTAATTATTGTTTTATTATTTAGTGATTTAACTGAGTTAATGAAATTGGTTAGTGTATTATACCATTCCATTATTTTCCGTTACATGTTTCTTTGTACTCTTATCATAAGCTTTAACGTAGTTTGAGAGCAGCAAACAGCTTTGTAAGTTGTAAGGTCTTTGTAACACTTAAGTGACCGAGTATGAGGTATCCGCGGATACTGAAAGGCTCGTCGCTTGGGGCGTCATCCCTCAAAGCTTTTTTCCGGGTTTTCCTCAGTCCGTATAACTGGAAAATGCCGAGGAAGCGCTTTAATATTAGGCCTGGAACATTTCCTTTCTATAAAATTCCTTTCCGGATATCATTTAATTTACATCTACTCATCTACAAACGGTTTTTACAAAAGGTTCGTTCTTCCATCTACTTTTTTAAAAATAAAGATAACATATCATTATTAATTCACAGATAAATGTTTGTTTTGTTTCTTAACAACGCTGCCAATTGTCAGAATTATAACGCCGCCGATGTGCCGGAATTTAATAAGTTAAAACCCATCGGTCTGGGGGGGGGGGGGGTTTGAACCCGCGACCTAGGGAACATAAGGCAAGCTCCAAACTAACTGAGTCACCCAGACCAACACTCATTTAAACATTTCGCTATAGATATATTTTCGCTGTAGGTTCTTTGCATAACCATGACAAAAAACGATTACCTACCTACGTACTACTTGGATATTTGGATTTTTAAACCGAAAACAAAGAATGGTTGAGGTCACAAACATTTTTATTTGACATAAATTGTATCCTTTGACCGGATCTATATTAATGTGTAGTAAGATTTTGTCTATTTCTTACATCTGCCAGTTAATACGAAAGTTATTTAGAATGAACAATCTTCACACGCTATTCCCAGAAAATTTAAGATGCACATCTTTCTCTGTCACGCAAAGATCTGAAATATGAGGTATTTTAAAAAATGTCCAAGGTACATTATTTGTTCAATAAACGATAAATAAAAATTTTCCATGTAAAAGGTAGTTTGGGTTGGAGGACTTTCTTGAATATCTTAGTACTATGGCATGCTTGTAAGACAGTGAATTTCCAAAAGAAACTTCGGTATCAAAAATATATAAAATATTGGCTTGAGAAATAAAACATTGAACCTTTTTTTATTTTTAGTAAATAAAAAAATAGTAGCCTCTGAATTTGTCTTCATTCTCATAGAATTTTGCATGATTGCAAAAGCATAAGAAACTAATACAAACTAAAGGTAAAGCTAATTCAAATATACATATGATATCGTTAAATAAGTTTAGAAAAAATTAATTTATGTGCGTTTTAAGCTTTGCTAGTTTGAAATTTATTCTGACTCACCATATAGTTATTTAACACTAACAAATTTGCAATTCTTTTTTTGCGCATAAGCCCATAGTAACATAAATCAACATAAAATATAAGATGCTGAGTGGTTTCTCAGCATCTTGTATTTATCTATAGTCGTATTGCTTAGTAAAACATTATTTTTTTCAGACTTCAAGAATAGTTTTTTATATGATTGAAGTTTTGTCGTGCAAGTCTCTAGTTTATATGACTTATGTCAACGTATATAGATACATATATGCTTACGGCAACAATGTTTGGGTTGTCTTTAAAATCGCAAGTGTTGCAGCGTCCTTGAGGGTGCCCAGATTGAGGCACCTTCCCCTTTTGGTGTGAAAGGACATTCCAGTACGGCTTTCAGTTTTATTCTTCCTGTTTTTTAACACCTTGCAAGTAAGTCAATACTCTGTGGTGAAGCCATATGAAGAAATCGCAGCAAAATAGGTCCTAACTTCTTAAATACACCTCAGATTCTGTTCTCCAAATAGTTCTTCTAAATAGTCCTTCCTGAGATAAACCTCCAGGCTTATATTTCAATATTTTTTAACATTATTTTTATCAATCCTACGTATCAGGGTTGCCAACTCGTACGATAACTATGGGGGCATACGATAATTTTAATGTTTGTACGATAGTTGTCAACCCGTACGATAATTATGGGGGTGTACGATAATTTGAATGTATGATAGTTCGATATCGGCGAGTTATCATTTTCACTGGTTTGTCACTCCAGCGAAGTGAAACTAATTACAAATAACACCACTTTTGTCCTCATTGTCTGTCTCCACCCCATAGCTACTAAGCCTGCAACCCTTTATCCTCTTGTTGCCAGTGTGCCCAGGTCTGATAATCTCAATGAAGAAGGTACTGTTCAGAAAATTGACGATCAATGTAGAAAACTCGGAATACGTGCTGTTCCGTGTGAAATAAAGAACATGCCTGAACCTGGCAGTTTCTGGAGTGTTGTTAAACATGTCACCTTGGTGGAAATACTGATTTCAAAGAACTAGCGGCCTTTGCATTATCAGTGGTTTCCTTGCCCTACAGAAGCACTTCTTGTGAAAGAGTTTTTTTTTTTTTTTTTTTTTTTTTTTTTTGCTAAACTGGGTTTAATGAAAACCAAAGTTAGAAACAGATTGGAACTAGATACGGTAAATGAACTCATTTTGTCGTCTCAACTTATGAAAGAACGAGGTAGATCTTAAAATCTGCAAGTCACCGAGAAGATGTTAAGGTTTATCTCAACAACAAATTTGTGCAATGCTGCAACGGTTGAGGAAGCCGAACTTTCAGATGAATAGTGCGAGAAACATAAATGCTAAAGTTGTAATATTTGTTGAGGTCATCAATCTTGTAAGTGGATATAATAAACATCATTACTCTTATATTTTCATAAGTATTATACTGATATTTCTATTGTTGTAGCGTTTGCTTTATGATGTACGATAATTTTGAATCCAAATGTATAATTTCGAGTGGCTGGTACGATAATTTTACTTTTAAATGTTGACAACCCTGCTACGTATTCAATCCAGAGGTTCCAGATTTCATTCCTGCCTGGTGATGTAAATTTTGCTTAAACTAGAATAATTCCCTATCACCACAGTATGAATGTGGGAACAAGTGGGTATGTTAAATGTTTAAAAAGTGATAAAAGTCACAGTAAGAAATGCTACAGTTCAGCAAGCAGTAACACAAGAAGAGGATCATATTCCTGTGGATGCAATGACCTAGGTTGTCTCATTAGATGCAGTTTGCAATGCAAGCCTTAAAAACATGGTGTTTTGTAAGCTTGTTGAAAACTTTGCAAACGACACTTGCCGCTGGTGAATTGCCTGGTGGGTGGGTGGGTGGGTGGGTGGGTGGAAGGTACTTGTGTCGTGTTGGGGGAGAGTGTGAAGTCCTTAAAAGCAGGAGCGATTGGAGGGAGATAGTAACAGCTGTCGCGTGACATACGATGGTTCCTTTAATTCCATCTAGCACGCTCGGCCAGTCAACACATCTAGAAGTTAAATAGGCTGCATCTGACTCATTGCTATTAAAACCTTGGATCTAGTAATCTAATATCCGGATAACGTTTTGAATACTCCATTTAGATTCATATGATAACATTTTTAGTGGCATATTCCTGAATGCATTAAAGTACAGGCAATTACTGTCGGCCCACCATAAGAAGGCGAGCTGGAGGAATGTGCCACGTAAACATTTTCTGCCATTTAAGAGGTGGAATCAGGGCTGAAAAATTCAATGCCATAGCTGGGATTTGAACCACGGCTACTCTAAACACGTGGCAAACTTGCCAATGTGGTATTAAATACACCAACCGATTCGTACTTTCCAGGCAGACCCCGCGGAAGATCCGTGGTTCAAATCCCGGCTATGGCAATGATTTTTTCAGTCCACCATCAGTAAGCTTGTTGGCACAAATAAATAATAATTTTCTACTGTTCCTATTATGTTTGTACACACAGTGATTCTTATGTGTTATCAACTAGTGTATACCAAAAATCGCCAATGTAAATTAAAATTTGGTAGAAAGTGCTAAATAAAACTAAATACTGTAATTAATTAAACGTTATGCCTACAATATTTAATAATTTAGAAGAAAAACTTACGAGGGACGTTCCGAAATTATTTATAATAATAGTACTTGTAACCTCTTTATTAATTAAAATCTGATGCGTTGCATTCGCATGATTTTTTCTACTCTTGTATTAACCACTCTTACAAACTCTCATTCTTTATCTTCTTCATATTGGTTGAGATAAACATTTGCAGAAATTATCTTATTGCTAATTTTCTTGTAGGTGCAAGGGGAATGTGGCAATAGAGTAGGCTTTGAGCGATAGTCAGATCTTTTAAAGCTTCGAAATTCCGTTCTCCTTGCAACGCCAAGAAATAAGTAAATAACGACCTTCCATTTGAGAAAAGTTTTTAAGTACTACACAACTCATACAAGGAATATCTCCGAAATGGTTCACTACACACAAAAAAAAAAAAAAAAAAAAAAAAAAAAAAAAAAAAAAGACATTTGGAAAAAACTTGTGTATTTCAACAAGATCTACATTTTTGGTATAGTGATATATTTTGGTCTATCTCTTGTGGTTTACTAGTTATCTAAAAGTCATCCAGAGTAAACAATGGGCTATAGCCAGAAAATTCCAAATATACATTTCACTTCCGTAAAAGGGCAGCGCCGTGGCCGAGCGGTTAGCGCGCTCGCCTACCACCTAGGCGGCCCGGGTTCGATCCCAGGGACCCGCATGTGGTATTCGTGGTGGACGAAGCGGCATCTGGGCGGGTTTTCTCCGGGTTCTCCGGTTTCCCCCGCCATCTCATTCCACCGGTCTCCATCTTCATTCCATGTATCATCAGTGTCACCGCCTGTGGTGCCGTAGTAGTAAAAGCGGGCGTTAAACACTACACACACACACACACACACACACACACACTTCCGTAAAAATATATTAAACCTATGGCATTGTAATGAAAATCTTAGAGTCATTTTTGAGAGAATCAAAACTTTCGAAATATATTCCATATAAAAGGTGGTTTAGGGTGAAGGAGTTTTTTTTCAAAATCTATTTGTCGCATCCTTGAAAGATATTAAACTTAAATACCATGGTGTTCACAAACTCACAATTCGGACCTTTTTCTAAAAATGTTATTTTGTTTATTCAGTGAACCTTAAAACATATATTTCCCTTTATGCCAACAAACTTACTGTTAGTGTTTTTAAACACACAGGCCGTGTGTTGGCAAAGTTTGAGAGGTAGAACTGGAACTGAAAAATTCAATGCCACACTGGTTGTCACAGTAGCTTAATGGTTAGAGCACCTGCCTGTTAAGCGGAGGGTCTGTGGTTCAGATCCCAGATGTGGTATTGAATTTTCCAGTTCCAGTTCTACCTCTCAAATATATTTCCAGTTAAATCTTGACATCGAATACAATAATTCGTAGTAGTGACAACATTTAAACACTAGAAAGTCTCTAAATCAAAATGAATACTATAATTAATTAAAAGGTATATGTATAATATTTCATAAATTTAAATGATTACTTCCGTAATCACAAGAAAAACAGTTTAACTTCCAACTGCTCCGCAGCAAATGACATTACGTCACTCATTCTCTATCGCACTTATTTGAGAATGAATTTAACTGCAATCCTTCTCAAGGGAAAGAATTTTTACAGTGTATTTATTTAAAGAGCCAAATATTCCTCAGGTAGTAAGTGTATCAGCCACAAAGTTGAATCTTCTAGAATTGTTTCTAAATGTCTTCTGAAATCGGCAAAACAGTCGCTATTCTCTGCCGTTATTGACTTCTACAGACTAGATCTAGCGAAGGCATTTGGCAATAAAGGAATGGACTGTGTGATCAGTAACGCTGTTGATTGTTTGATTGAAACCTGGACAGTAGTTTGAATGTTATGCAAATGTTAGGTAGAGCAGCGTGCTGTATCAAGATGTGATATTAAGATGTCACTGTGAAGGTATGTATCACAAGTAGCGGAACACTGCCACGGAACCACGGTCTGTGAAGCCGCAGTCGGTGAGATCGGCTGTAACATAAGATGGAGGATGGCCCCGTCTTTTCGCACGGCGGAGCAGCGTGGGATCAGCCTCTCTGTGGTTCAGCTCACCTCAACACACTTCAATTGCAGTATACCTCTTTAAAACGCTAAATATACATGCGTTTAAACTCGCTTTACCCTCTTCCTCGATGGTTCCTATAGGTTCTTCGGTTCACTGAACCCAAGAAAGGAACCTAGTGTAAACAAACGCACGTGTCCTTGCCCCAGAACAGCTTTCAAGCGAATAAAAGTAGTTCATTACTGCACTACTAGATGTATTATCACTCTTCAAGTAATAAACACGTGTGCAAGTATACTATTTTAATAATTATTTAATTTAAACTTGACTTAAATAATATTGTTTTATTTATCATGATGGCCATGCAGCCATCGGTATTCCATGTTGTTTACTGGAGCGAATCAACGGTCGTATTTGTAAGTATTGTTTATGTCAATCAATGGATTTTCAGCTGGCATTCATAAGGCTCGGATTCGAGTCCCGCCTGGGGCATTTGCGTTTGTTTATGTGTGCGTGTGCACTTTAACGAGAAACAAATGTTTTAGCTGACTAAAGTGTCGTTTTCATGAAAATTCTTCATCTCAGACTACCTATCACAAGGGAAAAAAATCTTCGTTGTTTTTTTTATTAAAATACCACATATTTCAGATATTTATATAACAAATAAAATGTATATCTTGATTTGAACTTTACTTCATTTGTTTGGAGTGGTAAGTGGCTATTCGCTGCTGGTCATGTGTGATCTAATCAAATGACATCTAATCAAAAAAGTGATTATCATTTTAGCATACAAGGAAATGCATAATAACTTGTCTGGTATATCCAGCCAGTTTGGAAAATCCCTCTCTTAAACAATCCAAAAATTTATTCATATGAAAGGTACCTTTTCTCAAAAACTAGAGAATAGCAATTTGAAAATAATGTGGCTTTTAGGTTACACGCTTCTAAACCACTCTAACAGAGGGATTTCTAAACGTATTGACTAGTTTTAATATAAGTATTTTTGTAGTTAGTGGACATCAAAATAAAAATACTGATGTAATGCACTACATGACTTTCTCTTCTCTTGAACTAACCATTCGTACAAACTATTATTCCTATAACTTCTTCGTGTTAGTTGAGATAAACATTTGCAGAAATTAGTAGGTGCAAAGGGAATATGGAAATACACTAGGCTTTGAGCGATAGTCAAATCTTTTAAAGCGTTCAAATTCCGTTCTCTTTGCATTCAATGAAAGTTTATTTTCCAAAACTCACACACATAACAAATAATATCTCCGAAATGGTTCACTCTAAAAAATGTATTTGGACGTAAATTGTGTTCTAGCGAGATCTACATTTTTTGTATAGTAAGATTTTGTCTATCTCTTACGGTTTACCAGTTATGTAGTCATCGACAGTAAACAGGAGTACATTGGCTATAGCCAGAATATTCAAAATATGCATTTTGTCATAAAAATATCTTAAACATGTCATTTTAATCAAAATGGTTAGAGCCATTTTTGAGAAAATAAAAATGTTCGAATAATGTTTCATGTTTAGGGTGGAGGAATTTTCTTCAAAATCATCCTCTCGCATCTGTAAAGATGTTAAACTTAAATACCAACTTTGGTTTTTAACCGTGTTTCAGTTATGCTGCCCCCCCCCCCCACTCACACACACACGAACCTTTTTCTAAAAATGCTTTTTTTGGGGGGGGGGGTTCAGGTGGTCTCAAACATATATTTCCGGTGAAATCTCGACATCGGATTTTTGGGTGGAATACAATACTTCTACTACTTGGCAAAGCCACGAGGCGTATCGGAAAGAATCTGAAACTGCCCAGTTGTTTACGCGAACTTATCGTGCAAACACGGCTGTTTTATCACGGACTATACGCCAGGTTACTATTATTTCGTTCTTTTAATAAACAATATAAGAAGCGAGCGTAGCGCTCGACCAGCAAGATCAACACGCCTCAACGCCGGCACTGCAGTAGGACTACTGTGAACTGTTCATCCCTGGATCCGTGAGTTCAGTATGACGTCACATGTACTGGGTAGAGAGTTGATTACCTGCTTAGTGGATATTTGTACTAGCTCTGTTGATAAGGACCCTATAGCTTATAGAATTCACTTATAAAGTTATAGTTATTACGATATCAACTTATTTCATAACATTTTATGCCCGACATGGCGCTTATACGTCAGTGTAATCGATCTCATAATTATACACCTCTTCGTAATGACACTGCTATCCACCAATCAAAGGTGCACCTGTTCATCACGACACTTCTAGCCTGAAATCTAAAGATCTGCATGTAGCAATTAACACTTCGGCGTCTACGCACATTCCCACGCAGCTAAAAGCGTATACGGAATAAAACTGTTTAATAATTGGTGTTAATATTGTAAATAACGTTGTGATAAATTCAATTTGTCTTCTCGTCTCGGAAAGTCCACTCTTCTTAAGGTTATAGCATATATACTCCTTGTATGATCATATGAAGATCAACATAACAATAAAAGTTGAAGGCGCTAGTATCGATTCTCGTGTGCACAATCGAATAAAAGATAGTTAAAATGTCGGACCCCAGTGACAATAACATGCAGTGTAGAATATTAAAAATATGTTATAAATGCTTTAAACACGTGGTCGAGCATAAAGGGTCGTATGAAACTTCAGTAGGATAATGGCAGTTAAGATGCGAGTATATTTTATCAAACGAGTGTAGCGATTATGCTTTCGTTGCATAATTATGACTATGTTGATAATCATATACGTTTCCTGTGATTTGTACATAATGAATACTTGTGGAGTTATTACAGTGGGCACTGCTGAACTGTGTAAGTGAGCATAGCACACAAGATAGAAGCTGAGATAAGTTAATTTATGACGTGACATGAAAAACTGTTGCGGAAGCGGTTCGTACAGCTTCAAGATACATCATATCTGTATCGTTTTCTTTTATTTACTGCTGTGTGTATGCTACTCGTTCCAAAGGTCAGAGACTTGAGAAGAATTTGTACCGCCCACTGCAGTCCCAGAACACAGCAGCCAAATCGTGCCTGGCCATGAGTTGTGAGGTTTTGGCTGGCGATTGTGTCAAGGGTGCAACCGTTCCGCTGATGAACCCGCGATGACTCAGCCGATGATCCTGCGCCGCGTTAGCTCGCTGATAGCGGTATCCACCTAATTTTTGTATGTAGGGGAGGAAATTCCATTCATGTAGGCCTGCAACAAAGCTTTCATTTCCGTGCCGCTTTTCATATAATCAAACAGATGCAGTCTGCCTGGCTTTTCCGTTCCGTTTTGTCCCACAGCCCTGTTCCATTTAAATTGTGAAAGAGCCAAACTAGGTTGTGTATGTGTGTGAGTGAAGTACAATCCATCATATTATGAAGCTTTGTTCCAGGCAATAGTGGCTTTCGTCTGTTTCTTTTTAACCACCTTAAAGACAGTATTACATGTGTATGGTTAAAAAAACTGACTTGACCATCGATATTAAATTCACTATAACTTTATAACTGTACAAAAATTTGCTCAAGAATTGACCATAGGCTCAAGGAAAGAAACTTGAAGATCAAGAGTGAGGATCAAGAACCTTTGGAACAAGCAAATAATTAAATATGTTGTTGTTTAACGACGCTGTCAATTGCCAGGATCACATCAGCTGGTGTGTCGGAATTTCGTCCCGCAGGACTTCTTGTACATGCGAGTAAATATACTGACATGGAGTTTTTAAACACACTTAAAAACCATCGGTCTGGACCGGATTTGAACCCACGACCTTGGGATCAGCAGGCTAGCGTCTAACCAACTGTACCACCCAGACCAACTTGGAACAAGGAGATTATGGTGTAGGAATGTTAATTTTTGGTGGGTTAGTCAAATAGCACATTAACTAATTTTGCTTCCACTTTTTGCAAGTTTAAGTTTTACAGCTTTGGGTACATTTGGTTTTCTCAGAAACTAAATTTAGAGGACTGAATTTTTTGACGTTATAAACGAGTATGGTCAGTGTAGTTCATCGTCGGAGTGCTTGTTTGTGTGGACAGTCAGAGTCGGCTTTAGATTTTCGTTACATATTCACATTGGGTACAAAACTCTATATTTTTAATCAGAATTTCTAAACATTTTAGTAATGATTGACATAATAATCTAGAAATATTTACACTACCAACAGTTAAAAAATATTTTGGGTAATCATAAAAAATTTAAAATTGAGCGTTTCCTTTTTTTTTTTTTTTTCAAATTGCGTATCTTCTATAAAAATATAGATATTTCAGACTTTAATACAGCAATTTGTTTCTCTGAACATGCACAATGAATTGAACCTTAATTATATCAATTAAACAGGGTGTGTAAAATGTATGAATTTTGAGGTTCAAAATTTTTCTTTACTGAGTTTTTGTTTAAATGGCTACAGAGCTTTTGTGATTTATGTTAAGACCATTGTTGTAGGTTCACATCATTCCTGTCTAATGAGAAATTAGGATGTAGAGATTAGGTGCGTAGAAAAATTTAAGAGTACTTCCTTGGGATTGATAAAGGTAAAAATGTTAAACATTTTAACTTCAAGAAATATAGAAAAGAAATTTCTACAATGTTATGTGCCAAGGCCAAACTGATTGTACAAATTGTTAAATGAAACACTTCTGGTAACAAATAGCATTCAAACTATACATTTTGGAATACTAGAAAATCCGGGCTATTATGTGGCGCACAAATAAAAAAGTTGCAAATTTTGAAAAAAAAAAAAAAAAAAAAAAAAGAAAAAAAAAAGATAGCCATTTGTAACTTGAGAAAGTAGTTAATTATCAGAGCAGTGAAATTTGTATGAAGGTTATGAGAGGACAGAACAGAACAGCTATAAGTTGAGTTGCAAACGGCGTTAACGGTAAAGCACAGAATTGTGTTTTGTGATTCAGTTTTAGAAGAAATAAAGTGACATTAAAAGTAACCAGCCCTGTCTCTTTCATAATATGCATAAATGCATAATGCAAGAATGTAAATTTTTAGGTGATTAAAACCATTAGCCAGATAATTTAAGTATTGAAGAAAATCAATTAGTTGTAAGTCAGAACAGTTATTAAGGTAATTAGACGTTTCGGTAAACTCAGTCAACTTGAAACCCATTGGCTCAAGGTTCCGATAATTATAACTAAGTACGTTCACAGAGTTGCTAGCGCATGCGCACGCGTGGCAGTTCGGAAAATTGAGAAAAGATAAGAATTCTTAGAATTCAGCAAGTCACAGAGTATGGATGCAAGTGATATTTATATTACCAGCTTTAGAGCATGATTTCACAGTGTTTTTAACTATACAACACCGAAAGGTGTAGCAATCCTCCGATTTATGTTGACCCGCTCCTCCTTGCACTCGCCATTAAATTTCGTATCAGTCATAATCTAATATGATACAACTGATACGGTATTTTATTTAAAAATCGTTAGAGCGAATTTTACACAACGTAAAACATAAACACATTTGGAAAATACAAAGTTTGAATTATGCAAGGTATCGTAATCTAAATATAATTTGTACCTCAAAACATTTTTGTGAAATAATAAAAGGTAACGTACTTATCAGGAATATATGAGGAATGCCATATTTTACACTGCTGTATGTTATTTTAAACAGAATATAGGTCACGTGATTATTGCGTTTGAACGGCGATAATTGTGGTCTCTGATAAGTGATGGTCATTTCTTTCGAGGATGTTTGGCGAACGGAAGCAAATTCCAGTTATTTTACAGTCCACTGGTCTGGAGTCTAATTTCTGCAATTACTTCTTTCCTGCTTAATTTACTTCGATCCGGTCATCAACGCTTCCTTCAACGAACTATTCAACCAGGAACACCGTTGTATCAGCTGACCCGTAACATTGCACTTGTTTCTTTCCTGCTTTACATTCATCTGTCTAACAATCAGATAATGTCATACTGCGAAAACGCTTAAATACACTAATCTACACATGGAAAATAAGTCACTATTGTATTGATGTAAAATATACTAGCTGAATGAGATGCCCCTTACTTTCCAGTTTTATGCAATCCACATTTTATACTCTATGAAAACATCAGCCACTATGCTAGGTTTTATCCAATAATCCTGTGACAGCATACATCTGCTAGTCCAATGGGGCTGAAGTCATTATGCCTATTCTATTGCAATGTGCAGACAACCAAAAACGATTTAAATTATAATGTTCTAAACCGCCAGGGACTTCAAAATTATATTACTGTGAATTCGGTTTCCAAGTATTGATGAGCAGAAAAAACAGTTGTACAGTGTCGAGACACGAACCCGTATCCCTGAGGTTAGTCCACAGCTGTCTAGCTATTTGGACGCTTGATTGAAAGCGCATTCCGAGTTGTACCGCAGAACCTGCATGCCAGGCCCACTGCCATTGCCACCTCACGACTTTTCGTGCCTAATTTAGCTTTTTAAGACACTTTTAACCCTTTGCTGGGCTTTTAATATTACTACTTAAATGGCAAAAGGTATTATGCACATCATTTTAGATGTGCGAGACGTAGATTACATCAAAATTTAAATAAACTGTTATTTAATAGACATGTGCGTGTTGACTGTAAGGGTACACACACACACACACACACACACACACACACACACACACACACACACACACACACACACACACACACACAAAAATTATTTTACTATGCTGATGTTCACTTAGATGAACGTATTTGAAGAATATTTGTTCTAATGTGTTTAAGTTTATGGTGAATGCAGAAAACCATATTTCTGACAAAATGAATGGGTTAGTTTTTCAAAATTCTAATTTTATAGTGAAAACGCTGTTGATGTATAATTTTAACAAATTAGCTCAATTTTTGTAATACATAGCATAATAGTTTCTAAATTGTATGTAAACTGCTCCAAAAGTTCATATGATCTTTTGGCAGCTCAGAAAATTTGGGCTTCCTAGATGTAATCAAATGGCACTTAGAGTAGAAAATTACAACTTATAGTAAAATGCAAGAAACTAAACACCCAGGAAAGGTACGTGAGGAGTGCAGCATGTTATTTAAATGCGATTTTGACAACTATAAAATGTACAGCAATTCATATATTACATGTCAATGGATGCGGAAAATAATGGAGATTTCATTAGTGGAACTAAAAAATACTAATTTTTTATTTTCATTTATTTATCTTTTTTTATTTCACCGGAAAATTTTTTTTGACCCATAAATAAAAAATAAAAAATACTTTTTTAGAAAAAGGTCAGCGCGCGCTTGCGTGTGTCTGTCCAGTATGTATGTCAGTGTCTGTGGGCAGCATAACTCAAAACCGAAAAGTCGCTTAGAAACCAAAGTTGCTGTTTAAGTTTCATATTTTTAAGGACACGACACGAAGATTTTTTTTTTAAAAAAAATTCCTCCACCCTAAACTAACCTTTACATGGATCATGTTTCGAACATTTTGATTTTTTCGAAAATGGCTAACGATTTTGATTAAAATCCAATATGGTTAAGATATTTTTATGGCAAGTGAAATGTATATTTTGAATTTTCTAGCTATAGCCCATGCAGTCCTATTTACCCTGGATAACTTTTGCATAGCTGGTAAACCGTAAGATATAGACCAAATCTTACTGTCCAAAAATGTAGATCTTCCTAAAACACACAATTTATGTCTAAATAATTCTTTTGTGAACTATTTCGGAGATATTCCTTATTGTTTGTGTCATCTTTGGAAAACAACTTGCGTCAAATAGAAGATCGTGATTCACTTTTTTAAATCTTAGCCGTGCAAAGAGAACGAAATCTCAAAGGTTTAAAAGATTACAGCCTACTGTATTCCCATGTTCCCCTTGAAACTACAAGAGAATAAACAATAATATAATTTGTAGAAATGTTCATCTCACCTAACACGAAGATACAGGAATAAGAGTTTGTAAGAATGATTAGTACAAGAGTAGAGAAAGTCATATGAGTGCAACAGATAAGGTTTTTTGAGAAGTGTTGCATTGCAGTTAAAAATTCGCTACCGATATTTCACTGAGTATGCATGTTTAGCAGTTCTTGAGTTTAGAAGTGTATTATGAAAATTGATTTACTGTTGTGGGCGTCCTTATATCAAGTACAGCGGAGTCCTGAACACTGGGAAAATACGTATCAACGTATTTAGTTAACATGTGGCAGTGACAGCGGCCCTGAAAGAGATCTCACTCAAGTTCCAGATGCAAACTAAGAGGTCATTGTCAGAAGGTTGAATGTATTTTCTGTGGCAAACATTCGCTGGACTTGAAGTTCAAGGAGAATAAACCTTACAAGGTGTGCTTTCTAACAAACTACTGTTAAAATTAGCAGTCATTGAGTGGTGTCCAACAGCTGTGCTGCGTCTTTTAATTATTGCGTTCGCTAATAAATAATAATCTAAAACATAACGCAGACAGCGGGGAAATGACGAACGATCTGTCAGGCAGACAGATTTTGCATATTTTGGTTTCTTGATTTATTCGACAATAATTAAAGTTATATTAGCATGCTTGTTTTAAATCAATGCATTTGTACCAAATGCCTGAATTAATTACTATTCCAGGCGTTTCATTAACAAATGAATCCAGAAGAAGGTGAAAAAAGAAGGAAAGAAAATGCATAAGAGGACAACTCCCTAGAAAGCAGTTTCATGAAAGGAATGGAAACGGCAGCAGAAAAAGTGGTTTCCAAATGATAAATATCGATAAATATCGAAGACATCTGCCACGAAAGCAATTATTTAGAATCTTATGAAGAATAGAAATATTTGTGATGTTGATCCTTTGAGGCCTTAGACGAGTGGTTAGACCATTCGCTTCTTACCAAAGCGGCCCGATTTCGATCCCAGGCAACCGCATGTGGGATTGGTGGTGGACGAAGCGGCGCTGGGGCGCGTTTTCTCCGGGTTCTCCGGTTTCCCCCGCCATCTCATTCCACCGGTGCTCCACCTTCATTCCATGTATCATCAGTGTCACCACCTGTGATGCCGTAGTAGTAAAATATTCTGAAAAATTTCTGTCGTATTTATGGTGAATTTAAGGGAGGCAAAGATTTGAAACACTAGTATTCAATTAATATAACCTTTTTATTTTTTTTTTTCCTTTTTATTTATTTATTATTTTTATAATTACAACTGAGTGTATATATTTGTCTAGTAATGTTCATGCACATACATATTCACTGTTCTTGGATTCAGTCCTCCAATGACGATCCCCAAATCTTTAAGCACTATATTTTGTCAAGTTTTCAATCGTGGTTAGCAAATTCAGAGGTCCCGGCAGGAGGATGGGAATTCTTCTTTAGCCAGGGTTAGTCTTTATCTTCCCTAGGGTCTAGAAGTATGAATGAGAGTATGAATTTAAAGTCTATAAAGAAAAACCCAACGTAAACAAATGCGAAGTTACAGAAACCATAAACGAGCTAATCTCATTGCTGATAAGCATTGTTCCAAAAGAAAAGGTCGCCGATATGACCTTATTTGTTAAAGGTGGCATAGAAATACAGAGAAAAACAAAAGGCTGGCCCCATAGTTCAGTCGGTAGAACACATGATTACTGTGCAAGGTGTTCTGTGTTCGATTCCCGGCTGGAGGGTGGGAATTTTTCTCTAGCCAAGATTATTCCCCATCCTCCCCCGAGACTGGAAGCGAATTTTCGGCCGAATAATTATAGAACGAAATGCAAATTGTACATAAATGATTCTGTCAGTTGGAATCATTAGAGTTGCTTAGACTTGTGTAGAGATGAACATTGCACAGATCTGCAAGAGGCTGTGTGGAGCACAGCTGACAACGGGAGGTCTCAGCGGTGTCAAATCGATGAAGGGAACAAAACCGCCCATCTTCGCAGATGATCGGGGTGCACGACGCATTTTGCTTTTGGGAAAGCGGGACACAATGGGAGATTAAACCAGTGTGCGACCCAGGGCCATTCAGGCATCAATAAAGCGACACAATGGCTGTCGGCTGTCGGCTGTCGGCTGCCATAACTAAATTGGCGAAATGTGACTGACTCATCAAACGAGCTTCTGCAGATTAGCTGGGGCCACCTCGACCGCATTGTTTCAACATGAAGTGACGTAACTTTCGTAATGACTTCATCTGCTGACTTGCTCGGAAAATTGAGCTAGGCAAGTTTACATGTTCTTTAATTACAACAGTACTGCGTACATAACTAGGTCTCGTGTACAAATGACCATACTTCACCTGCAGACATTCTGCACAACATACGTAGATAGAAGGTTCATTGTTGAGGTAATGCAACTGTAAAATTTGAAATTTGTGTAGGCATTGCATCGTTTGCTGCGTTTCTAAATGTTAGCTTGCATGGAAATTTAAATATCAATTTATTATTCTGTAAATTTATAACCTCAAATAAGAATGCATGACGTGTTGTATGTTTCATAATATTCACATAAAAATTTGTGTTTCACATTTAACAATTTAATGAAAGATCTACTAATTATTCTAGAGAAATGTTTACTTTTTATGTGTTAAAAATCTTTTCTCTTTCTTAAGAATATTTTAGAAGACATACACACAGACAAGGACGTGTGATTAAATGAGTCATTGCATTTTCGCTAAAAATGTCAATATCGAATGTTTTGGGTGGAAGGAAACACCTACTCCACCTATTAAAAAAATCTGATGTGTTGCACTCACATGAATTTCTCTACTCTTGTACTAACCATTCTTACTAACTCTTATTCCTACATCTTCTTCGTGTTAGTTAAAATAAACATTTGTACAAATTATCTTATTGCTTATTTCCTTGCAGGTGCAAGGGGAATGTTGGAATACAGTAGGCTTTGTGCGATAGTCAAATCTTTTAAAGCTTTGAGATTCCGTTCTCTCTGTACACGTAACATATAAAAAAATGAACAACGATGATCCATTTCACGAAAGTTCGAAGTTTTCCGAAACTCACACACATAACAAGGAATACCGCCGAAATGGTTTACCCTACAAGAAAATTTATTCAGACATAAATTGTGTATTTTAGCAAGATCTACATTTTTTGTATAGTATGATTTGGTCTATCTCGAACGGTTTACCAGTTATGCAAAAGTCGTCCAGAGTAAATACGACTATAGGGGCTATAGCCAGAAAATTCAAGATATGCATTTCATTTGTCATCAAAATATCTCAAACATATGGCATTTTAATCAAAATGGTTAGAGCCATTTTCAAGAAAATCCAAAATTTTTGAAAAATGTTCTATGGAAAGGGTAGTTTAGGGTAGGGCTATTTTCTTCAAAATCTTCGTGTCGCGCCCTTGAATGACATTAAATTTAAATACGAGCTTTGGTTTCTAATCGACTTTTCGTTGTTGAGTTATACTGTCCACAGACTAATAGTCTGTCACACGCACGCGCGCACACACACACACGCACGGACCTTTTTCTTTTTTTTTTTTTTATTCAGGGGGTCTCAAAATATATATTTCCAATGAAATCTCGACTTCGAATTTTTGGGCTGATTACAATACTTCCTATACTTATCAGTAGAGAAAGTAATAATGATATAACGGTTGACAAATGTGTTGGTCTACCTTTGGAACTGCAACAACAAAATCGGACATTTTAACACAAGTGCATCTGTGTGTACGTTCTGACTTTTCCATACACTCCAATAAAGGACATTAACGGCTGTGATAAACAGTAGGGCCCGTATTTTAATGACCTTAAAACTATTACTTCAAAATGCATTAAAAATAACGTAAAAGAAGAAAGAATGGCTTAGGAACAGTCTTGATTTGTAGAACTCCTTGCACGTATCCAGTTTATCATTGATCAAGGAATACTTCTTGTCTGAGAGTACATCTACAGTCTTGCACTGTTCTTGTTCAACACATTTTCCATTTTAGCAAAGACAAGTTTTCCCACTTCATCTTCCATACGACGTAGATTATTTGCCACTGATTTCTACTTGATTTTCAATTTCACGGGAATACTAGTTACCTTCGGGATGACGAAATACAAATATTTTAACCACTAGCTACTGCTGTGAAGACTACATTGTAACAGTACACATGGTGCGACCCTCAAAAGTAGCAGATAGATCCACCACACTTTCCTTTAGAGGACAAGTCTGTTACAATAGACGTGAACCGTTTAGTTGGATCAGTCCAAATGTTTAACGAATAGGTTTCCAAGAATTTCTAGATTCTGAAACTTTATTTTATTAATATAAGAATAATGCAACCAAACTCGTGTAAAGTGACAAAAAATTGGATGTGTTTTTAATAATTACCTTTCAGAAACGGTGTCTAAAATGCAAACAAAAATTGACTTAAAATAATTTAATTTCACTCAAAATATTATGAATCGTGCATGTTTTCCACATAGCACCATCAGAAAAAAGATGCAGTCATAGAAATCTGGTCTGAACACAGACGAAAGTTGCTAGCGTAAGAACTTTGTTGTTCCTTAGAATTATCAAAACATATTGTTGCATGTCCTCCCATGAAGGATGTGGTTTCCCCGTTTGTTAGACACCGCAGCACTGTAAAATTAAATTAAAAATGATTGTTAGGTGTTGTCTGTTTGGGCCTCATTAAAATCGGCCAAGCAGAACTTGTGGTTTTTCCTTCGCGAGTATTCTGCTTTGAGTTCTAACGATCGACTGTGGTACCTTGCACTTCACGTAATTGCTTCATTCACAAACCTTCCCGTCTAGTTTCCTGCTCATTAGACCAAGTGGTGGTTGGGCTGCGTTCAGGAGGAGCTCGTGGGTTTTTGGGGGTTTCCCCGGGTCGCTAGGCAAATGTTGGGAAGGATAATTAAATCCCACGAATTTCCTATCCCTCTATTTCACCTCACTTCTCATTTCATCCTGATTGGCCATTTCAGGAGGTAGGAGTTGCATGGCAGGGTATTTGCTCTCTGTAAATCCTCATCTTGCTCGGGGAAGGTCTCCGGTTCCTGAGCCCCTCAGGGGATGTGTAAGCCCTCAGGTGGTAGGGGAGCCGATTGTAAGAGCCTCCACCAGGAAGTTTAAATCATTGTGTGATAGGGACCCTGCACTCTGCTGTCGTGTCTCCTCAGATCCGGTCGCCCTCTGTCTCCCTTCACCTCACCCTTCCCTCCTGGGGGTCGCCCCATCACGTGCAAAGGCACAAAAGATTTCTCCAGACGGCAGTGCAAAGTCATAGAGTCATAGAATCAGGGAATGCGTCGACGATTGAAACACTCAGAAGGGAGTATAGAAGGGCACTTGATAGAGACAGGGCTCAGAAAATTAGTTTTTAGTTTTATGCATAATGTGAATGTAGGCAGTTTGTAGAATGTGACCATAAAAGGTTTATGTGTGTTTGTGGCATTTAAGGGCATTTGAATAGGGATTTAAATGGAGATTTAAATATGGCTGCCAGCATTTCTGAGTATGTTCTTTTACCATTTACCTGTGATAGAGCTGTGAATCTTTATTATTATTATTATTATTATTATTATTATTATTATTATTATTATTATTTTTTTTTTTTTTTTTTTTTTTTTTGTGTGTGTGTGCACGCGCAAAATTTACTGCTCTAACAGTCGGTGAAACCGTTTGTTACCTTTGTATGAAATTCCAATAAAAATTATAAATATCTAAAAGAATTAAAATAAAGTATAGGTACATGATTATTTATTTTTAAAATTTTAATTGTTCGCTGAAATGTCTTAATGTTTCAGCAGGTGTTTCAAATAACATATTTTGTAAAGTGGCTACAAAATCTGCAATGTCGGACTTCAATTGTTTAGGAGAAAAATGTACCTTAAGATGAAAATATGTGAAAATAATGCAGACTTTCTTGTTTATTGAAATATCAACAAGTAAGCAATTACTAATCTAAGTTATGATTTGACTCTGGTTTTTGAATCAAAGGAAGTGATTTTACAAGGGGCAAAATTTTCATTGTGGTTGTTTGTATTGTTTTAGGAAACCATAATATATATTTCGTTGGAGTTCAGCATGGAAATAGCTACAGGATTTCTCTCCTGCTAGCAATAGGCAAACTATTCATGTGTAACTTCACACGAACTAACCGTACAAATCACTGGTTGTTTCAAATCAATAACTGTTGTTTGGCTCATTGAATAGGCACAATACAAATGACAATAATTCGCTAAATCGCAGGACAGGAACAGCGATAATATGATAATGAAACGACTCTGCCGTGTGCGTTGAAACTAGTTTTCCAATCAAATGTGTGCGTTGAATTCATTACTTGGTAATTATATTCAGTTTTTGGGAGCATTACCTCGTATAAGGGAAAAATCATACTATTACAATCATTAACTTCGTGGTGAGTGGTCAGATTATGTTTCGGCCGTATAGTGCATGAGCGGCATGCACCTCTCGGAAACTTCACTCCGTAAAACACTACGCATTTTTACTTACATGTAAACAATATGAATGAATGGTTTGTTTCCTACCATCAAGATTTATTTTCAAGTTGGCACTACAGCTAATCCAGTAGGCAGTGAGAACAACAAAAACAATAATGTTAACGCTTAATTCAGGGAAATGAATATAAATGAACGGATTTGCGTTAATAGGCTATCCATTGAAGGTACGTGTGCTATATTTAAAATTACAGTTGTTAAAGTTACAATTTTAAAAATAAATTTAGTACGTTTCCAACCTTGCTAGCCAAGACCTAAAACTGCTACTCCTTCGCTCACATAACCTTAACAATAAATCCCCGCCAAATACGATGTGCGTGGTGTTATAAGATTTCTTTAAAAAATTTAGGCGGAACATTCAAAACAGCCGTTGCGCTATTCTGACAGCCAATTTGTGCTTTTGTATGATAACACTCGACCTCTCTGTGCTCGAAAAAACTCAGAAAATGTTCGATAATTTTAAATGGGACAGTTTGATCATACTCCTTGCAGCTTCGCGTCGAAGCAATGCAAAAATGGCGGCGCTATCCACAATTCTTATCTCACTACGTGACAACGAAGGTTAGCTTCCGAATTCTCGTTTAATTGTAAGAACTGAGAAATATATCTTGTTTCACACATGTCTGACATTTTCTAGTGAAATTTGCATTCATATACAAAAGTTGTTGTGTAATTCTGGTCATCTATGCTCTTATTTTGTCCTTCAGTCCATCGATGGTGCAGGATTCTTTACAAATGGTGGCATTGGTTGAAGTCTGAAGAACTTCAGTTCCGAAAACGTGATATTAAAACCTCGTATGTCATCGAAGAGTAGGCGGTAGTCTTGCCTGTGGGTTAATGTTATTACAAAGCTTCTATAGTTAATCTATATATACATTGGTACAATTTTATTATAAATTATACCTTACTGATTAAATTACCGCCACTCTTAAAGCTCTCAATGATTTCTCCCGAAATTTTTATAAATCTTATATATTTAAATGAGCAATTCTTGTATATATGTATATTTATTCCGGGCAACTTGGAAACGACTCTAACGATTTCGATCAAATTTTTTATTCAGATAGGGTCTTGCTGTTTAAGTTCAGCTATATAGGTGTAATTCCCGAAAAAACGCGATTTTACATCAAAAATAAAATTTTTTATTCCCGCTTCTACTGCGCAATTCTTGTATATATATTCCCGGTATTTCAGAAACGATTCTAAAGATTTGATTAAATTTTTGTATACATGCATATTACCTTCACAGTCTTTTCTCTGCTCACTTATAGGTAACACATTCACATCTCTTTCTCTACTCACTCTTCTATAAACAATTTTCCATAAAAAACGTGATTTTGCACCAAGAAACATTTTTATTCGCACTTGTAAAATAAGCCATACGATGTTCTATATGTTTGAAATATAAATGCTATTACATTCACACTGTTTTCTCCTCTCACTTTTAGGTAACACATTCATATCTCTTTCTCTACTCACTCTTCTACAAATAAATACACAATTTTCTGTATGTTTAAAATAGAGATGCTGCAAATTACATTCACAGTGTTATCTCTACTTACTTTTAGGTAACACATTCACATTTCTTTCTCTACTCACTCTTCTATAAACAGTTTTCCATAAAAAACGTGATTTTGCACCAAAAAACACTTTTATCCCCACTTTTAAAATAAGTCATACCATGTTCTGTATGTTTGAAACAGAAATGCTATTACATTTACACTTTTTCCTCTCACTTTTAGCTAACACATTCACATCTCTTTCTCTACTCACTCTTCTAAAAATAAGTCATGCAATTTGCTGTATGTTTGAAATAGAGATACTACATATTACATTCACAGTGGTTTCTCTACTTACTTTTAGCTATCACATTCACATCTCTTTCTCTATTATATTCATACTGGGCGAAAAACGCCGAGCGAAGCTCGGTCGCCCAGGTACTTATTCAATTAATCACGAGAATTATTTCAAATGGATGTTTGCATTGATAGCTTATGTGCTTGAATCTATATAAATTACTGCACCCAGCAGAAAAATAATAAAGTTTCCTCTTAAAACATGTGAATTCATGTACATTTTTCTCTGCAACTATTTGCAATACAGAATCACACTTTTGCATGATTATTCTTAGTAGAGGAAAGTGCCCAAAACCGGACCCCCATTTTGTTTTTTTATTTAAAAAGTTAGAAATAATAAAATATTGTGTTTTAAAAACTTGAAATGTTCACTTTGAAATGTTATGCACCATTTACATTTGACTATCATCAAATATAATTCAAATTAGTATGCCAAACTATGATTTTTCAAAAACCTTACACATTTACGATTTGAAAAATGGTTGCCAAAACCGGACCCCTTGTAACAATATACAAAATAATAGTAAAAAAGGTTAGAAAAGGTATGAAATAACAAAAATCATAATCTAGTTTAAAAATATAAGTACAATATAACTACTACAAGTTTTATTTTTCAAAAAAGAAGGGGAAAAAAGATACAGAATGCATCTACAGAAAACTACAACAGAATTATGTCCTCTAGCGACAAAAATCACAGATGTACACGTCCTTATCAGCCCCAGCACAATCTACATGTGCCCAAAGCGAGCACATAACACACATGGCCCAAAGTTCCCCTTTAGAATCCTCCGAAAATTTCCTGGCACAAAACATACACCAAGCATCATCATTTTTGGATGGGGAAACTCCCATGGGGAAATCCAATTCAGATGTTCCAGAGGACACGCTATCTTCATCTTCGGTGGTTGATCCTTTCACGTTTCTCTTAAAATTTAGACGCTTTTTTACAAGCTCTTTTCCTTTTCTTGAAATTTGGACTGATGAACCGCGTCCCCGGCCCCGATTAAGTTTGCGACTTTGAGCATGATTCTGCTCTTGTTGTTCAGCGTCTTTGGATTCTTTGGCTTTTTTAACTTCAGCTAATTGGTTTTTATACGGTGTAGATGTGATGATCGTGGAGCTGCAGGCCTTTCGTCCCCTATTCGAGCTCTTCCTTTTGATTTCTGGGATGGGACTGATCTCAAACGGGCTTGTCTTAGAAGATGTGGGGCCCTTGCGATCCTCAAGCGTAGCTGATGACAGAGGAACATTCTGACTTGCTGAAGATGTCGATGGTTGACTTGGGTCAAATTCTGCAATAATTTGTGGTTCGTCCACATAACATTCTCTGTTCTCTGGAAAGCTCTGATTTCTTGAGGCTGGGTTCTTTATCACAAATTGATAAAAGGAGGAATCTCGTTTTTTATTTGCCTCTTCAATATATTCGGCATCTGAGAACAGCTTGTTGTTGAGGGGGTAAAGGCCCGTTACTTTAAAGCCATTGATTACTATTTGAGCTGTTTGGCATCTAATATAGGCTTTGCCAAACAGTTCCATTACATCAAAAGCACTGACACCACGCTAGTTGCGCCTTAACCACTGCCTGATTTCCTCGCTGTAGTAAGCTTTAAGAGGGCCCATGAACGTTTTGTCCAAAGGCTGCAGTTTGTGCGAGGAGTGGGGTGGCAGCGACACAATGGTTACATTGTTTGTTTTTGCTAAGTCGATCAGGTCAATAATCTGCAAAACAATTCCAAGAGCATAAGAGTGTGTACACATACAGGGGTTTTTTAAACATGACAGATGAAGGGGTCCGGTTTAGGCAACCAAGGGGCGTCCGGTTTGCGCGACTATGGCCTACATATTATTAATCCAATACTAGTTTAAGTAAACATCTCAAAGAAACGGTTTACTGATAAACATTATTGTTTAAGAATAAAATATGTTGAACGGCTTACCTGCTACTATTTTGAAAAAATAACGAAATATATAGCACGCTGTAAAAACTTTTTCCACCGTCAAAACATGTAATGGCGGACTGACACCCCACAAGTGAAGTGGGTGACGGGAGCACTACACTAGAGAGTGGTAGAATCTTAAACTACTAATTACACTTGGTTCCGCTAGATATCAGCAAAATCAGAGCCAGGAGACGGGGGGTCCACTTTAGGGGAGGGAGTCCGGTTTTGGGCACTTTCCTCTATAATCAGGTATCTTCTGAACCTCATTTATTTAGTTATGTATATCAACTTGCTAGAAATTAAAAAAATTACAAAGTAAAAAAGTAAACATATGGGAAATTTGCGATGTTGCTTTCTTAATATCACTAATATACGTTATAAAATTATTATTGTGGTTCAGAAAGTCCAACTGTGTTGTATACATGTAGTAAAAATTTCAGCTCTTACCTCTCATCTTTCTGAGAAAAAGGTACATGAATTCACATGTTTTAAGAGTAAATTTTATTTCTCTACAGCATGAAATACTTTTTATGGACCCAACCATAGCTATGAACTCAAATAACCACTTTAAATAATTGCCATGATTTTTTAGAATAAGTCATGATTATTTCAGGAAAAATCATCGAGAAATTTAAGAGTAGTGGTAATTTAACTCATTAAGTATAATTACTGCAGGTTCAGACGGTTCTCTCCTTAATACATTTGTTTTCATTCAGTATTTGCAGTATAACCTAGTAATTCTTTTGGTTTATTAACAATCACAATAATAATAGTACGAGGGATAATACTGCCATTGGGTACAAGAGGTAAGAGAGATTGCACCATTCATAAGATGAAGATGGATGCCCATTGCTCCAGGGAATTACCCCTAGACTGACGCAAATCACCCCTCCGCTTCAAGCGGCACTCGTTTCTAATAAAACGTGAATCCTTGGAGAGAACTAACTGAAATCTTGAGCAGTTCCGGTTGGCAGAAGACGAACCATCTTGGTTACCATGGAAGCATTAACGTTCCCTCTCTCTCATGTTATAATGGTTACCATGGCTACAAGGAGATAAAGACATCCTCACATGGATGCCAGTGGTATCCTCAAGTGATTCAAGTTGTGGACCATCGATTATTCTTCCCCTAGAAACGCACGTGTGACTTGAGCTGAATGACATGGGACTAGGGGCGGTTCTACAGCAGTTGTCAATCGATTTATTAACCATATCCATCTGCGAAAAATTGCCAACATATGTATTTTATGTCATTAAATACTTCGTATATATAACCTA
The DNA here is from genome assembly GCA_030765045.1 of Tenodera sinensis. Classification (NCBI taxonomy): domain Eukaryota; kingdom Metazoa; phylum Arthropoda; class Insecta; order Mantodea; family Mantidae; genus Tenodera; species Tenodera sinensis. The sequence goes on from CM060973.1 coordinate 69,132,373, forward strand.
CTTTAGTTCTATGCAGTGTTTATGGTTATACAATTGTTTGAAGTAAGACATATAGCTATTTAAATATCTGCCTGTAAGTCTAGCTTCCCATAAAATTGCAGTAAAAGTCTGATGTATTGCATTCACGTGACATTCTCTGCTCTTTCTTCATCAACGTGTTCTTAGAAAACCTTATGTTTCTATATACTCACTGTTAATAAGCTTCAATTCTGTTTACAAATAGGCTGTTAGGGGTATAAGTGCAGGACTATTTCATACACAGAGTCATTAATTTATCATTACAAATTATCACCTGGTCATTCTTTTGGTGTGTACAAATTATCACTAATCCATTCTTCTGTTTAGTCAGTGTCGCCAATTGTATCCCGCAATCTACTTACAATCAAAATAGCGCTCAATTTCAGTTTGAAAACTGTTTTAACTACTGTTTCTTTAATAATTAATGTCTTTTTCCAGAGGAAACTTTATTTGTTAATGTTTATTTGTGATAATAAACTGGTTTTGTGCTATAAGAACAAGAGAAGCTGGAAATGAATGTAATTTTTGGGTTTCGTTTTCTCAGTTGGCAGTTGTAACGGGTTTTTATATTATATTTGTAATCGGTCGATGTTCAGATGTTCACTATCACGGCTTAGCCATTTTACGGAGAGCTTGTCGATTCTTTTTCTTGTTTTTCTTCGTTGTTCATTTTCAGACAAGTGAAGTCAGTCTCTGCCGCCTCCATTTCTGCATCTAGAATCATTCCAGAGGGCTTAGGCAAGAAATACTGTTTCTCAGGGCTGCGTAAATCGAACTAATCGAAATGAAGATATTTTACGTTATATTTAATAAAATTTAATATTTTCTGGTCAAATCTTTGTGATATAGTATTTAAATTCATATTTTATTTATCAAATAGTGTAGTTAGGTCAGACGTCTTACATTAATTGTGATAAATGAGGGCAGTGTAATGAACAAATATTACTTAAGCATGTGCTTCATTTGTGGACTTGTAATTTTATTATTGAGAGTAATATGTTTTTAAGTTGGTTAGTACCTTCAAGTAGAAAACGTGAAACAGAGTGGGCGGAACCAATGCTGTAATGTGGTACCGAACACTCTTTCGAAACTTGTGTTTAGCAAGAGCTCACATTATCTAGGCTAAGCAAGATGGATAGTCGATTTCACAGGCGTTACTTATTTCGTGTTTATTTCCTGGTTTGTAGGAAAACTTTTAGTGGAAGAGAAAATATAATACACCGAAGTGGATACATTTTAACGTACAATTTATCAAAATGTTATACCCCTAGCATCTTTGTTTAGTAGTAAGCACAACAAGAATGCAGTAGGCTAAAGCAATTTAAAAACTTGTCGAAGTCGGCCTCTATGTAATGGCTGTGAAATTGTGTTCTCTTTGGTATTTGCAGTTGAGGGAAGATCTAGAAGTATTTCAGAATCTATCACAAAGAATATCTCGGAAATGCTTAATCCCAAAAATAATTTTATTTGACACGAATTATTGTGGAGTTTTAACAGATCCGCATTTTTGTGTGGTAAGAGTAAGAGACAAATAAACTTAATGTTTAGAATTCTCTATGAATACCCATTCCTTTGGAGGACAAGCCTGTCTTGAGACGTAACTCGTTTAATTGCATTGTTAATCTCAGGTTGACGTGTCCAAATGTAACAAACTATCAATCAATCTATTAATCAATAGATTTCCAAGAATTTTTAGATTTTCAGATTCTGAAACTTGATTGTACTTATGGAATAATGCAACCAAACTGACAAAAATAGCAAAAAGCTGCATTTGTTCTTAAACACGGCTTAAAAAGACATTCTGTTAAGATGTCTTATGACATAAGAATGCAGGAAAAAGCAGGAAAAATTATCCTTAAGGGTGATTAAAACACTCAAGTCAACGTTTCATCAGAAAACGAACGAAGTCATCTAAATTCGGGCCCTAATTATGACAGTTACCTTCTCTCCCCATATTTCATTTATTTGGTATGTAGTCACTTGTATGCATTCCCTTCCCGGAAGAGAAGTGAGCAGGTGCTAGGGACTGTAGTGTGGCCTATTACCAGCACAGTTTGTTAAATAATTATGTGTCAAATCTTAATTATTCTATACTTAATCATGTACAGATGTTTTTGCACTTTCGTGCTCACAGAAAACAATATGATAAACTGGTTTATTATAAGCTGTAAGCCCGGGCAACTTGGAATACTCGCGTGCCTTAACAAGGAGTAACAACCTGTTTATAATGGTAGGGTTGCATAGATAGAGGAAATAAAATCATCAGCTGTTTCATGGCCAGTGCCCCAGTGCGGAAACTATCACACTAGTGCTGCGAAATGAATACATAAATAAACATAAGTGGCGTGACTTTCCACGTATCGCATACATACTTGACCTTATCGACCCCACTCAGCTGGTAGGTGACGTCACTTTAAAACTTCGACCCGTTTCCTGCTCCTTGCCTTCTCACTTTACGTCTTCATATAACTGCTGCCCAGTTTGCTGCCCATAAGGAAAGTCAAGTCTCAGTCATATTGCAAAGAAATGCATCTTAAAAGTCCCTATTTTCAACAACAATTTTGAACTTTCGTTCACGGAACAAAATACTTCACACGACAATGCGGTATATCTTTTTATTTCTGTCATTGTTAATATTTAAGGGAAGATTAACTGAATGATACACTTATATACAATAATTTTGTTTATAGAAGACAGGGTTATTTTTTAAATTATACTATCTCTCGGTTAAAGCTTATCTGCATTATGCTTTTTAAAATAACAAAGCTTGTTATTAATAGCAAAAGATACCCATAACAACACTTATAGGTTGTTTGTATCATCCCAAAATTTAATTTAGCTATCTTCGATAATTTCTGAGAAAACGGGTCAGTTATACCAGAAAATGTCATTCACAGAAAATGCAGTTTAAAACAAGGATGCAGAAAAGAAGGCTGTAAAAAGGGGGGGAGGGGGGGGGGCGTTTCAACGTAACATACCTAACATTGACAAAGCAAAACTTCCTTAAAAGTTGGGACCAAGCTTGCTTCTCCAGTCCAATGTATGTAGAAGTGATGTTTTTTTGTTTTTTTTTCCTGTGAAGTGATGTACTAGAATTCACAGTCAAAAATGGCAGATGGAACACTATTATTAAAAATGTGCTTAAAATATAAATATATTGCCTACAAAGTGTATATATATCTTTTTCTTTAGCCACGTTATATCCCTAATGGGCTGTATCTCCGAAGAATGAAACTCAAATGGAATGAACATATGGAATATAATTCTTTCTTGCGTACTTATGCTACAGCAATAGTTGAAAAACGGATAATAATAATAATAACAATAACAATAATAATAATAATAATAATAATAATAATAATAATTAATAATAATAATAATAATAATAATAATAATAATGATAATGATAATGATAATGATAATGATAATGATAATGATAATGATAATGATAATGATAATGATAATGATAATGATAATGATAATGATGATGATGATGATGATAATGATGATGATAATGATGATAATAATGATGATAAAATGAGGGTTTTGAATTTTTGGTGTAAGTAAAAATAAAATTCAGATCCCTTTGTTGCTACAAATAGAGGGTGAATTACTTAGTGACCGATGTTTTATTCTGCAGAATGATTGAAATAAATTTGTACACATTGCTGCAATTGCATGTGGTGTTATTTTGTACTGTATTTTCTATTAATGATAAAATATGTATTTTTTGTATGTTGCAGGTATGTAAAAGTATTCGAGTAGAGTGTATGGTGACACCTAGACAATTATGCGCTGGACTTGGGTAAGAATTCACAATAATCGCTTAAATTTACATTGTTAATGTTTCACTGCATAGTGTAATTAATGCAATTAGCTGTCGATTGTTTAATTAGACTGATTATTGCACAACTATGCATATTCGTCGATTTAAGGCATGATTAAGGCGAGCAAGCCCATGTATGGGAGTGAAATTAAAAATTTTCGGATTTCTACAGTTTTTCAATATTTCAAGTGTGGGAACACGCTTATGTTGTTGAAAATTCATCCAAAGCAAAATTGTTTTCTTCTGGCTACTTATTTCCATATACTCTCTACTGATGATCAACCACAACATGGTCTCTGCCCTAAAATGACAATTCTTGTAGCCCAGCACAATAGAGGAGAAATAAACTATATCCATCATGGTCTACCAGAAAGATTTATCCCAAACGTTGAAGCGACGTATGCAACTGGATTTCACATATTATTGATATAAACGGCGCTTATCTTGCCACCGCTTAGCATCATTTGGAGAGCTCGATGACTGTTATTCATAAATCCTAAGCGCGGTGCGGATCGATGTATAATTTTTAGCGGAATACACCGTAAATGAGCAACAAAATCCCAGTAACGACCCAACACAATGAACAATCGTCCAAGACCTTCACAGTATATCTATCAGGCCATAAATTGTTGCAGTATAAATTGATGTCCATTCTGTCCATGTTGTTTATGAAACAATTGAAGTCAGCCCCCGTTGTCTCTGTTTTATCTATTAGAATGATTTCAGAGGGCTTACTCAAGAAAGTGCTTCAAAGAAATTGTGTGTGTGTGTGTGTTTGTGTTTGTGTTTGTGTGCGCGCGCGCACTTATCCCAAACAGGTATTTTGAAAACCAAAATGCAAACGAAGCATTTAGTAATGTTCTAGTAATCCCCAAAACTGTCTATAGGTGTCACTACTCTCAGATCAGGACTAAGTGATGACATCAACTCATTCAATGATGGTGATGAAAAAGTTAGGCTTCAACAGCACTGCCATTCTAAAGGAACTAGACACACTTCACATAAAAAAAGACCGATTTATGGAGGAAATTGCTAAAAAATGTGCACAATTTAATAGAAACAAGGAGAAAAACTATGATGATACAGATGATTCGTATTATGGACTGGAAAGTTCTGGATAATGCTGCAAAGGTATTAAAAATATTTGTAAAACCTTGGACTGTCTTTCCTCAGTTTTACATTTTTTAGTACTTCGGCACACATAGCCGTCTGAAATTTTGGTTTAGTGTTTACAAGACTAATTAAGAATAATGTGAATTGAATTGTTTGACTACATAGTTCCAGGGAGAACTAGATTTTAATTATACATTTCTACAACAAAATTTGACTTTTGAAGAAAAGCAATAGAAAGAGCTTTTGCCATTTGAAGAAAACTAGCTGGTGTTATTATATGTAAATGTATGCCAAAAGACCTCTGAAAATCCAAAGCTTGTATCTTAGATACAGTATGCAAAGCAAAGTGTGCAGAAGTCTTATTATTTAACATGGCGAGCATAGGCAGGGTTTGCTTGCCTTGAAGTAAATATACGGGAAAAATCATTTTCACTTGCAGAATAAATAAGTATATTTATTTATTAGTGTCATAAGGTTCTTAAAAGGTTTGTCCATACCAGAGAAAGTGGAGAATGTTAATAAAGAACCAGACATTGTTGCAACATTCATGACTTGATAAGTAGGAGAAACAAAGGTGGAGATGTAAAATGTGGCAAGAGACTTAAACTGGGATTACGATGTAATTAAGTTTACGTGATTGTATGTGTAATTCATAAAAGGCGGTAAGCTGAAGGTTAAGCACTGAACGGGAATTACTCTCATTGACAGTGAATCCACGCTGATTCTTGACTCTCCAATAAACATAATTCATTAATTACACTACTGAGAGTATGATCATAATTGCTTTGTTTGATGCGGTAATGTAATGTATTGATGGTCTTTCGCGTAATATTTATTATATGGAATAGAAAGGGTAAGTTTCTTTTGATGTAGGGTGTAAAACGTCAGAGCGAGAGGAAAAAACAATAGCGCGCTATCTCAGGTTCACTTGTGTCAACCACAAGGTCGTAGCTAAACTCCTGAAACAAATACAGTAGTATTTCAGTGATCTAGTAAACAGATGACAAGTGAATGCTTTCCTAGATAGTACACCGGTTAGGCAGAATACGCGTAGCTCCTCTGTTGGCAGCCAATAAACAAATGCAATGCTATTTGTTCTGCATATTAATAATAATTTATAGTGCATATAGTTGCCTCTTTTCATAATGTCTACCTTTTCATAGTTTAAGGACATACATAATTATTTTCTTATTGGTGGTTATTTGTATTAATATTGTGACCCTGGCCGGCAGCGGTCATTAAAGACGTTCAACGTGAAGTTAATTGTACACCACTGCTGGTGTACAATAACAGTAAATAAGTGGCCCGGCGACAATGGGGCGGTCACAACAAAGACGACTATGAGTGCAAAAGAACAAAGCGTATCCGACAGTTCTAGAAACTGTTTACGTGCCCAACTTGTTTACGAAAAGGTTGATTTCGAGAAAAATCCGTGCTTCGTCATCCTCGTCTCGGATGCGGCGGCAAGAGAACTCTTGACTCTTGAAGTTAACAGCTGTTAGAAGTTAGATGGTTTTAAGTGAATGTGTGTGTACAGTCAGTGTTGAGAGAAAGCTGTAGACATTTAATCGTCGCGTAAGAGTCAGCCTTGAAGTAAAGCAGCATTACTGAGTGTAATCTCGGTAGGAGCTGTTTGTGAGAGAGGCAGTGGAGTGTGTGTCAAGGCCATGATGGGACAGAGCAGCTGTGAGTTGCAAGGTCACGAAGAATAATTATAGATTTTGTTGACAAAAAAAGACAACTGTGCTTTCAGTTTTAGAAGGTAAATAAAGCGAGAAAAAAGTAACTGAAGGTGTCATTTGTCACGCTGGTGTGTGTGAGATTTGTAACATTGTCTTTTGTCACATTATTTATGAATGTGATGTTTACCCTAGCATTGTCATTACTTCATTAGTATTTCGCGTTCTAAGCAAATGAGCTATTGACAACATGGCTTAGGAAGTTTGTAGTACAGACATTCCTTTCCTAACATCAACAGTTGCATTGTTTCTTGTGATGATAAAATAGTGCCTACTTAGCACAATAGAGCGCACCACTGATGCTCATCTACAAAAACATAGATTTACGACTGAGAAATCCATCATTTTAGTACTCGTTTTGTTCATCAATACGACTAACTTTATTATTTCCTACTTCCCAAAAAAGAAAAAGAAACTTATTTCTGGTCTGGCGACTGGCGGGTTACCTTGAATGACCATTTTAACCCACTAAACATAGAACTAACAATGTAAGATCGTGAGCAGGCTGCGCTCAGTGAGCTCCAACTGCCCAGCCCTGAATTATTTCATTCGCACTTCTTAAGAGAATAGTGGAGTTCAGTAGGTATCTGATATTCATATGCTTTTTTGCCTGTCAAAAAGTATTTTAAGTGATAAATGAGTAAATAACTTTGCCTACTTAATGTTTTGTCACTGTAGCAGTGCCTGTTTTGAACTATATAAAGAATTAGACAAATATTTCGCTCGCCGTTTTATTAAAAACATAGATCTTGGAGGTTTTAAGACATCTGACCTGTCTACTGAAGTAATGAATTATCAAACTTCCTTAATATAGGAAAGAAGCAAATTAATTTTAATCAGGTTTTACCTGATAGTGATATGTTCAGTATACTTATTTAGTTGTAGTGCCTATTTTAAGCATTTTAGCACCTATGCACCGAGTTCCTGTCATAATATGACACGATTATTTCCTACATCCAATAAAGTGCCCCAACTTTTGTTAATATCAACATTATTTTTTCCCCATATAACTACTAGTTTTAAAATTGGTGGAAAAGAAATTCTTGAGCAGTTTCGTGCATGCATGTTGCGCACAAAGCAACAGAGTAACGAAAAGATGCCGATTGCTGTTGACTGATATGAGTAATGGCATAGTACGAGATTAAAATGAGCAATCAAATCACGTAATCGATGGTTTGTTTCATTCCTAATAAGGGAGTTCGTCGACATAGGAAACACGACCCCGGATTTAATATTCTGCATCTGTCTCTCCAGCGGTTCATTGTATTGATGGGTCCTATGCATGTAAATGAACTTTGCACCGGTAATTTAAAAATCTGATGTGTTCCACTCACATGACTTTCTCTACTCTTGTACTAACCATTCTTACAAACTCTTATTCCTATATCTTCTCCTTGTTAGTTAAGATAAACATTTGTACAACTTATCTTATTGCTCATTTCCTTGTAGGTACAAGGGGAATATTAGAATAAAGTAAGCTTTGTGCGATAGTCATATGTTTTAAAGCTTTGAGATTCCGTTGTCTTTGCACACTTAACATATAAAAAATGAACAACGATGATCCTTTTCACGAAAGTTCTAAGTTTTCCGAAACTCACACACATAACAAGGAATATCTCCGAAATGGTTCACCCTACAAGAAAATGTATTGGGACATAAATAGTGTATTTTAGCAAGATCTACATTTTTTGTATATTATGATTTGGTCTATCTCTAACGGTTTACCAGTTATGCAAAAGCCGTGCAGAGTAAATACGACTACAGGGGCTATAGCCAGGAAATTCAAGATATACATTTCATTTGCCATAAAAATATCTCAAACATATGACATTTTAATCAAAATCGTTAGAGCCATTTTTAAGAAAATCAAAATTTTTGAAAAATTTTCCATGTAAAGGGCAGTTTAGGGTGGGGCTATTTTCTTCTTCGTGTCACATCCTTGAAAGACATTAAACTTAAATACCAACTTTGGTTTTTAACCGACTTTTCGTTTTTGAGTTATGTTGTCCACAGACAGACTGACACACAGACACACACACGGAACTTTTTCTAAAAATGCCTTTTTTTTTTTTTTTTTTTTTTGGATTCAGGGACCTCAAAAGATATATTTCCGGTGAAATCTCGACATCGAATTTTTGGGTGGAATACAATACTTCCCCTACTTACCAGTAGAGAAAGTAAAAAAACACTCCTACACAGAGAACTTAAATGCTGTAAAGTTGACGAAAAGTAACATTAGGTATTTCAAAGATATCATGTGCGAAACTACCAATTTTGGGGCCGCAAGATGAATGAAAGCTACGTAATGGAATGTAGTATGACTTCTTGACTTTAAGCTCAAATATAACTTCCTGTACTACTTTCCTCTATAGTGCATCATTCTATAAATAGAAAATAAATATGTAGGTCGAATGTGTGTTGTCAGTAAATCATCCCTCCTTTAACGTTTATTTTTGCAGTTAGCACAGAGATGGATTCCAGCGTGTCTATTGGAATAAATTAGTGGACATACACTTGGGTGTGTGTAGAGCGGAGGCCCAAGAATGTCGACAGCAAAAGCTGAATACTGCTCAGAAAGCTTGAAAGAAAACCATACCTTGTTTCGTTACTTGCAGTAGCTGATAACAAACACACAGACACGTGGCAAAATGAATTTTGGAGGCTGACCTAGTTTGAACTTTCATTCAAAGATGTGAACGCATGCTTGATCAGCAATAGCCGTATTAGTAAACAAAGCATTCGCTTCTTCAGTCCTACTCTTGTTTCCAGACTATGCAGATAAGGATTCCACAATGTTCAATTATCTCCTTTATCTTTCACAATAGATGAGTTTATTGTTGGACTTTCTTATTTATCATATTTGAATTTACCGTTACACGAAATCTACTCATTTATACCGTAACATCCTGTTTAATACAACTTAGGAAAGTCATAGATTCGAACAGAGACTCTAGAATAAAATTAATGGACTGGGGAATAATCTTAATATGCATGTGTGTGTATATGTACGTATGTTCCTTAAAAGGTTTCTACGCCGTTGTATCCATTTGGACCAACCAGGCACAGATAATCTTTGACCCAAAGCAAACATTATTGTGGAGTTTAGAATTCCAAATTCCGCCACATTTCACACGATTAATTATTTAATTTTATGTAATGTCTATAAAAGCTCGCGTGACAATGTAGATTTCTATCAGCAGCTTTCGCAAGAAAACAAGGTTACAAACTGTGATATTTGTGATTGTTCAACAGTGTTTTTGATAAGTATTTTCTTGATGCTTTTATTTATTTACTTTGTTTATATTTTGTTCTTTGTGGTATTCTAAGAGTTTTAATTAATTCTTTATTTAAATGTGTTAAATAATAAGTTTTAAATGTCTCCAAAGAAACGCAAGCCTATTGGACAAGCTCAGCAAATTCTAAAATTTGTAGGGATAAATCATCAAACCAGATGTATTTCAGCTAGTGTGTGATATTTCATATTGCAAACAAAACAACACCAGATGTATTGCATTCGCATGAATTCCCTCACACACTATCAGAAACTTTTTTCTCTAATTAATTTTAATCGAATCAACCTTTCATCCTGGAAGAGTAGAAGGCGATGGTCAGAGTGTTTGAAACCCTTACAGCATTGCCAATCTCTGGAGTGCAGAAGAGGAAGAAGATCAATCTGTCCAGAAACTATTACATTACACGTTCACAATAGATACAAAGGGAATAGTGATAATTTAAGACCTGGATTTTATATGGTGGTTTTAATATTCCACGCCCTTTGCATATAATTCTGAAAGACAACTGAATTCGACAGGACTAAGAATGTAATACTGGATAATGTGAACCGTTAGTAAGGAATATTTCGGAGAAGGCTTATGTCATGAAAAAAGTTATTTTAAATAAGTTTGTGTTTAAAAGATATATATATAATATATATATATATATATGTTTTGTGTAGTACGCTTTCGTCCACCTCTAAGGTCTACCGTTATGAAGAGGAAATAGAAAATTTAAAATTTAACAGTTATTTGTCATGTAAATGTCTTAAATAAAGAGTATTTTAATCAGTATATAATTTTTCAGAAAAACAAAAATTTCGAGAAATGTTCCACGTAAAACCATTTTGGTATAGGGTGATTTTCTTGTAATTCATATCATAATTGCACACACAAACACGTGCTGTTTTAATTTATTTATTGGATTCAAGGAGCCTCAAATCATATATTTCTTGTGAGCTGAATGTTTGGATGGAATGCAACTTCTCCACGTGGTAGAGAGGGGGCATTGTGCATCCTCCATTGCATCTTGTACTAATTAATGCACACGTAATGGGGAACAATATTGTACGAACACCAAAAACACTTACAATAAAAACATTGAAGTCCCTAAGCGACCGACTTGTATGAGCATTTCTTAGAACTGTGTCAATAGCTCAATTTCATCGCGTGCTGTTCTGGTCTCTTCATGCAATGTCATTGATTAATATCTTTAGCCGTATTGTATTCCTTTCGTGACATGCAATAACCTTGAAGCTATAGCTTTATTCAGCTAAGTTTTCACTTTCTCGTATGAAAATAGAAAATATTATGAAAACAAGTGTCCTATAGCTGAAAAATATTCTTTTAATAGAATCCTTAATGCTTGGATTTTTTTATTGTTTTAATCTAACTCACATTTAGTAATGTTCATTCGCTTTAGCTGAGAATTAAAAATTGCAATTTTTGAAAGTAGAAATGTATGTCAAGTATGTTCATAAACAATATAACACAGTAATTAATGCATAATATTGCGAGTAATATTCTCTCACAAGTTGGATTTATAAATATATTGTGATGTTGGGGTCGGCGTACAACAATAGGCGGACGGGGCCAAGCTACTTCACACCACATGCCGGGCCGGCCAGCGGGTAGAGGCGTCAACTGCAACAATGAGGCGACAGAAACAAAAGGGTCGAGAACGTTCGTGAGGCTTCTAGCTGAGTCATCGCGGCGCGTGTGTGTGGATAGTTTCTCGAAAGGTCGTGTGACGTCATCTCCTGTATAAAAGGACATGATACAAGAACAGAGTCAGTCAGTTAGTTTAGTTTAAGAGTTAGAGTAGGGGTGCACAACCTAACTTAGACCAAGGACCATTCTGTTCTAAAACTGTTAACAGAGGACCGCAATGATACATTATAAAACCCTCCATGGTAGGAATAATTAAATCTTACCTCTCAATTAGGACATCATCTAATATTCAGTGCACCAATAGTAATAATAGTGCTTTTATTTACATTTGCTGTTCATAACACTTAAGTCACAAATATTGTTCACCTTAATGAGAAACTTCACACTGCTCAAGTTTTGTCAACTTCTCAATATCTGGTTCAGTGTTTGATATTGCAATATGCTTGCTTCCATATGTTCATCTGTAAGTCTGGATCGAGTTTTGGTTTCAATTGTTTCATCACCGAAAATGTCTGTTTACAGACGTACATATGTGCTACCATATAAAGTTGCCATTTTGAGTGCTTAGTCATGAAGATTGTACATTTGTTTAGGCTGGTACAGCTTGTAGAAGTCAAGGAGTTATTCATCATGAAATTTTGCTTTCAATTCTGTGTTGCTCTGGATATGAATTAATCAGCTAAAAATTCTTTGAATTTGCGATGAGTCAGGACCCAATTTGGTTCACCAACTTAATCACTGGCTTCATTACCTACATGTTCTATTTGAAGTGATTTTGCACAAAGATGTTCTCTGCTGTAGTATGCAGCGGCATGCAATAATCTCGTGTTCAAAATCAGAACGTTATTTTTCCCCAAATGACATGCTTCGTCTGTTGAAATGCCAATCAACTTGTCTAACGCAATGCCTCCATGATTTTTCGATAATTATCCACCACTTTATTTGTGTCTTTCACTTGGCTTAGAGACAAGCTTTCTCTGTTACATTAAAACTGTTGTCAATCCACAAATAAATATGCAGAGCTGGACTGAGCAGGAAACATCCTGCTCTCGTCAATAGCTAATGAAAGCCACGTAAATTCACATCTCTTCTTCAGATTTTTTTCAATGTCAACTGCCGTGTCTTCAACTCTTCTGCTTACTTCAGACTTGCTTTAGCAACAAAGGATTTTTTATCAAGAAATAATATTTCTTCAATCCCGTCCAAACATTCTTTCTCCAATTCATCTTTGAATGGTCTCATTCTTTTGGTTAACATCGGCCAAGCAACATGACTTGCCTTCACAGTTAGTTCTGTATCATCGTCGTCATCATCATCATCCTCATCATCATCATCATCATCATCATCATCATCATCATCATCAACAACAACCTTCTTAAAATGTTTTTGGAAGGTTAGGGCTCTTTTTAAATCACATGCTTCATCTTTCCTCATTTGTCCACTGAATTGATCGTATTTGTTTCTGTATCTAGGTAGTCTTATGTTTTTTAATGTTTTACTCTTTCAAAAGATTAATGCCTACTTCGCTTACAAATTAAACCTATTGCTTTGCCTCCATGTATACAAGAAAAATACAAATTTGTTCACCTCTCCTGAAAGCACCGACTTTTCTCCGTAATCTTCCGTGTTTGTTTGATGTCATGACCACTAAATTTTCAACTCAGTTACTTATTTAATACAACAAACTGTATCTAAATTCCAGACAAGTGAGGCTAAGACTGAAAACTGCAAGAATATGCGTTTGAATCGTTGCATTGCACCAGTTAATTCGTTAGATCAAATAGGCCGTGAATTACATGACCACGACCGGCTTGATCCAAGCTGACTGACTTAAGTTTAACACGGCAGTGATACTGATACATTTAATATGGAACTAGTCCTTAAGAGATTTTTGAAACCAAAGCATATTAAATATTCATTCATTTTAAATTTAACAAACTAAATTGAAATTCCAGACAACTAAAGCTAACATCATTAAACTGGAACAACATCGACTCGTTGGATCACGCCAGTTCATTAGTTAAATTACATATCAGATCTAATGCCGTGAATATTGTGACTATGGTCGAATTGATTCAAAGTTCCTCTAACTTCAGACCAACACGGCAGTGATACTGATGCATTTAATACGGAACCAAGCCGTAAGTGGTTATTTTGAAATCAAAGCATATCCAATGTTCATTAATTTTTAATTTGTCTTCAACTTATATTCCCGCGGGCTGCGGGTTGTGCACGACTGAGAGTTACGGTCATATGTTGGTGAGTGTGAGCCAGTTGTGTGTCCTCGTGTGTGCATCTTAAGAAGATCGACGAGCGTCGAGGACGTGTATGGGACACAGTGAAAATGAAGAAAGACAACAAAAACACTGAGCAAAATTAATAGAAGTAAAGGTTGTGATAGCACGGAAGACTGTAAACTATGTTAACGACGTAGGGAAAATTTTGTATTTGTGATAAAACTTTAGAAGACAATAAAACGATAGAAAAGTAGCGGACTTGGACTTTGTCATTTTGTTACAATACTATTGATATACATATTAATATAATGTAGTTAAAACTGAAATAGATTTACAATCTGTAACTTCGGCCATTCTACCAACATTCTGGTACCTAAATGACAAAACCTCTTTTTTTAAATAGAGCCAGTAAATATTATTGCCAAACCCACCTGGAAATTATGTATTTCATGTTTATTTAGATCTTGCAATATCTGCAATAACTGTGCTCCAAAACTTTAAATAGCTTTTCTCCTTATAACAACTTTTCTGCAGTAAATATTGATGAATCAAGCTGAAGTTTTCAGGACATGCAGAGTATGATTTGTTAAACATATGCTTTGTTGATTACACTCATACTTGAAAGTGTACGCTGTTTTTCTTTGGATTTATTAGTAATAATTTTATTCTGTTGTAAATAGAAAAAGTCATGTTCCTTATAAATATTAATATCGTTATGCACATATTTGTTGCAAAAAAATAGAACTTCCAGCATACCAAATTTCACGCCTCTATTTTAATTCTAAATTCAAAAAGTGCCTATTTTATTACAACCCAATTATTTCTAAAAAAATATAACAAATAATCTTTAAATACAAAAGTATTCAGTCTAGAGCAATGAAACTTGTACAAACAGTATAGTTTGACAGATACAATTTAACATAGAAGTTTAATTAAAATTGATTAATTAGGAACGATTTATTTGTCCTCTTATTTGCAAAGATTTATGCCATTAATGTTTTATTAAAGGAGTTTGATTAATATCTTTAAGAACTGGTTTGATTGTTTCGTTCTCTTCTATACCACCGGTCGGTTTAAATAGATGATGTCACTAAAGTTCAGCGAGCCCTTTACCTTAATTGAATCTCGGATGGCTTGCGTTTTCGACTGCGTACTGCGGCGTTTCACAACTGTTTTGTGCATTCTTTGTATGCAAGATGGAAGTGACTGCTGATTACAGAATTTGCAACGCTCAATGTTACTTCCGAACTCGAAGGATAAGAAAGCGAGTCCAACATTATGATATTGGCCGTTGTTTGAATGACTTTTTCCGTTCTCGCCCAGAATTTCAAGTTCCAGGACAAATATAATAAAAAGTGTAGAGATATCGAAGATTACTAATTTGGCGTTGTTAGTCTTTCATGCATTGCTATATTGCATCAATTGTTTTGTATTTTTCATTACAATGCCGTTATTTTGCTTTATACCTTCTCTACTGGTAAGTAGGGGAAGTATTGTATTCCAGCCAAAAATTCGATGTCGAGATTTCACCGGAAATATATGTTTTGAGGCCCACTGAGTCCAAAAAAAAAGCATTTATAGAAAAAGGTCCGTGTGTCTGTCAGTCTGTGGACAACATAACTCAAAAACGAAAAGTCGGTTAAAAGCCAAACTTCGTATTTAAGTTTAATGTCTTTCAAAGATGCGACACGAAGATTTTGAAGAAAATAGCCCCATCCTAAACTACCTTTTACATGAAAAATTTTTCGAAAATTTTGATTTTCTTGAAAATGGTTCTAACGATTTTGATTAAAATGTCATATGTTTGAGGTATTTTGATGACAAATGAAATGTATATATTGAATTTTCTGGCTATAGCCCCTGTAGTCGTATTTACTCTGGACGACTTTTGCATAACTTGTAAACCGTTTGGGATAGACCAAAGCATAGTATACAAAAAATATAGATCTTGCCAAAATACACAATTTATGTCTCAATAAATTTTATTGTAGGGTAAACCATTTCGGAGATATTGCTTGTTATGTGTGTGAGTTTCGGAAAACTTAGAAGTTTAGCGAAATGCAACAACGTTGTTCATTTTTTATATGTTAATCCTGCAAAGAGAACGGAATCTCAAAGGTCAAAAAGATCTGACTGTCGCACAAAGCTTTCTGTATTCTAATATCTCCCTTGCACCTACAAGGAAATAAGCAATAAGATACTTCGTACGAATGTTTGTCTTAACTAACATGGAGATATAGAAATAAGAGTTTGTTAGAATGGTTAGTACAAGAGTAGAGAAAGTCATGTAAGTGCAACACATAAGATTTTTTTGTGTTGTTTCCTTAATTTATTCTGCGTAGGTCAGTTTTCATTTAGTGCTGTAAAGAGTATAAACAAACTTTTTGTAACCCCATTAAGGCAGAGGCACTCTACATTACATACATCGTCCAATTATTTGAGTTATTTATCAGATACCAACATGCGGAGATTACGAGTTTACGAGGATACAAGCGAAAGAAGCCACAAGTGTAAATACTGCACAAGTCGTATTATTTCACTAAGATAACTTCCAAACTTTATATCCACACCCTCGTTTCATTTTTCGCTAGTACAAGGCCAGAGGCAAAGTGCACTAGCGCAAGTACTGGCGTCATGCGCACAAAATCGACTGGCGCCATATATATATATATATATATATATATATATATATATATATATATATATATATATATATACCAGGTGAGTCAGCTGCCCCTTATTCTCGAGTTTTATGCAATTTTATAGTCCAACATGAAAACATCGACCCCATTACCAGGTTCTACCTGCATATTTAACATGGATGTTAAACACTCGATGAAATTAGTACTAATATAGATGTTATCACATCGCTTTTTAATATATTCGTAATTAGACAGCTGACGTTTGCACTTCTGCAATACTCTGTCTGTTGTGAAGGTGGTTCGAATCACCTGCATGTACTTTTTTTTTTTTTTTTTTTTTTGCCGTGCAATCCTCACAATTTACAAACTATTATTCTGAAAACTGTTATATTCATTTTTATTGTTTTATTTATGTTTTATGACATTGTTTGATGTTTCTTTATTGGTGAACTACAATTATGTAGTAGTTTAAACACACCTATAGGTAGGTGCAATTGAAATAAGGATCATTCATACACATTTGAACACAGAAAGCAAGGAAATGCCATTGTCAGAGTTTAACATGGAAGTTAAACTCAATTTTGCACACAATGAACTATTATGCTATTAAAAATGCAGACAACCAAAAACGATTTAAATTATAATGTCCTAAACCCTCAGGGACTTCATAATTAGATTATTGTGAAGTCGGTTTCCAAGTTTTGATGAACATAAAAAAAAAAAAAAAAAAAAAAAAAAAAAAATTTACAATGCTGAGACTTGAACCTTTGTCATTGGGGGTTAAGCGAGGAGTATGTTCTGTCCCTTAAAGCACTGTTGTTCTCAATTTTGCGCATTCCTCTTTTTAAGAACGTCAAGCAATACATTTTAGTAAGCGCAAAACTGGACTAAGGCGCACATGGCTTTAGATGGGTAGCCTACCTTCCAAAAAAATAAGGCGCGGCTGACTCACCTGATATATATATATATATATATATATATATATATATATATATTATTCCTAGTTCCCTATAGAGTCTGGAAGTATGAATGAGAATGTGAATGTGTGTGAATTTAACCCAAAGTAATAACTCAAAATTAACAGCACAGTAAAGCGAGTGAACAACATTGCCATTGAGTCATTGTTACAAAGCCAAAGCCGCCGATACGTACTTAAATGTTAAAGACGGCATACAAATAGAACAAAAAACTGACATTTCCTTTATTGCTCAATTTTGTTTTTAACTTAATTACACAGGCATTTTAAACTGAATTACGTCCAAGCACTTTTGTGTTTCGGAATTACAGCAATAGCGTGACGCTCAATTGCACTCAAATTATCAGGTTACCGTATGTTACTACGCTTATCTTCTACAATAAAGAAATGGCCCACCTTTGTGCTGTGAGGCTAGCGTGTTTGCCTTTCATTCAAGAGGTCTCGAGTTGGAATCTTGGTTGGGGGAGTTACTTCGTTTTCCCCTTTTCCTGACAAGATGGATGTCGTCAGTTCTATACTCCAAGCACATCGGGCTAGTTTGAGTATCATTTCATTCTTTCGTCCTCCGATGTGATAGGGATAGGTGGGTAATAGGATGGGGCACCCATTGAGTTAGCTCATCTAAGGGTGTGACATCCCTGCCCTTTTGCAAGCCCCAGGTCCCACAGGCCCGGTGGGTAGTACCTGATAAGCGCCCCGTCCACAGGGTACGTGGGGGATACGTGAGACTCCATAGCCGTAGTGAAAGCTATTCACCTAGAGGAAGGAAACACCAAAATCAAACCTGACATGCAAGGGGCTGGTAACCCCTTCATGGAATTATATTACTCCAAAGTCTCATGGAATACACCGCACGGGACTACTGGAAACCGACCTCAGCACGTGGAAGAAGGCATTAGGACTTGGTGGCAAGGATATATTGAAGATTGGAACGTTGAATGTCAAAGGATTATCTACTAAAGTAGAAAAGCTGTATTTACCCTAAAACAAATTATGGAAAAGAGAATAGAATTTAATTTGGAGAATCAACAACTTCGTTAGTGGACTTTGAAAAGACCTTCGACCGAGTAGAACAGGATAAATATTAAAAACAAAAAGTTACCCAGAGTATCTGAGTAAAATCATATAAAGTTTATACGCACGTTGACCTTGGCCACTGCATTGCTAACAATTACCCGAAGTAACGAGACATGCACACTGATGAAGATGATTCTGTGTATGGAGAAGCAAAATGAATCGAACATTATTCATCTCCATCTTGTTACAATCAAACAATACGCGGAGGGGGAGACGTGAATTATGCCGCCAATAAAGCTTACTGATTTCTTTAACACAATGCAGAATTAGGTTAGTGTAAAATGGGCACAGTGCAATTGTAAGTACTGTGTAAATTAAGATCGGTTGCAGGACTGGAATACAACCCTAGCATAACTGGTGTGTAATTGCATTTAAAAGTGGTGCACTTTACTTTATGTTACATGAGTTATAATGTACTGTAATTTATTATTGCACAAATGTTTGCCACCATCTCCGCGGGATTGATTTTAGTCACTTCTAAGCTTACGCTTCTATATATCGCAGAATCATCATAACGCGGGGTAAACCATGTCTCCCAACGACCGCAAGGAAAGACCAACTTAGAAATGAATTAAACATTCATTCTGGTTTAACAAAATTGATGGAATATAGAGAAAATTGGCTCCAGCACTTAGGAAGAATAATTCCGGAGAGAATCCCCAACCAAAAATGGTATATAAACCAACAGGACGAAGGCCAATAGGACGACCTAGAAAACGGAGGATCGGCGTGAGCATAGTTCAATCCATGATTGAAGCAGAAGAAGAAGAAGAAGAAGAAGAAGAAGAAGAAGAAGAAGAAGAAGAAATAGGATAATGCCCAACCCTGCATTTAGTAGATAGTGCAGCCTCTGGAAACTAGAGAGAGAGAGAGAGAGAGGGGGGGGGGGGGGGAGAAACTCGTGTATAATACACTTTCATTTCTCTGCCTATAACCAGTTCTCAAGTATCAGTGTGTTGCAACGTTCACTAAAATGCAATTTCCCTATCAGTTTGTATTAGTTATGATAAACGATAAAGTTACATAACCTGCATTATGTTCCCATAATTGCGAAACTTTAAGAGATAAATAAAATTTCACTCTACAAAACACGTTAAACAGCATTGTTTTTAGTTAACCATATCGGTGATATTCTTTGTTATTTGTTTGAATAGTCCAGTGCTTATGGTGTTCTCAAATGGGAAGTTGCTATTCGTTTTCTTTGTTCTTTTCTTCTTTATGTAACAGAAGAGAGAGAGAGAGAGAGAGAGAGAGGGGGGGGGGGAGGGAGGGAAAGAGAGAGCAGTATATCGTAAAACAAACGTCGGTGAAATACCAAACTTAACTTTGCAGTTAGCAGAGATTTTTAATAAAAGACCTCCATCCCAAACTGCCTTTTACAAGGAAAAAATTTCGAAAATGTCATTTCCTTGAAAAAAAAAAAAAAAGCTAACGATTAAAATACCCTATGTTTTTAGATATTTTCATTATGAATAAAGTGCGTATCTCGAATTTCCAAGATATTGTTTGATTGCTTTGAATAATTCAAATAATAATTGGACAATTATTGTCAAATATTACTCAAATTGAAAGCTCCTATTCGTTGTTTTTATCTTTGGGCTATGGAAACAATGGAACTTTAAAGTCATCATGCTGTAAAATTATAAAATATAATCTAAAATCCTGAAAGTATGATCTAAAACTTAAACAAATGCAAAATGCATTTACTTTTAATAGTTAGAGATGAATGATGCATAGCTTTCTTAACCGTCATTTTCAGCAGAGTTGCACTGGATAAAGACCTGCAGTTTCAGATGGTCAAATTTGAAGGATCTTTGGTTGTTAGAGCCTTGTAGTTGGAGAAACTTGTTTCTACATCACATGATGTAACGGGGACAAACTTGAAATACAGGAAATAATTTGTAGAAATTTATTGTTCATTTTCGTCGATTACTGGCTTTGTGTCGCCAAGAATGTTACCATTTTACTCAGTGTTGTAGGTATATGCGAATTTGTTTGAAACACACGAGGTAATTTTCACCTAACCTTGCATTCAATAACTCGCTTTGTTTCCTTCACAATGCATCATATAATTCTAGACTATGATGGACTTTAATATTTCACAGAAATTTGCTTTTATGTAGGCTAAGCTACCGTCTGTTTTCCAGCTCATGGTGTTGAGGGACTGATGGGGAGAGCAGAGACATTCCATATAGTGTAACCCGAGTTTTGTAAACCTCCTAGATAACGTTGCTGAAGGTTAGGTTACCAACTTACTCAAATGTTATTCCCGCTATGTTTTCTCGCTAATATGCTAATATCTCTTTAATTCCAGTTAAAAATCAGACGAGTCACTTGTGTTTCAGAGTGACAGTTCCACGTGTAAAACAGATTTTTACAGGATGATTGAAACAAACAAGCCTAAAGGTTCCTAAAGCGGACGCATTCTGGGTTTCATTGGACCACACTGTCGTTTGTTTGTCCCTATACGTGTAATCTCAATCCCATATAACTAGTTTGGGCCAAGGTAACAGCCTGGTAGGGTTTTTGAGAAATATAGAAAAAGTACAAAATGGTCGGAGTAGCTGAAAATATCGTTTATGTTTTATAAGTTAAATATGCTGCCTGAACTAAAAATAGTATATAAGTTCGCTGCTTTGAGTGACTTCTTTGCTTTGATCTAGCGTGAATAGACATTCCGATGTTGGCAACATTATCGCAAGCACGACTGCTGCTTCAGATATCAGAATTGTTACTGACGTAGTGGCTGGCTGCATTCCTCCCAGGGACCATGAGCTGGTGAACAATCTGTAAACACACCAACATGATACAATGGGCTGAGGGGGAAAGGGTAAATGTTTACTAATGACGTGTACAGAAATAGCTGGTGTGAAATGTTACATAAAATATGACTTTTATTGACACATAAAATTGAGCTAACATTAAAATACGATCAAATATGCATGGGAAATGGCATGGAAAAAAAATTATGTGTTGCACTCACATGACTTTCTCTACTCTTGTACTAACCATTCTTACAAACTCTTATTCATATATCTTCTTCGTGTTAAACATTTGTATAACTTATCTTATTGCTTATTTCCTTGTAGGTACAAAGGGAATATTAGAATACAGTAGGCTTTGTGCGATAGTCAAATGTTTTAAAGCTTTGAGATTCTGTTGCCTTTGCACACTTAACATATAAAAAAATGAACAATGATGCTTTTCACGGAAGTTCTAAGTTTTTCCAAACTCACACACATAACAAGGAATATCTCCGAAATGGTTCACCCTACAAGAAAATTTATTCAGACATAAATTGTGTATTTTAGCAAGATCTACATTTTTTGTATAGTATGATTTGGTCTATCTCTAACGGTTTACCAGTTATGCAAAAGTCGCCCAGAGTAAATACGACTACAGGGGCTATAGCCAGAAAATTCAAGATATACATTTCATTTGTCATCAAAATATCTCAAACATATGACATTTTAATCAAAATCGTTAGAGCCATTTTCAAGAAAATCAAAAGTTTCGAAAAATTTTCAATGTAAAGGGTAGTTTAGGGTGGGGCTATTTTCTTCAAAATCTTCGTGTCACATCCTTGAAAGACATTAAACTTAAATACCAACTTTGGTTTTTAACCGAATTTTCGTCTTTGAGTTATGCTGTCCATTCGTAACACCAGAGAAAATCTACTTATAAGAGAAAATCCATTGGAATTATTGCAACCTACCTTCAATTTGGAATTAATAGAGGAAATAAGTAAATCAGACACACCAAAAGAAATACAAAAACTTCTAGCTCTGGAAACAATCAATACTAGGTATCCCACAGAAGAATGGCTGCACATATATACTGATGGATCCTCGAAGGAAAACCTTACTGGAGCTGGAGTTACGTGTTCACATTTTTCCTTTTATCATTCTGTTGGCAGAGACACAACAAATTATGATGGAGAAATAGAGGCTATAGACATTGCTCTCCGACAATTATTAAATCTTCCCTTAAATAAATTTAACAAGGCAGTAATTCTTTCGGATTCTAAAGCTGCAATTCAGGGAATATGTTCAAATACTACAAAGAAGTCAACAAAAATTAGAGAATGCTACAAAATGTTAACACAACTCCAAAAAGTTAATAAGACTGTTCATCTCCAATGGATTCCAGCACACTGTGGAGTCATGGGGAACGAAGCTGCAGACTCACTTGCAAAGAAAGGCACAACAATAAAACAAAAGTCTAAATTCAATTTCTTATATTCCTCAATAAAACGCTTGATCGTTAAAAAATTTTCTCATTCATACCTACAAGAAATAGAAACAAATGCCAAAGATAAAAAATGGATTACACTACTTTCCAACCCAGATATAATCCCCCAGAGACCAAGGAAAACAGCGGTTGCAGCCTTCCGACTATTGACAAATCACTACTGCTTAGCAAGTCATCTCTACAGAATAGGTATCTCAGCCTCACCGATATGTGTCCTGTGTGACGATCCAGCAGAAATGAATGAAGACCACTTGAAGACCTGTGAAGCATTAAGATCAGAAGAAACTACAGTTCAAAAGTATTGGAAAGCACGAATGCTAATGGCTTCATTGCCAGATGCAAGGCACTAGAAAACAACAACAACAGCTATGCTGTCCACAGACTGACAGACACACAGACACACACACGCGGACCTTTTTCTAAAAATGCTTTTTTTTTATTATTCAGGGGGCCTCAAAACATATATTTCCGGTGAAATCTCGACATCAAATTTTTGGGTGGAATACAATAGTTCCCCTACTTACCAGTAGAGAAAGTAATAAGGCAGGATAAAGTATGACACATAGAAATCCGGGCCCTAGCAATCACATAGCGTCCAGCTCTTAAAATATTTGACTTTTGCTTAAACTCTACTGATTCCCATTGTACCTACATTAAGACAATTTCTACAAATGTTTACCTCAAGTAACATAAAGAACAAACGTTTGTACAAGAGTAGAGATACGCCACTGAAACAGAAACCCCAGAAGACATACAAGTTTCCGTCTAGCCGGAAGAGCTTAGATGCAGGCGAAGAGGGAAGGACGAGCGACCGACCGAGCGCTTGCTTATTTACACGTTCTGCAACGCGCACTGTTTAAATATAGCAGAGCTCTGGCAGCGAGGTGAGTGAGCTATTGCAAAACGGCAAATTACACTCAACTTAATCCATTTGCACGACACATCGCAACATTTCCAGAAGAAATGAGATGCCAAATGTTTGCAACTCGCTGAAAACTAAGATTAACGGACACTTTTTGGAGGTATAGCAAAGAAACTAGACATGGTTTAGTTCTAGGAGAAATATTCCTTGTTTTATTTCATCTATCCGTGATTTACAACAGCATTCACAACAAACTGAACTATAGTGTCCTTCCTTTTGAATGTTACGGAGCCAGGTTCATAATTCAGCAACATATCTTTCCATTAACTTCATTGTTGTAATGTGTGGTACACTTGCAAACCCATAACATTTAAGTTTAGTAAACACCGGCCAATTTACGCGTCTATGGTAGTGTTACTTCGCGAACTTCAGCCTTGTATTGCTACATCAGCATCTTCTCCTGGCACCAGTTTTTACTTTCTCTACTGGTAAGTAGGGGAAGTATTGTACTCCACCCAAAAATTCGATGTCAAGATTTCACCGGAAATATATGTTTTGAGGCCCCCTGAATCCAAAAAAAGCATTTTTAGAAAAAGGTCCGTGTGCGTGTCAGTCTGTGGACAGCATAACTCAAAAACGAAACGTCGGTTAAAAACCAAAGTTAGTATTTAAGTTTAATGTCTTTCAAGGATGCAGCACAAAGATTTTGAAGAAAATAGTCCCACGCTAAACTACCCTTTACATGGAAAATTTTTCGAAAATTTTGATTTTCTTGAAAATGGCTCTAACGATTTTGATTAAAATGTCATATGTTTGAGATATTTTGATGACAAATGAAATGTATATCTTGAATTTTCTGGCTATAGCCCCTGTAGTCGTATTTACTCTGGACGACTTTTGCATAACTGGTAAACTGTTAGAGATATACCAAATTATACTATACAAAAAATGTGGATCTTGCTAAAATACATAATTTATGTCTCAATACATTTTCTTGTAGGGTGAACCATTTCGGAGATATTCCTTGTTATGTGTGTGAGTTTCGGAAAACTTACAACTTTAGCGAAATGCAACAACATGGTTCATTTTTTATATGTTAATCGTGCAAAGAGAACGGAATCTCAAAGGTCAAAAAGGTTTGACTGTCGCACAAAGCCTTCTGTATTCTAATATTCCCCTTGCACCTACAAGGACATAAGCAGTAAGATAATTTGTACGAATGTTTATCTTAACTAACATGGAGATATAGGAATAAGAGTTTGTTAGAATGGTTAGTACAAGAGTAGAGAAAATCACGTGAGTGCAACACATCAGATTTTTTTTCAGGAACTGCCCCGAATTTGGCGTTCGCATCTACATTTATAAAAAGTTGCCTCTGCAGTCTAATACATTCTAATTGGCGGATTCTTTGCGCCGCTTACGCGCCTTAATATTTCATATATACTTGCTAGATTTTCATATCCCCTCTTTCGAAATGTCACTCTGGTTTGGAGGTTTCTCTAGTATTTATTAACATTCTATATGTCGCTACAACAGTTAGGCAAGCGCAAAGGTTCATAAACTGGCTTGGTTTACTTCAAAAACACGCTTCCTGCATCTAAAATCTCTGGTCTTAGACACTATTTAAACTTAGCACTTAAATTATTTACATTTAGCACTTCATATCCTCATTAATATTAAAGACACAGTTATCTATTATCAATTATTATTTATCTATTGGCAATAAAACACCCTTCTTTAAGTACTTACATAGCTGCTTGTCCGCATCCTCGGCGCTCGTTGCCGTCTGCCGCTATCATAGAAAGACGCGTATGAAACCATACAACATACTTTTAAAGGCTTTACTTACCAACTTTATGAAATGAGATGCTGAAACTGGCTACGGTCACTTACTGGACCTCTGAGAAACCTTTCTCCACTAATGGCGCACCATACACCAATTGTTTCATTATGAAGGGTTACTCCATGAATAATATTAGGTTTCTCAGAGATCCAGTGCATTCTGCAAGGCCAATGGCTTCACATTGCCGAGGTCAGTAGGTCACGCATTGAGTTGTGAAGCTAAATAGTCTATACTTTTACAGGATTGCTACAAATGATTGCTATTACTAAATAATAAATGTGAATAATAAATGACAAAGTTTTAGCTTCCAGATGACGTGTTTATATGTGTATAAAATCCAGTTCAGGTTACATTACACCAACATTAAACTTGCTCGTTCCCGCGCACCGCCGTGCATAAATAATTCAATCTGTCAAATATAATTCAAGTTTTTATGGTATTGCCCCTGCAAATTAGCTGTTCATCTGCAGGTACGTTTCTACGTGACTGTATATTATTTAAGCTAGATATTTCTTCCGGGTTTAAAAGCCGTGGTCTGCTGGAGTTTAGAGGTCCAGCCGAGAAAGCTTTTGACTACTGTATGCTGCTTGATTGAGTGCACATGAGAGACAGCTTTGTTTACGTTGTCGCTGCCCGGTATTTCGTGGGCTATGTCCGTATCAGGGTTTCAACATTTAAAAGTAAAATTATCGTACCAGCCACTCAAAATTATAGATTTGGATTCAAAATTATCGTACATCATAAAGTAAATGCTACAACAATTAAAATGTGAAAATATAGGAGTAATGATGTTTATTATATCCACTTACAAGATTGATGACCTCAACAAATACTACAACTTTAGCACTTATGTTTCTCGCACTATTCATCTGAAAGTTCAACTTCCTCAACCGTTGCAGCATTGCACAAATTTGTTGTTGAGATAAACCTTAACATCTTCTCGGTGACTTGCAGATTTTAAGATCTACCACGTTCTTTCATAAGTTGAGACGACAAAATGAGTTCATTTACCGTATCTAGTGCCAATCTGTTTCTAACTTTGGTTTTTATTAAACCCAGTTTAGAAAAAAAAAAAAAAAAAAAAAACTCTTTCACAAGAAGTGCTTCTGTAGGGCAAGGAAACCTCTGATAATGCAAAGGCCGC
Organism: Tenodera sinensis; assembly: GCA_030765045.1. NCBI lineage: Eukaryota > Metazoa > Arthropoda > Insecta > Mantodea > Mantidae > Tenodera > Tenodera sinensis. The sequence continues at coordinate 69,159,044 of CM060973.1, forward strand.
TAGTTCTTTGAAATCAGTATTTCCACCAAGGTGACATATGTTTAACAGCACTCCAGAAACTGTCGAGGTTCAGACATGTTCTTTATTTCACACGGAATAGCACGTATTCCGAGTTTTCTATATTGATCATCAATTTTCTGAACAGTGCCTTCTTCATTGAAATTATCAGACCTGGGTGCACTGGCAATAAGAGGATAAAGGGTAGTAGGCTTAGTAGCTATGGTGTGGAGACAGACAATGAGGACAAAAGTGGTGTTATTTGTAATTAGTTTCACTTCGCTGGAGTGACAAACCAGTGAAAATTATATTTCGCCGATATCGAACTATCATACATTCAAATTATCGTATGCCCCCATAATTATCGTACGAGTTGGCAACCCTGGTCCGTATACGCTAAAGTTGAGCCAGGTACCAAAGTGCCTCGCCCTGCTGATAACATTTAAGCACAAATGATACGTTCATCCCCATTATCTCGGGAAAGGGGACACGATTTCTACTCCATCACTATTGCCACTGCTGTGTTTACGATACAACTGATATTTGCTTGACCGCTTGTTGCCAGTTGTCCATGTCAATACCACTTATCTGTAGCAGTGGTTAGGCAGTTACTTCCGATATGCCTGTTGACTTTGTGTAGAAACTTGGAGACAAAGTCTACTCCTTTTACGTAATGCAGTAACGAAGATTCGTTTCACAGTTAGGGTCGAAAGAAGCAATATGTTACGAGAGTAGAACGGTTTGAAATTAAGCTCTGTGTGTTCCCACCTTCCCCAGCAACATTAATAACGTGAACCTGTTGACAAATGTGTTGAGAGGATTAATTTTCCAGAAGATGAAGGAGATTGTCAGCTTAGTTATGCGCGAAGCCGGAAGCTTGTAAATGTTCCTTCATGTAGGATCACTGTAGTCAACAGGCACGGGAAAAAGACTGATGAACTAACGGTTACACCATTGTGTTTGTGTGGTCAGATCACATACATATGAACAGCACAAGATAATGTCATTAAATGCAAACTGTACTTACAGGAAATTACTTTCAAATTTTGAGTACTCGAAATATTGGTTTATTACAAGTATATGAATACTTTTGTGCACAACAACAACAATAATAATAGTAATAAATAGTATATTATTAGAAATCATTATGTTTTCTATACAATAACATGTACAGGTATTGCTTTTTACCACAAAATTTCTTCAAGTGATTCACATCTATACACTTCTCCTTTGAAACGCAACGTTTTGTACACTTATTAAATACCACCATAAATACGGACTGTTAAGTGTATAAGTGTAGATATTTTGATAAATCATACCTTAATAAGTATGCAATTTGGTGTGTTAGTCGTTTTTTCCCTTCGCCTAACAGTTTTGCCACAAACCAGTCACAAAGTTTACTAACTGATGTTTTTACATGACGTTTTGTGCCGCGAAATGGACAGCGTCTGTCTTATAGAGTAAATAACCTTCTCTGCGTACACATTCCTGCAATCGTGAACGCGATTTTGACGTAACTCTCTGCAACATGTCAGAGCAACATGTAATGTTGTCACGAATCCTAGCCTTTAATTTATGTTTTTAGGACGACTAGCACATATTTTAGTTCTTAAAAACCCATAACAAATAATCGCACATTAAGAGACCACGCGTACGGGAGGCCCGCCGTTGATATTGCCGTTCTTCGAGTTGAAGCGATGTCCAAAAAGCTGTCGTAATGCAGTATTGGATATTCTTGGTGTATGAGCCGTGACTCCGTCCTCCTGAGACCACATGAACTCATTATTCACACAAGTTCCAATTTCATTGGTAAGAAATTTTTCAATCATTCTGACGTACTGTTGGAAATTCACAGTAACTGCGTGACCGGCATCATCTTCATAAAAATATGCATGAACTATCCCGTTCGTTGACACAGGACACCACTTCTTCATTGCGCAATGGTCGCTGGTGTAAGAAGCGGGGACTTTCTGCAGCCCAGTAACGAAAGTTTTATTTACTAAATGAAAATGTGCTTCGTCGGACATCCACACTCTGTTTAGGAACATTTAATCATTTTCACATTTCGCTAAAAACTGTTCAGCAAACAGTAGTCGTCTGTTGGCATCACTGGCTTCCAAATTTTGGACGATCTGAAGCCTGTACGGATGCAATTTCAGATTCGAAGACAATATTCAGCCCAAAGTGCAGCGAGATAAACCTAAGGAAACAACTTGTCGCCGTGAAGAACGTTGTGGACTTTGTTGAATGGCGACATTGACTGTTTCAGCCGTCTCTGGCGTTGGAGCAATAAATTCTTCTTGGCCCTGGATGCTTCTTCTTCAAGGCTCAAACCATGTCTTCACAGCGTGGACTGAAGGAACAGGATCATGAAGCCAAAGTTGTAAATATCGTTGTGCAGCTATATAAGAACAATTTTTTTATAATAAATCTTTATTGCGAAAGCACGAAGCTCTGCTCTGACAGTGTTTGAAGATTAAAACAGAGCCATAATAGTCATACCAACTTCAAATATTATTTATTGCTAATCAATTTAAGATTACCCGCTCCCGCCCGCTACACTGCACCATTCATAAATTTAAAATAGGTTATTTTGTACCTTGAGGGACGCATATTTAGGGGTCCACAGACTGCCTTTAGTACTTTTCTTAAAAAGGACATTTTATATTCACTTGAATCGCCAGGAAGAAGTTCACTGACAAAAGAAGCGCACCACGTAAGCATTTTCTACCCTTTCTTGCTTAAAAGTGTGAAACAAGCTTACCTCCAAGTGTGTATGTGTTCACAATCATATAGAGAAATTCACTAAAGTACGGTATTTTATTTAATACGGTATTTATAAAAACCGAACAAACTACTTAGTAATTAGGTGTGACTAGTAACTATGCGAAAATGTAGTAGATAGGCCAATAAGTTGGATTATTTTAGAATTTGGTAATAAGGTATAAATATAAATCAAGAAGTTATGTTGTAAGCGGTTGTTCAGTGTTATTGCTTTTGAACGGTATCTGAGGCACCACAAAGAGAAGTTTGCTTAAGTTACACAAAATATTGACAAGTAACGATTTTGTTCCACCTACTATCTGTATTATGCGTTTAGTGGGTGTATATAGTTTACTCAGAAAAAGTAACCATTAGTGTTGGTAATCAGAGAGTGTTATTTTAAAAATTCGCTAGGTTGTCTGCTCCAAAAAGAGTTCATTAGGTAAGTTTATTTCACTTTAATGTACTTTCATATGTAATATTTTTATCCATCCATTTTTAAGTTTTATCAGTAGGTTGAGCCCCAAACATTCCTTTGCGAGGGAACCCCCAACACCTTAGCTACCCATTGCCTGTTGCACTGTATGACCACGTACATTTTCAGTGCCTGAAAATCAAAACTCGTATGTTTTCTGCATCTGTAGAGAAAAGCAATGAATCATATACATAAATTTATAACTACAGTGCTGCACTTGAGACATACTTAGAGATTTATTTCAATTGTACATTAATCCTGAATTAAGTTCACTATTCGTAATTACATCTCTAACGTTTAGTATATAAGTTGAGTCAAATTGGAAAAGAATGTTTAAAAATAGCCATAAAAAACTAAAGTGATGGCCCATCAAAATAAACACACAGTACGTTCAAAAATAGCGATAGCAATAAAATATCAGAACAAGGATTATCTAGGATGTAGTGTAAGCTTTGATGGAGAGAAAGATCTTGAAAATAATTTGAACAACTTTCAATCAGTATATAAAGAACTCTGCAAAATAAAACTCGAAAAGATATAAAGCTAAAAATTTATAAGACTATGGCTGTGTCAGTATTAAAGTTCGGAAGTGAATCCTGGATACTACGAGAGAGACAGAGGTAAGATCCAGTCAGTAGAAATGAGGTTTTTACGAGGCATAAAGGACTGTACAAGGCTGGATCGAATTCGAAATTAAGACACACCAAAAGAATGAAATAAACATATATCATACATGAAAAAATCTGATGTGTTGCACTCACATGACTTTCTCTACTCTTGTACTAACCATTCTTACAAACTCTTATTCTTATATCTTCTTCGTGTTAGTTAAAATAAACATTTGTACAAATTATCTTATTGCTTATTTCCTTGTAGGTGCAAGGGGAATGTTAGAATACAGTAGGCTTTGTGCGATAGTCAAATCTTTTAAAGCTTTGAGATTCCGTTCTCTTTGTACACGTAACATATAAAAAAATGAACAACGATGACCCATTTCATGAAAGTTCCAAGTTTTCCGAAACTCACACACATAACAAGGTATATCTCCGAAATGGTTCACCCTACAAGAAAATTTATTGAGACATAAATTGTGTATTTTAGCAAGATCTACATTTTTTGTAGTGCAAGATTTTGTCTATCTCTAACGGTTTACCAGTTATGCAAAAGTCGTCCAGAGTAAATACGACTATAGCGGCTATAGCCAGAAAATTCAAGATATACATTTCATTTGTCATCAAAATATCTCAAACATATGATATTTTAATCAAAATCGTTAGAGCCATTTTCAAGAAAATCAAAATTTTCGAAAAATTTTCCATGTAAAGGGTAGTTTAGGTTGGGGCTATTTTCTTCAAAATCTTCGTGTCACATCCTTGAACGACATTAAACTTAAATACCAACTTTGGTTTTTAACCGACTTTTCGTTTTTGAGCTATGCTGTCCACAGACTGACAGACTGACAGACACAGACACACAGACACACACACGGACCTTTTTCTAAAAATGCTTCTTTTGGATTCAGGGTGCCTCAAAACATGTATTTGCGGTGAAATCTCGACTTCGAATTTTTGGGTGGAATACAATACTTCCCCTACTTACCAGTAGAGAAAGTAAAAACAGAAGAGTGTAAACAAGACTGGAGAGCTCGTTTAAGTCGCAAGAATAACGAAAGATGGTTAATAATTATAATTATCAGCCTTAAGCAAGAAGAGATGTGGGACGTCCGAGAAAAACATGGTTTTGACGCTGTGAAGACGCAACAGGCAAGAATGGCTAATCCCTACCAGGTTGAACAAGAAGAATTCCTAGCTACTATACATCCTGGAGCGACTGTGCCTAACAATGGTCGTGTGATGGCAATGTACAATGTTCTCGTAGGACCGGTAAGGTGCTCAAATGCCTCGCCCTGGTTATCAGGGAGCACACTGATGGATATCGGATAAAATCATCTTGGTGTCTGCGGTGTTCAGTAGCTCGCTTGCAGCATGGAGATTTCTGGGAACCAATGTGGAACACGCCACCAGATGGAAGCACACTGAGTATAACTTAAGCCAACAGCAAAAGTTGCACGTAAGACAATTCTCCTGAATAATGTCAAATTCTGATCACCATGTTTCTTGTAGAATAACGAGACTTAACATGTATGCTCTAAATATCCTATTTTTAGGGGAATACTTTCTTGAATAAAGGACTAAAAATTTAGCACTTTTTCCTGTGTCACTTCACTTTAGAGGAATAAACTCACTTTAAACGTCAAAAAAAAAAAAAAAAAACTCCAACTTTATTTCATATCGGCCCTTTCTACTCTACCCTGCTGAGGAGTGTGTGTGAATGAATTTGTGAAACGGTGCTCCAAAGAGCCCTTGAATGAATGAATGAAAATGTTTTTTGGGCATGTTGTTGCTGTTCAGGGACACCCCTCTTCAGCCTAGTTATATAGTTTTTGATGGTCGTGTGGCGGATTTCAGTGGCGTGTGCGTATATGTTTGTGTGTTGGTGTTGTGGTTTTTATGTGGGTGATGATGGTGTGTTTGGTCATCCCTAGCTGCGTGGCTCGTCTTCTACCCACGAAGAAAGAGTTTTTATGCTAGATTTGAGGTTCATGGAGCTTTAAGTTACCCGACATCGTCTTCTCAGGAAAAGGGAAAACCTTAAAAAAAAAACTTACCTGAATAACTTACCGTAAACGACATTCGAACTCGCGACCTCTTGAACGCGAGGTAGACACGCTAACCAATATTTCAAACCTTTTTTTATGAATAATGAATAAAACACTTGATTTTATTTTCTCGTTTAATGCATAGTAGGCATTTTAATAAATAGTTGTTCTAGATTTTGAAAATTAAGAATCCGCTACGCTACTGAATCTATATAGGGTTGTCTAAAACGTCGAGACACTCATATGCCCAAGAGAGGTGAAATGTGGAGAAGTGGTGAGAGTGGTGGGGGAACAGGTAACTAGAAGGTTGTCAGAATTTGGAGGGGTGTGTTTTTTTAACGCCCGCTTTTACTACTACGGCACCGCAGGCGGTGACACTGATGACAGATGAAGCACCGATGGAATGAGATGGCGGGCGAAACCAGAAAATCCGGAGGAAACCCGCCCAAGCGCCTCAAGGTCCACCACAAATCCCACATGCGGTTGCCTGGGATCGAACCCGGGCCGCTTTGGTGAGCGCATGAACTTATCACTCTCACGACAGCTGGAAGAATGACCCCCACTCCTCTTTTATTCAAGTGGACTGCTGAGTGCTATTTCGCATCTTTGATTCAGGAGTGGGGGAATGTCAGGACGTTTCAGTTTCTCTGTTCAGGAGTGTTTCAATGGTCACACAAAGTGATACATATTCCTGATATTGGTGAATCAAAAGTCTCAAATGGAAGTATGAGTATAAATACAAAATTCAATCTTTGCATTTTTTACAGATTGTTATCAAATTTCGCATGTACATTGCCACCTGCTTTTTACGTACTTGACCAGTTCTCTTTCTCTGCAGTCCTGAATAAAAAACTTTTACTTAAATACAGGTGACTCTCTTGCTAGAAACTCTAAGCATTATATATAAAATTATGAGTTACTTAGTTAAGTTTTGGCTTGAAATTTCCCATGCACATATCTGGAAGAATGAAGACTTAACCAGGTCAGAGCCGCTGTGATGTTTAAGCACATTTATAGACTTCTCTGGCTCGGTTGCATATACATATAGCGCTGACTGGAGATCGATCAGACTTAATCTGAGGTCAGGACATGAACTGAGATCAGAGTAGAACCGCATTGCATAAAAGTGATCTAAGAGCATTGAGTCTCAGTTCAACTTAGTTCTTAATAACGTTTGCCAACGTCGTAAAACAGCTGAAAATCCATGCTTCCGGGTAGCAGCAATCACTTGTTTTTCATCTTCGGACGGATTCGACAGAGCGCAGTACGATAGGAAGATTGCAACAGTTGTGTTTAATAACCAAACAAGCATTTAAATAATACAGTATATCATAAACAATAATAGCAAAAAGACATTGTCAACTGTATGGCTGCCAATTGACTTCCAAAAGGTTACATGTTATTGAAAATCACGTTATTACACAAAAATATTTTCATTAACCACTTTGATTTTATTATTAAATAATGAATGAAAATATTTTTGTGTAATAACGTGATTTTCAATAACATGTAACCTTCTGGAAGTCAATTGGCAGCAAGAATTACGTTATAAACACTCTCTACATCAGAATATTTATTCTGAAAAGTTCAGTTTTCTATTAAGAGATATTGTTCTGTAATAACAAAAATAATTGGTTAGTTATGAATGTAGGTACCTTATGAATTGTTTTTATTTGTATATTTTACAAATTATTGGATCAAAGCATATTAAGTCCAATACACTTTCTTTTAAATTAAAGAGCACAAAGGTACATTGATTTCACCTTCTCAGGTTTCTAGAAGTAAACCTCAAACACAGTTTTTGCTTCTCCTGTAATTCTTTTTGATATAATAAAACTTGAAACAATGCTCCTATTCAATTAATAACTGTAGAAAAATGGACTACTTACCATTGTATTGTTTTATTTAAAACTATACTATTTAATTCTTCCTTCTGCGGTTCTAAGTTTTATCAAGTTAACTGGAGAAAATTCAAAAGTCATTTGATCTTGACTGAAGATCATTTTGAGGTCGCTGAACTCAGATTAGCTTTTATGCAGCCAAGCTCTGATAACTCTGATAATTTTTTTGAATGTACGTTGACTGGAATAGTTTGTTTTACTTAAAATGTATAATCCATATATTGAATAACATGGAGATGCATGCAATATGTTTGATAATCCCGTCAAGTGCTGCTAAAGTTAACAGTTTTGATCTTCAGTCTGTTCAGTCAAAGGTTCTGTTCAATATGGTTATATGAAAAGTTTCCTCATTCGTCCAATATAGTTAAACCATTCCATCCTTTGAAGTATGCTTTCCGAGGAATCACATTCACATGATTGTATCCTTTATCCTTTGATATATCGTTCTTCTGCTCCATATTTCGCAACGTTTTTCTTTGATGTAGCAGTGCTTCCTGTTTGCATGCCGTAAACAAACAGAAGACTAACATAGAGCGCTCCCTTTTACTAATGCAACATATCTCATCGCCAGACTTTGGGAACGTTGCTAGTTGTTTTTGTAGCTGTGCTGTAGCTTTATTTAACCGATTCACGTTAACTGTGATTAAAGCTCTCTTTATATATGAAGATTAATTTATATATTTAAGCAGAATTTATTTGAAGATTGGTGTAGATAAGAACTTACAAACTCTTCTTCTTCTTCGTGTTAGTTGAAATAAACATTCGTACAAATTATCTTATTGCTTATTTCCTTGTAGGTGCAAGAGGAAAATTTGAGCGATAGTCAAATCTTATAAAGCTTTGAGAGTCCGTTCACTTTGTACGGCTAAGATATAAGAAAATGAATCACGATCTTCGATTTGACGAAAGTTTGTTTTCCAAAACTCACACAAATAACAAGCAATATCTCCGAAATGGTTCACTTAAAAAAAAAAAAAAAAAAAAAAAAAAAAAAAAAAAGGGGGGGGGGACATATATTCTGTGTTTTAACGAGATCTACATTTTCTACAGTAAGATTTGGTCTATCTCTTATGGATTAACAGTTATGCAAAAGATCACGAGTAAGCATGACTATGTGTGCCATAGACAGAAAATTAAAAATATACATTTCATGTGCCATAAAAATATATCAAACATTCTAATAAAAATCTTTAGAGCCATTTTTGAAAAATTCAAAATTTTCGAAAAACTTTCCACGTGAAGGGTAGTTTAGAATGGAGGAATTATCTTCAAAATCTTTGTGTCGCACTCATTAAAGATATTAAACATAAATGCCAACTTTGGTTTTTAATCGACTTTTCTGTTGACTGTTGATTTTCTTGATCTCTAACGATTTTGATAAAAATGCCACATGTTTGAGATGTTTTTATGACAAATGAAATGTACATTTTGAATTTTCTGGTTATAGCCTATGAAGTCCTATTTACTCTGGATCACTTTTGCATAGCTGGTAAACCGATTTTTTGTAGAGTGAACAATTTTGGAGATATTGCTTGTTAACTGTGTGAGTTTTGGAGAACATACTTCTGTCAATTGGAACATCGTTATTCATTTTTTGTGTCTTAACCGTGCAAAGAGAACGGAATTTGAAAGCTTTAAAAGATTTGACTATCACTCAAAGCCTACTGTATACCCATATTGTCGCTGAACCTACAGAAAAATAAACAATAAGATTATTTGTACAAATGTTTGTCTCGACTAACACGAAGAAGATATAGGATAAGGGTTTGTAAGTATTGTTAGTACAAGAGTTGAGAAACTCAAGTCATCAGATTTTTTAATTATGCTTTTCACAGACACACACACGGATTTTTTTAAAATGTTTTTTTTTTGGGATAAGGGGCCTTCAAAACATATATTTCTTGTGAAATCTCGACATCGAAATTTTGGGTAGAATACTATATTACTTTCCCTATCGCTAGACGTAGTAGAAAAAGTAAAAAGGCCTATGTGTGTATGTGTGTCTGCGTGTGTTTGTGAACAGCAACTCAAAAGCCTCGTCAAGGATGCAGATAATCTCAGTTGGTTACATACAGCGAGAGCCAATGAACTAAGAACTGGCTGCGCAGTTTTTATTCGCTGGGTATGTGGAGACATGATTCCGCGCTTATGGTGCTGCAACAAGTTGGCGTTACTGATGTGGTTTTATTCTGTTCTGGTTCTGTAGTATCGAGTTAACAGTGATATATGTAGTCTGGTTCAGTTATTACGAGTGTAGAAGTTCCAGGCTTACAGCAATCCAAACCCTCCATAATGAAGTTCAGACCTCAGGTAGTGTTCAGTCGAAGAAACCTGAAAGACAGGGTAGAGTTGTTAGCAAAGAAACATTACACAGCATTGAGTTGGTAGGTAAAGTCTTTCGAAGTTGCTTGGAAAATGTATGTTGTATCCGCGTCACTCTGTGACAGACGCAGGCGGCTATGAGCGTCGATAAGCGAACAGGAGAAACACTGTGCAACCGGTTCTTAGTTTATTGACTCTCCCGGTATAAATGTAGCATACCAGGAACCCTTTTTACCTTCTGATGATGTCTTGGAAACCTCGCGGATTGTGTGATGTTTGTCCCAGATGACACATGTATTGTGTTGATTGTTGTTAATGTTTAGCGTGGGGGTGCAGCAACGAGCGGAAGGGAGGGATGGACCATGGTGGCACATAGATGATCAGTACTTGTTTGCACCACCCGTCTACTGTTGGTGTGCCAGAAGAAGGGCATACAATACTGTCGTATTAATTCTTCAGTTCACTTTATTTTGTGTGCTTCGAGGTAAACTTTTGTGCAATTTCTACTAAGGTAACTTTGGAATCACGAAAACGAGCAATAATGTCATTGACTAAGAAGGCTAGAGGTGTGTACGTGGCTGTGAAATCGGAGACCAGCAGAAACCCTGAGCTCCTCACATACACTTTGTGTGTCGAGTTTTAATTCCTGGTTGAATCAAAAAAAACATTCACTGGGCTTTGTTATCCCCACGTCTGCAGAGAACCAACAAACCATGCAAATACTTTTATTTTTGTATTGAAAACTCCGTGATATTTCAAAGAAGAAAATGTCATTCTTGAATATCCTTATGTACCTTTGGCTATACGACCTATGATTCACCAAATATGCATGCATTTATGTTGCAAAATTTACAAAATACGACCCAAAATCCTGAAAGTTTGGCCCAAAACTTAAAACGAAAAATGCATTTTAGTAGTTACAGATTAAATAATTTATACTTCTCCTAGCCTTCCTTTCAGCAGAATAATACTGGATAATGACCTGCAGTTTCAAATGGTCAAACTTGAAGAATTTTCAGTCATCATCGAGCTCACCATCCGGTTCTGTCTGGTCCATAGGTGCCCCCGACAGGTACAGCGGGTTTAAGTCCTCCATAAGGGGAGGTTAATCAGATGAAGAAGAAGCAGCAAATGATTATGTTGTGTGTGTATATATATATATATATATATATATATATATATATAAAACAATAAAAAAAGTATACACATTAGTAATTGGAAGGTTAAATACGTTTTATTAGCATCTGCTAGGAGTACGTGCATCTCAGCTTGTCATGCATAACAGCATGCCCGAGAAGTGGATAAAAAACACTATCGTTGAAAAAAGTAATTTGTTTTATGAAACCTGGTTAGGTTTACATGTTGTCGTCACCTGTGAACAGCGACACCTCGTGGTTAACTCTGGTCGTGGTTAAAATAAACTCGACAATGAGAAGTAAAAGGCAGAGTGAAGCTATTTCCATCCCACGTCAACACCATCCATCACTCAAAATCTGGAAGGGAAATGATCATTACTGCTACTCGGGGACAGAGCTAGTGGCCTTGCGGTTGCAGATGGCACAAAAGATCGCAATAAGGGCCCCTCTCTGTCTCTTCCAGAAATAGGACGAAAGGGAAGAAGCCACAAATCACAGCACGTTTATAAGTGCCTCATCTGCAGAAGTAGACCGTGTTGCATGCTGAAGGTAGAACTTGCCAATAAATTCTCCTGCACATATTTTAGCAACAAATTGTAGACTTCAGAGAAGGGAAGCCATGCGCACACTTCCAGGGGACTCTTTCTTTTGACAGAAGCCGCACAATTGTGTTTCATCATGCAAATCGAAATGGTAGCTGCACACTTCTACAACAGTGTGTGGTTGTTTTAACTCCAAAATGTTCCCCTCAGCTTCTAACTTCTGTAACGTTTACTGACTTCTTGTGGCACAGTTGGTAGAACACCTCCTGCTGTTCCATGAGTTCCTAATTTGATTTTGTTATGGGCTTGTGAAGTTGTTGAAGTGACCAGTCTAGTACTTTTTCTGTCACTTTATCTCTATTCTAAAACTGAATCATAAAAACGCAGTTCTCTTTTTTATCGTTAATACAATCTACAATTCATCGTGACCTTGCAACTCATAACTGGTCTGTCCTATTGTAACCTTGACACACACTACTGTTCTGCTACTGCCTCTGTCTAGAGTCTGTGCAAAAGGATTTAGCGATATTGGTTGGAAATGACCCGAGTCCGCTCCCTCGAGTACATCGAAGAACCCGCATTAAGGGAATAGCTTTTCCGGTCAAAATCGTCCTTGTTGTCAAATCTCCTTCACTGTGACACCGCTCACTCAGTATTGCCTAGTTAGCAGGAGAGGATCGTCACAACACTGCGTGCAAGCGAGAGGGTGAGTACTGCTTTCTCTTTCTACATACTGGCTGCCAATTTTTTCCACACAGAATATGCAGCAGCTCCGAACGATATGTTCACTAAAACAACTCCGTTGTGACGATTACATGTCTAAAAGTATCTGAAGATACTCAAAACTCTCTGAACACTGTACACAACAGACACTTATAAACTAACTTTATACTCAACTCTGAGAAACTAGCTCGTTCACTCGTTTTTATAGTCCAGGCCAAATGCCGGCGAATTCTCTGGAAAATACATCTCTTCTCGAACTTCTCGTAAATAAGCCAGCAGTGGAACGTTTCTCGAGCAATGTAAAATAGCTTTGTTCTGCCACACTGACAGTCCTCTTTGTTCTGACTGCTCCATTGACGTTTTCCACAGTCTGGCGTATGAATGTGAGTGTTGTTTCTGTGTATATTCCGATTATTTAACAACTCGGCGGTGAACAATGATGATAGGTACTTCCGTGGACAAAGAAATTAGCTATGACTGGAACGCGCGCGCGCGCGCGCGCGCACACACACACACACACACACACACACACACACACATGACAGTCAGTCATACCTACTTGTTGAAAACTGCAAATTATTAGGTACTTGTGGAGTTAAGGTAGCCCGGCGTTCCAGAAATGACTCGCATTTTTTGTCCACGACGGTACTGTAATGAAATGATAATTCGGAAAAGAGTATTTCGAAAGATTCGAAGCCTAAGTTTAAATATCTTCCCGCCTCGTTCTTCTGCAGTTCAAATATTAGGCCTGTTGTATTTTAACTAGTACTCAACAATTTTTAAACATTAATTCCTGAAGTTCTCCTGACAATTTCAAGCTATAGTCCCTCCGAGCTTAAAGTGGGTACGCCCATAGTAAACATTGCGATTGTATCACTCCGCCAACAAGCACGTGTTGTTCTCTGCGCACATCTGTTTACATCTGTTATCGCAACCCTCAATTCTTTCACTATAGCAATGAGAGGTTAGAATTGCACTTGGCTCATATTTATTAAATACACTGCATTAACTAATTAAATAAATTGGTTAAGAAAAGTTATGGAACGTGATTTTACGGGCAAACACGTTAACCTGAGTCATCAGATTGAGGGGCGGCACCCTCAGATCTCAGGTAACGTGGTTTACCTAAAATTTGGAAGATCTGGCTCAATGTTCATTATCTATTATAGGCCAGTTAGCTTGACATCAGTAGTAAGTAAACAAGTCGAGCATCTTATAGGGCAATACTTAAGACAAGAATGGGATAATTCACACTGGCTCTTTGAAGGACAACATGGGTTTCGGAATGGACACTCTTGTGAGAGCCAACTAGTAGCTATTTGTCAGGATGTAGCTGATGCACTCGATGCAGGTGGTAAAGTGCATGCAATAGTTATTGACTTTACTAAAGCGTTTGACCTTGTACCTCATGGGCCACTTATAGAAAAACTTTGCAATATGCAAATAGACAACAGAGTGATTATTTGGATTCGGGAATTCTTGAGCGGACGAACCCAAAGAGTGCGGGTGGGAAATAGACTATCGTCCCCTACCGAAGTAACCTCAGGTGTCCTCCAGGGTAGCGTGATCGGGCCGTTGCTTTTCTTAGCATATGTAAATGATTTATGGAAAGGGATAACATCACAAATTCGGCTATTTGCGGATGATTGTATAATCTATAGAAATATCAAGACCGAAGGTGACGTTAATAACTTACAAGAAGATTTAAACAAAATTCAACTCTGGGCGCAATCCAATCAAATGGAGATAAATCCAAGTAAATGTAAAACAATTATATTTTCAAGGACAAGAACAGAAGAAAATGTGATGTATAAATTAGATAACAAGAGAATACCCAGGGTAAGTAGCACTAGATATCTAGGTGTAATAATAAATGAAAGATTGGAATGGGGGGAACATGTAAACTCGGTCACTGGAAAAGCCTGCAAAGCATTACACTTTGTAATGAGAATATTAAAACGCAGCAATGGGAAATCGCGAAATTTAGCTTACACATCCTTAGTCCGACCAATATTAGAATATAGCGCAGCATGCTGGGATCCATATCGGGTTGGTCAAAAACAAGCACTCGAGAGAGTTCAAAAACGAGCAGCTAAATTTGTTGATAGAGGAAAGCGATTTGAAAACCCTACAGGCACTGCTACCTCCTGGGAATCATTGGAGAAACGTAGAAAACGGGCAAGGCTATGTGCAATCTTTAGAGCATATAAGGGGGAACCTGCATGGAAAGATATAACAAAGCGGTTGTTGACACCATCATATAGGGGAAGGAATGATCACTCTAAAAAAATAAGAAACAGGGAACAGAAAACTGATATAGGTAAATTTTCCTTTACCAATAGAACAATTAATGACTGGAACAATTTGACTGCAGAGTTACTGGAGACTTTGCCTCCAAATGTAAATAATTTCAAAGAGAGGTTAAAAAGAAATCCTGTATAGTTACCATAGTGCATGAAAGGATTGTATATATGTTGTAAGGAATTGTATATTATATTGTAAGGAGTTGTATATTATATTGTAAAGATTTGTATATCATATTGTAAAGAATTGTATATCATATTGTAAAGAATTGTATATTATATTGACAGCACTGCCACCGGGCCATGCTCTAAGCAGTGAAATAAAGTATCTATCTATCTATTATACGAGGCCTGTTGTTTAAAAAGAAACTAACATTTTAAAGCGAATAACACTTAACAGTGATCCACTTGCCTAAAACACTAAATGGCCCTCCCCTTTTCTTTTTAGGGACTTTTAGACTTCCTGTTTGTTTCATTTGCGTTCTCATATTTGAAACAGTGTGCAGAGAAATATCAGTTGCTTCAGACGTCAATTTGGTTACGTCTTTCACAGTCAGAGTACCATAACTTTGAAAGAAAAAGTTGAACACATTTACAATAGTAAATAGTCTTTTCACCACTTCTTAGAGGCTTTGCGCTGTTATGTTTCCTTAACTACTCTGAGGAACTGAACACTCCGCCACACTGACTGCACGTGCATTACTAGTAATACAAGTGTCAGATCGTCACTTCACTGCAGTAACAACTCAATTGGAGAATTACTGAGAATCACGTGGTAATAAATGGAAGTAAAATATTTATGTTCATGTTTAAATGTTTTGTAAGTTGAATTACGGTATTTATTCAACCCGTTCATTAGTTGAAAGTATTAAATAAGCGATAATATACTCAATGTAGTAAGGAACTATTTCCAATCGCGCTTCACGTTTTCACGCGCGCTAAAAGTTGTGCTGCGGCGTAATGTTGACATCGTACACACTTTTAAGGCCGGATAGGGCATAGGAGGTTATAAACTTGGTTTTAAAAGTGAAAAATGGTGAGAGAAGAAAAAAGTAATTGAAAAAAAATTGAATTTTCAAGTGCTTTACCTTGGTGTGGGCCATTTGTGGTTTTAAAATAGTGTGTAGTAAAACAACTAATTCTGTATCATGTAAGCACGAGTTATAAGTGTAATAAAATGAAAAAAGATTTAATTTTTATATTAGTATTTGTTTATGCCAACAAACTTCCCTACTGGTGGTGTTTTTAAGCACACAAACCGTGTGTGGGCAATGTTTGAGAGGTAGAATTGGAACTGAAAGGCTCAAACGATGTGTGTTTAAAAACACCAATAATAAGTTTGTTGTCATAAACAAATAATAATTACCATCTAAAGGTTATTTAATCCTGGGACATAAAGTACTTACAATACGGCTACGGCTGCTATCCGTATTGTAAGTACTTTATGTCCCGGGATTAAATAACCTTTAGATGGTAATTATTATTTATTTATTATTTATTTATGATTTATTTAGCAACTACAAACAAAAACCTTCCCAAACAACTAAAATCAGTCTTTTTGGGTCCCTAGAATAAGCCTAAATGCCAAGTGTCCACAGGGAACAATATACAAATAACAATATACAAATATATTGTTCCTAAATAAACTCAATTAACCAGCCGTGACGCAACCGCCGAAAGCTCAGCCCACAAAAATTTAAGAACCACATCTCGGCTGAAGAGGAATAACATCCTAAGCAACCTGGGTATGTTTAACATACCCGAATTCCGTATTTTATTTTATTTATTTTACTTACAATAGTAAGTCGCCATTGGAGTAATTGTCTCAGACGCGAGACTCCCTTTGTGGTTTACCGGGAGAAATACGAATCGGTTGGGGCATTTAATACCATTCTGACAGGTTGTCACAGTATGTTAATGGTTACCTCACCCGCATGGTAAGTGGAAGGTCTGTGGTTCAAATCCAAGCTGTGGCATTGAGTTTTTCAGTTCCTTCCACCTCTCTAATTTTTTCCTTTTTTTTTTTTTTAACCAGAAATATATCACGATTGCTCTGTCTTATACGGAGAATTGTCCAGTAAAGTGAACTGGATTTCTAAACGGTGAAACATGAGGTATTTTTTGCACAGTGTGTGCGCGTGAATCGCATCATCGCTGCACTTGCAGTTTCAACTTCCCCTCACGTGACGGGGGAGATAATCAGACAGGGCAATAAATACTGGATTATGGCGTTCATGTAGCATTGACCTGATAACATCTGATTTCTGGTTTCCCTTCTCTCTGAAGGAGGCACATAAGAACCTACCAACTCTGTTGTAAAACTCAAGATGCTCATATCTGATATCACTTACTCCTAATAATTCATCATTTAAACTATAGTGTGTACCTATTGTATTATTACTTTTATGTAGGCTTTATATATTTTTATTTGTGAAAATCCAAAAGCACACTCATTTGAAACGTTATTATAAGGGTGAAGCTGAACAGTATTAGAATACCAAACACGGATTAGTTTTAAAAACATTAAATATTTTATGGAAATGTAGGACACAATGGTAAAAATCTGATGTGTTGCACTCACATGACTTTCTCTACTCTTGTGCTAACCATTCTTATAAACTCTTATTCCTATATCTTCTTCGTGTTAGTTAAGATAAACATTTGTACAAATGATCTTATTGCTTATTTCCTTGTAGGTGCAAGGGGAATGTTAGAATACAGTAGGCTTTGTGCGATAGTTGTTTTAAACCTTTGAGATTCTGTTGTCTTTGCACACTTAACATATAAAAACATTAAAAACGATGATGCATTTTACGAAAGTTCTAAGTTTTCTGAAACTCACACACGTAACAAGGAATATCTCCGAAATGGTTCACCCTACAAGAAAATTTATTCAGACACAAATTGTGTATTTTAGCAAGATCTACATTTTTAGTACAGTAAGATTTGCTGTATTTCTTACGGTTTAACAGTTATGCAGAAGTCATCCAGAGTAAACAGGGTTTCATGTGCTATAGCCAGAAAATTCAAGATATACGTTTCATTTGTTGTAAAAATAATTCAACGATATGGCATCTTAATGAAAATCGTTAAAAGCCATTTTCAAGAAAATCAACATTTTCAAAAAAATTGCTATGTAAGGGGTAGTTTAGGGTGCAGGAATTTTCCTAAAAGTCTTCGTGTCGCATCTTTGAAAGACATTTAACTTCAATACCAACATGGGTTTTTAACCTACTTTTCGTTTTTGAGTTATTCCGTCCACTGATAGACTGATAGACTGACACACGCACGCGCGGATCGTTTTATTGGTACATAGTTATGGGACACTGGGAGTGAAATTTTGGTCAAAATTGTCAAAAAGTCGAAAATTTGTTTTTTTACCTTAAAACGTTCCTGGAACACCTGTGCATTTAGATCAGCTAACATTTTTCATATCCCCCACTCCATGTGGTCATTACGGCCCTTTCAAATAGTGCTCTTCCCTTAACGTACACAGGATGCTCCTATATAAAAGCATGTTTTTCTCAAAACTACATTTCTACACATTCCAAAAGAAGGTCGCGCCTGAGTTTTGCTTCAAATTCAATGAAAATTTCCAAAAGTATTCATAAATAGCAGCTAAACAAATCTATGCTTCAATAATGATGTTATCATTAACATGAATTCCAATTTGTATAAAGAAAGTCAAGAATTTTTAAGATTAAATTTTCTTTGTTATTAAAAAAATATGTGCAGCATAATCAGCAAACGTATTTGAAATATCTCTTCATACAATTGTTACCCATGTTTTAGAGTATCAGTTCTGCCAATATAAATTAATTTTGAAAAGTCAATAGACGCGAGCTCTATTTTCAAAATGTGCCGGTTAAATTCATAAAATAATTTATATATCCTAAACGAATTATCCAATTTTAACGAAATTTATTGTACCTTCTATTCTCATATAAATACACACAGTAAAAGTTTCGGGAAAATCTATAAAAAATGTGGAACTTTCAAATTTCACTCCCAGTGTCCCTTATATTTTCTTAAAATCTTGAAACAATATTGTTAAATGTTATCATGAACAGTTATATATCTCTGAAGAAGTAATCTTGCGTAAAATATATAGATTGTTTGAAATATAACTAAGAAATTTCACGCAACTGAAGTTTTTAAACCTATACTTCATTAAAACAATATCTCTAACTCAACCAATAGATAATTTGTTCCTTCCATCTGTCAATGCTGCGTTGCCAACCTCTCGTCCAAGCATTTGTTCTAGTTTTGTACTATATTTTGCATAGCACCAAGTACACATTGCTTTATTTTAGATGCTTTCTCGGCAGAAGTTCTTCGGCGATACGTAAAAAAAGAGAGAAGAATGAAAAAGGCCAGCGACTTCCGGAAACGAGACAAACCCAAGAAGTTGTACAATGAAGATCTTGTTCTCCCACGTCTATTGAGAACAGCTGAAGGCTGTCGCCAATTGTTGAAATGCAAAGTAACCGTTTCGTGCGTCACATTGACACAATACAATAGTGTTCCATGTCGAATCGCAAGGTGCAACCCATTGTGTCGTGGTTTTCCTTATCTGCACTTGTTGCTCTTGTGCTGCCACCCAAGTAAGCTAACTTCCGGTCCAGAGGTGGACCCAGAATGAAGTCTCCGGTTCGTTGACCGGTGCACTCTGACTGGATGAAACTAGCCAGCCGTGAAGAAGAAGAAGAATCATCCGGTCGTTATATTTTCATGCTACGGCCTTCGCTAGCCGTCCTTTTTATTGCTATTTTTTGGACTGGAAGGTAAACGTTCTGCAGGCTGCCATATGGCTAACAGGTGGAATCTGCCATTACTGGGTTATGAAGCACAAATGTTGTTAAACCCTATTACCTACATATAACTTAACTGCGGCCGCGCCGTAGCCGAGTGGTTAGACCATTCGCTTCTCACCAAAGCGGCCCGGGTTCGATCCCAGGCAACCGCATGTGGGATTCGTGGCGGATTTCCTCCGAGTTCTCCGGTTTCCCCCGCCATCTCTTTCCACCGTTGCTCCATCTTCATTCCATGTATCATCAGTGTCACCGTCTGCGGTGCCGTAGAAGTAAAAGTGGGCGTTAAACACTACAAAGAAAAATATCTTTACTATCAGTAGTGTGCTCTCATTAGAATAGCTTCTTGTACGATACAAATTAGTTTGTTATTTAACATGCCTATTAAGGATGGTGTTTTTTGGTAAATGCGATATGGCTGGATACGGACATAAATACTTTTTTTTTCGCGGGCTGTGTACCACTGTTTAATGTGTTTCTAGAATATGAAAAAGAACGAAATACCTCAAAATATTAGCATTATACGAAACTGCGATATAATTGCTAAATGCGTAGCAATTCATTACATGTTTCTTCAAATAAAAATCTAAAAAGCAAAATGGATATTTATGGAAGGTTCAGCAGCCGCACGGAGAAAAATGTAAAATACGTTTTTTACAATAAGTGAAAGTAAAAATAAGACCGCTTTTTTGTGCTTTCTCTACTATGTAGTATGTTGAAGTATTTTTATTCCATTATTACATCCAAAAATTCGATGCCAAGGTTTCACCGAAAATGCACGTTTTGAGACTCCTGAATGGAAAAAGCGCGCGTGCGTGTGTCTGTGTGTGTGCATGCGTGCGTCTGTGTGTGCGTGTTTGCGTTACCGCTTAAATACTAAGCTTGTTAAGTTCGGTAACATGTAAGGATGCGTCATGAAGATTTTCAAGAAAATTGTAACACAAACTACCTTTTACATGGAAATTTTTTTCAAAATTGTTTATTTTCTCAAAAATGACTAAGGATTTTGATTAAATTACCGTATGTTTAAGTCATTTTCGTGATAAAGTATATATCTTTAATTTTCTGGGTATATCCTTCGAAATCCTCTTCATTCTGAATAATTTTTGCATAAGTAGTAAACCGTAAGAGATAGACAAAATTTTAGTTTTCAAAACAGTACGAAAGATGCTATATCATTTTTAGAAATTGGTTGAATGCGAAGAAAGCAGGAGCAAACGGGGGGGGGGGGGGGGAAGCCCTAGCCCTAGCCCTAGCCCTAGCCCTAGCCCTAGCCCTAGCCCTAGCCTTAGCCCTAGCCCTAGCCCTAGCCCTATCACAAAAGTATTAGGGAAGTAATCAACAGACCAATCACAACACAGAATGATAAAGATTTTACTCAGAGAGAAATAAAAGATATTTTAAGTAGAATGGATGCAAGTAAAACTCCTGGAGAAGATGGAATTACAAGTAAAATATTACTTAAGGTCTTTAATGTGTTTCCAAAATATATGACAGCCATCTACAACAATTGTCTAACAAAAGGAAACTTTCCTAAGCAATGGAAGAAAGCCAAATTAATACCTATTGTTAAACCAGGAAAGGAAAAGAGTTCAGAAGTAACAAAATTCCGACCAATCAGTTTACTGAATGTAGGAGGGAAACTACTAGAAAAACTTTTAATCGACAGAATAATGTACCATGCACATTCACAAAACTTAATGAATAACAACCAATTTGGTTTCACTCCACAAACAAGCACAGTAGATGCTGCAATGACAGTTAAAAAATACATAAAGAAAACCCTGGAAGATGGTCAGATGGTAATTTTAACCAGCCTGGATGTTCAGGGAGCTTTTGACGCAGCCTGGTGGCCGAGTATATTGTATACATTGAGGGAATTTAACTGCCCGTGTAACTTATACTACCTTGCTAAAAGTTATTTCAGTCATAGAAGTGCAGTATTGACAGTTAATAATGTAAAACTTGAAAAAAATGTAAGCAAGGGATGTCCACAAGGATCTTGCTGCGCAAAAGTCGAAAACAATGCTAATAACACGCAAACGTAGAGTGGAAAGGGATATAAGCATCTTTATCAATAACAGACAAATAAAACAAGTAGAAAACGTCAAATATTTGGGAATAATCATTGATAAAAATTTCACCTTTAATGATCACATTCAGTATGTAACAGAGAAAGCCAATAAATTGATACACATTTTATCTAAATCAGCAAAACTAGATTGGGGACTGAAACACCAGGCTTTAAAGACTATGTACAACGGTGCAATTCTACCATTACTATCTTATGCAGCTCCAGTATGGATAGAAGCCATTGACAGAAAATATAATGCAAATAAGTTTACAAGAGTGCAAAGACAAATAAATATCAAAATTGCTAAAGCATTCAGGACCACATCTACTGAAGCACTATCCATTATAACGGGACTTACACCTATTACAATCAAACTTCAGGAAATCGCCAATGAATATACAATATTGAAACAAAACTCTGAGAACAAATTAGACAAACCTGTAGAATATAGGAAATGGTGTCATCCAGCCGACATACCAATAATAAAAGGAATAAATCAGAATAAAACGTATGCACTGGAAATTTATACAGATGGCAGTAAAACAGAAGAAGGAGTTGGTTCTGGAGTAGCAATTTATCATCAGAACAAACTGAAATATCAGCTACAATATAAGTTAGATAAACAGTGCTCCAATAACCAAGCTGAACAATTTGCAGTGTTGAAAGTGTTGAAAATATTTACTTAACTGAAGAAGATAACAAAACTGCAGCGATATACACGGACAGTAGAGTCACATTACAATCATTGCATAACTACAAAATTCACAGTTACCTAACAGAAGCAATTAGAACAATGTTAAAAATTTTAGAAAAACAAAACTGGAATGTAGAAATTGGGTGGGTCAAAGCACACATAGGGATACAAGGTAATGAAATTGCAGACCGACTAGCAAAGAGAGCAATTACAAACGAAGAGGAATGCAGTTATAATAGACTTCCAAAGAGTTTTGTTAGAAGAACGCTAAGACAAGAAAGTCTAAAACATTGGGAAAGTCAATGGCAAGAAACAACTAAAGGTCAGGAAACAAAGCAATACTTTCCTACTGTAGCAGACAGACTGAAGTTAAGGATAAATCTAACGGCAAACCTTACAACACTACTGACAGGAAGACTTAAAGCATACTACTATAGGTTCCACATCACAGATGACCCAAGTTGTTACTGTAATGGAGGAGAGCAAACAACAGACCATATAATTTATGACTGCAAAAATCTCGAAGAAAAAAGAAGAACATTCAGAAGGAAAATAATTCAAAGAAGAGGAAAATGGCCACCAACTAAAGTCGAAATTGCTAAAAGTTATTTTAAAGAATATATTCAGTATGCCAATGCAATTGATCTGACAAAAAATAATTGAACTGTATAAATCTATGTAATTATTAATGTTAAATTTATAATAAGCAAACCCAACATGTAGTATTACATATTGTAATGGAACATGTAGAACAATAAAGAATCTTAAGAATTAAAAAAAAAAAAAAAAAAAAAAAAAAAAAAAAAAAAAAAAAAAAAAAACCTAGCCCTAGCCCTAGCTCGCCTATCTCCTGGTAGCTTATGGTCTGAATATTCCAACTTTGCCAAAATGGGTCTAAATTTTGTATGTTGTATTAAATTAATAACAGGCTTCGTCAGTTGTTTATTTAATTGAAATTACTGCCTATTGTTGCCTCGCAGTCGTATACTGAAAAAGAATAAGTTCATCAAGACGCCATGGAAAGATGAATGTTACGTTTCAAGGCTGGTATTTCACATTTCATTAAATTACTAATTATTTCCCAAACACTTGTGTGCAATACACGTGTGCTAAGTGTTTTTACTAATCCTTAAAACTGGAAATTGACTGCGTCTCGTCTTTTCAAACTTTTCCTTAGTACAGTAAATATCATTTAGGATCCTTATACTGCAACTAATTGATTTAAAGGAGGATTTAATAAAATACCTTAGTTTATACATCACAACTGCTTTCGAATGCCTTTATGAAAACGTGAAGTAATTTAACCACTTCCGCTTCCTCATTCTCCAGCAATACAAGGTTTAGAACTGCATTTCACTCAGTAAATATCATGATCTGATTTATTTACTATCAATAAACATTCTCTCCAATTGTTTATTCCATTCATATTTTCTTTTCGACATGTTTATCACGTAACAATAAAATCCACTACATACAATAGGACGGAATACTCCGCTACCAGTTGTTAGAGATTCTAGATCTGGAGTAAGTGGATCACATATATCATTACCTTTTGCTTTGAGCTGAAGACATACTTAATATTTGCGGTACGATAAATTTCGATGTTTATTGACTCTGATAACGCAATTTCTTTAAATGCAGGGTGTTTACTGGACGGAGATTAAAACTAACTTTGAAAAGAAATGGACGGTTACCCCGAATACGAAAGTGCTTCTTATAATACAGAGTGCACATACACCTTAGAAACTGTTTCATATAAGTCGCTTTAGCATGTGCCCTATTAATGAAATAACACAAATGACTGTCTCTATACTCCGGTAAACACTACAGTCAGTGATAAATTACTTTGTGATTGACACATCTGTCGGGTAACTGCGGGACGGCCAATCCCCGCTGACCTGGGAGTTGGTCTTGCTGAAGTTATTGGTCAGCTACCTACCAAACCCTCCACTGGCTGACTCAGTGCGGATCTGACTTGTGTGTCTATCGGTATCCCCTTAAGAACGCAATTGCTAATATTAGTATTCTATATGAAGCACAAAGCTGCCATAAAACAAAATGTCTTTCATGGCTTCGTCTGCGCACGTGCACTCTGTGAACAAAATTTTCGACAACTCGAGCAAAGTTCCGCTTGAATTTGATCCATGACACGTTTAAGTTCTTCCTTAAGGTGGGGGATGGTTCCTGATTGTTCAGATAAACACAAAATTTAACATACGCCCCACAAAAAAATGTCACAAGGTGTCAGATCACATTATCTCGGCGGCCAGTTCTGGTTGCCGTTGCGAGAGATGAGACGAGCAGGGAATTTTTCTCTTAGCAACCTTATTTCAAAGTCAGAGTGGCAGGTTGCTCGATCCTATTGCAACCACAAGTCTTCCGAATTCAATTCTTGCATTCACCGTACTTGAAATGCACTTTCAAAATCTGATGCATAGATCCTTCGTGTACCGCTCCGTTTTAGCTGGCAACAATATGCACAAATGACAATTGACAATGACAATCGGTAATCACAATATAAATAGACGACAGTGGCTTAAATTTTAGGTTCGGCAAACTAACAAACTGAAATAGCAGATCATTTTGAAAATTGCGTCCTTTATTTGACGTCCATTACTAGTTTCTTGCCTTCTTTTATGTTTTATCGTACAGTAACCTATAAACACAAAGGTATTTCCCTTCTCCAGTCGGTGCCCTAAGGGTGTTCTGTTACAATATCTCTTTCTCCCCCCTCTCATGTTATGTTTACCTCGGGATCATTTTAGTTTAAGACCGATTATAGGCTCCAAATCCAGAGCTCTTGGATTGTTTTCCTGGCTGGAGTGTTGGAAATTTGCGTTAGAAATTTTTTGGTCATTAGCATGGTATGGACATGTCAGAAGGATGGGAAATGAAAGTATACTGAACAGAATAATAAAATGGCAAGATGTGAACATACATCTATTGATGAGGGAGATACAGCAGATTATGAAAACAAAGAGAAGTAGACCAAGACGATTGGGAAGTTCGTATATATTGGAAAAAAATATCCAAGTGTTGGTTCCTGAACAGGAAGATGTATGATACATTGTAAACCTGTGTAAATAAATAATTATTCCCAATGCTTCCAAAAACCTGGGACTCTGTGATGTGTGTCTGTACGGGGGAGGGGGGGGGTTGAATTAGGGGGTGAACTAGTGACCCTGGAGAGATGTTCCAGCAGATAGTCACTGCTAAAGAAGATTTATTAACAGGTAAAGTGGGACAAACTGGGAAGGAACACGTGATAACCGTTGTTTTGGATTGCGGCCAGCAAACCTTAGCGGTAATGTCACGTTTACCTTAATTAGCAGCGTCGCTGTAGGTCTGATAATGACGGAATGTGGTTGTGTCCTGTCACGACGCTTGCAAGGTCGCACGGCATTTTAATGAAACGGATTCATTAGCTACACCACCCACCCACCCTAACCTAACATTACAACGCTCTAACATTTTACACGAACTGTAAGGAATTGTTGAAAACATCCTGTGTGCTGTAATCATATAGCTTTCTCACCCACTCTTCTAGAACCTACCCTTAATCCTTCCATCTACTTCACGTTAATCGAGAAAAAATATTAGCAGAACGATTAATTTCATTGCAATTTGAGATAGATACGAGAGGGATAAAGGAGCCAAATTTGTGGAATGCAGTAACACTTTTGAAATTCCACCCTTTGTATGACCACAAGGGGAGTGGCGGTGATATGAAGTATTTCAAAATTCATACCAATGTTAACCAATATCTCTGAAATGGTGAATGACACAGAAAATGTAACAGAAATTGTGTATGTTAAAGGCAGGGCTGGGTAACTGAGCTCAGGGAGCGCAAATGGCTCACGACCTTCACTGATAACTGCTTAACAGGTAAAAAAATGAAGGTTGCTCAAGGTATTCCGCGAGTCGCCCAGGGAGGTACATTTGTTGGCTAGTTCGTACAGAACTATTTAATCAGCAGCCTATACTCAGAAAATTCAAGATGTACATTTTGTTTGTCATGGGAATATCTTAAATATGTAGCATTTTAGTCATTTTTAAGAAAATCAAATATACCGAAAAGTTTTCCCTGTAACCAGTAGTTTGGGGATTTTTTTGAAAATCTCCTTTCACATCGTTGGAGCTTGCTGAACTTAAATACAAAGCTTGGTGTTTGGTATTTAGTCAGCTTTTCGTTTTTGAGTTATATCTAAAACAATCTCAAAATCTTTTGCTTTCGACGCAACAATACATGTTAACAATGTATGTTTATTCGTATAGACGTCGTGAGTAGTTTCAATTTGTCTAGGTACAATAGCGCCAGCAGGTACTACGCTTCTACGGGGAATTTAAAACGATTTGAATCCAATCTATTCTTAATATGATCCCCGTTTCCATGTTGAATTCAATCCGGAATGAAATCGATTTGCATACTTAAGAATCCAGCATAAATGACTCAAGCTTTTATGTTGATCATATGGTTTATGTTGCTGAACCTGTAAAATTCTTTTTCTGCGTATCTGAAGTAGGTTTGGAGGTTAAGTTAGATTATAGAAACAGTTAAAGTGGCGTTTTAGTTTTGTTTTATTACACCACTTACGCTAAGAAAACTAAATGAGCCTACAGCGTGTTACGCGTGCAGAAGAAATTAGCATCCTTGGTGGATTCAAATCAAAATTGAATCCAGTAGGTGTTTTCATGCAACAAAATTTCAATCCGATCACATGTCTAAGAGGATCGGATCCATGGATTCAGTTCGATCGATTTTATTTCCCCATTGAAACGTAGTGATTGCACTCTGTATAATTACGATGATATTAAGGATCAGTGGTTTTCAGATGTGGTGATTTTTCAAGATTCCCTTACATAGTTCAGAGAGAGCAAGCAACAAGCAGAGCAAGGGTTAACAGCACGTACCTCTGGCTAGTTGTTTAGTTTGTGGCGAGATAGTGCTGACCATGTGGAGGGCCTAGAACAAAGGATGACGATGAAGTGGATGATCATCCGTTTCCTTCGTCGTCGTTGACCCCATCTGCTTCAGTGTCCATGAGGGCTTTCTTAACATCTCACTGTCATTTGTTAGGACTAATTTCGTGCACGCATTCAAGGGCTAGGTTATGTCAGGTTACTGAACTGTTACCAACTGTTTAGGTATAACGAACATAATGCCTTCGAAAACCATTTGCCAAAAGGAATACTTATTTGTGGAAAATATATGTGTAGGTGTGTCTGTAAACAGCATAATTAAAAACGAATAAATACCAACTTGGTATCTCCAAGGATGCCACTCGAACATTAAAAAAATCCCTCATTCAAAGCTACCCATTACAGTGATACATTTTCAAAACATTTTAGTTTCTCAAAAAGAAGAAACGATTATTATTCAATTACCATAGGTATATTTAAGGTATTTTCAACACAAATGAGAGGTATATCTCAATAATTTTTTGGGGATAGTATCTGAAGTTCTCTTCATGCTGAATGAATTTGGCATAAATGGTAAACTGTAAGAGACACAAAATATAGATGTCGTTAAATCACACAATTTGTAAAATAAAATATTTCATGGAGATAAATTTTCAAATGTTTGTATTTCTCTCAAATGGGAAGTCTTTATTCGTCTTTTTACTCCAGGTAATGCAAAGGGAAGGTTATTTTAAAGCCATAAAATAGCGACCAAATCTTAGAATTTTTGACTCGCTAAAGTCTTTTGTGCTCTCCTGATCCCACTGTAGCTACAAGGAAATGTGTAATAAAACCATTTCTGTAAATATTTATTTCGGTTGACATGAATAGAAATAGGAGAGATATGGAGGGGGTTCGGCACTGAAGCCACGTTTATTGTAACTATGCCCCCAAGGGGACCCCCGGGAGGAAGGATGAGGTGAGAGGAGACAACGAGCGGCTAGATCTAGACTAACGGTACAGATATTGACAGAGATCCCTAAGGCTTCCCACGTTTGAGGACTCCTCGAAGTCTTTAGGTCTTCCGGAGCCAACTCAAGAGGACCTCGGCGCGGGGTCCAAAGCCCCCAGGTGCCACCCGCTTTTCCACCCAGATTCCACGAACAACGAGGGAGGGAAAGATTTCCTGTGTGCACGTCATCCCCCGCAAAGCTGTCACTTGCAACCCTGAAAGAACCAACGGGGTGAAGGATGAATGAAATTTTTAATGAAACGGAATGGAAGAACAGGAAATTTGAAGAATGTAATTATCCTTTCCAGCAATCGCCTGCAGACACGGGGAAACCCTTAAAAAACCCATGGGCCAGGAAGGTCGGCCACGGGAGTCGAACCCAGGTCCTCCTGAATGGGAGCCACAGACGTTACCACGGAGCCATGTCGCTCGTTTAAAATCAGTAAATTTATTGCAATACAAAACTTGTATTTTCTTAATTTTCTAAAAATATTCATTAATTCCTTCATATGAAAGTTCAAAACAATGGCGGGAATAATAACTTTAAACAATCATGTGAATCATTGTTATTGGTTTTGTTATCTGTGTGAATGCATCTTATTTCAAATAGGGTCGATATTGTCATGTGCAAAGCAATTTATTCTGTAAATCACTAATTTATACATATTAGCATATTCAGGAACCTTTTGACCGGCCTGTCACAGTTCTCGTGACGGGTACTAGGTCCATAACATACGTAACAGAGTCGTCTGCTGTAATACAACGCCCAAGAATCTGGGCTGAACAAATATTTGTGTCCTGCACTTCAAACTGGAGTGTTTGCTCTGCTGTTGGGGAAATTGTGTAAACATATTATACAAATTATCATTTAGTGTCCTTGCTCTCAAAGGGTGACCATCTTACACCACAGAACGTAGGACGTTCTCAAAATTGTGTTCACTTCTTTGCATGTTTAAATTTTAAAAGTTCCATCGATTATAATACAAAGCTTGTTAGCAAAAAATGCAACGCATTTCTTTTACACATTCTTCAACAATTGCTTATAGCGGTGCAACAGATTTACACATGTGAAAAGCTTCACCGGTCAACTGCATCCTGGAGAGTGTTCGCAAAATTTAATGACAGTTTGCTCAACTCAAAATCCAACCAGAAACTTACCACGCCTTGCAGTATTGTTTACTTAAACACGTTGTGAAATCAGGCTGTACAGCCGGTGATAAAAATTTCATTTGTACCCACAACATTTATTTGTACAACAGGGAAAAGAATAGAAATAGCCAACTATCAGCCGCCTTTAAATTTTGCGGCTACCATAAAATAGCCATACACCGGTTAGGCACTGTACTACATCTTCATTCATTTGTCTTTTGCTTCTTGACGTCGAAAATATTCCTCTGCTGTATGTAATATCTTAACAGTAAACTTTGAAAGTTTAGTGGCCATGTTATAAATACATATCACAGCACCATTAATTACTCTTTTTGAAAACATAACCAGATGC
The DNA here is from genome assembly GCA_030765045.1 of Tenodera sinensis. Classification (NCBI taxonomy): domain Eukaryota; kingdom Metazoa; phylum Arthropoda; class Insecta; order Mantodea; family Mantidae; genus Tenodera; species Tenodera sinensis. The sequence goes on from CM060973.1 coordinate 69,188,856, forward strand.
AGAATTCGATGCAGACTGTATTTTGCGCACTGTGTGTAAACAAAAGTATTATATCGCATATTGAGAATAAGCTAACCATAAACAATTGTTAGTTTGGGCAATTGGGTTGATAGGTTCACAATTTTATAATTTCTATGCCCATTGTGCAAAAGTTTTTTGTATTATATACTTTATGTTAATTGAAATAGGAATATTTGTGGAATGTTTGATTGCATATTTTCATACAGGTACAACAATGGAAAAAATGAACGCATTAGAACAATATATTTCTAAGTCCCCCGTCTTCTGGCAGAGCGGTTTACACAAGTCGATATTTCCAACATGTAGCTGAGTTTATTGATAGTCTTTGTTCCAGTTGTTATAGTCTGACGGACATACATGTCTTGAATCACCACTCGCATATGTTTTTGGGAATATATACACAATAAATAAATAAAATCTGAAAACTTCCATCCCGGTACCTAATTTAATAGCAAAGGGTTGGATCGGGTAACCTAGGGAGCCAGAAATCTCACTTATAATGCTGTCCTGAAATGCGCTGTCAATAATTGTTCTCATCCACAGATTGGTCGTATAAGCTGTTGAGAAAATCACGCTTCTTGTCTGTTAATTCTCTAAAAAGGGGACAAAATTTTATTCACGTACGTCACGGGCGTCAACTGTTGACTCGAACAAAATTGGTCCTATCACTCAGAACCTAATATTCTTCACGAAGTACCGCTTCATGTGGAAAAATTGGTGTATTGTGCGTCATTAGCGGAGTAAGCTTTCTCAGAGTTTCAGTAAACGATTTCTATCTCTGGGTAACTTAAAACATAAAGTGTACAAGGCAGATCACACGCCCTAGAAATTTTGTATTGAATAAAATTAAACATTACAGCAGACACTCCAAGTACTGACTGACCTTGCCAACAACTTAAAAAATTGGAAAATCAATATGATAATCCTGTAGGCCGTACCAATGGACGTCGATGTATGTATTCATGCTACATATTTGTTTTAAGAGGTTAGTAATTACAATACAGCATTTAAGCAACATTTCATATCACCCTTTAATTTGTGAAACAGTCTTAATAAATGCAACTCGTGGTAGTTTAAATTCTTTAGATAAATTGACAATCACTCGTGGCATTATTTAGCATAAATTACATGGATATCACTTCTGCTACTGATTACGTAGAGTAAATACTGCAATCCACCGAAAAAATTCGATACCGACATTTTACCGAAATTACAGGTTTTAAGACTCCGTGAATAAAAAAAGAAAGAAAGAAAAAAAGTCCGAAAACATCTGCGCGCGTGGGAACTGCATAGCTCGAAACCGAAGCTACTCTTTGGATGGAAGCTTTTTCGAAATGTTCGTTTTTCACAAAAATGGCTCTAACAATTTAGATTAAATACCATATATAAACGATATTTACATGACAAAAGTGTATGTCGAATTTTGTAGGAAGTTGTCTTCACTCTGAAGGAGTTTTGTGTAATGTTGAACAATAGTTTTCCATCCCTATGCAGTACAAAGTTTGGTTTACCAGAAGGGTGATAAGAATATGCTTGCTTACGTAAAGGTTATGCGGACAGCTGATAGTTTTAATACTTCTGGACTGATTCATTTACTGTCAGTTGTTTTCTGTGCGTCTTCTAAGTCAGTGGTTCGTACATTAGCCGCTCAGTGTATTTAGGAGTACACATATGTAAGCTGCGATAACCGTAAGTATTTCTGTTGTTTTTACTTTCCCTACACCATACGTCAGGGGAAGACAGGTATTGCTGCTGTGACGTCAGCCCACTCAGCTCAGATGCTCGCAACGACGGCCAGTAGAGCGTGTGACGTCACAGCGGGCAAGAGGAAATGCATGCGGGACATCGCAATTTTAATGCTGACTGTTTCAATTACGGAATAGTCACAGATTATAAATGATTATATTTTGGCTTTATGCCATATATATAAATTCTAGTTCATGTGAACAGTCATGTTATAACTCAAATTGAACAGAAATTATAACTATTTTGCCTGAGCTAGAGGAGAGCTATACAGAACAATTAGGTGGACATTTTCCGACATTTGCCGTTTCGCTTTTCTTTAATTAGTTTGTCAATGTTAGGGCGTAATGTACGGCACATTTGTAATCGGAGATTGCATGTTAGATTGCGATCTGACAATATGCTTCGGGATTTTGCCTTAGAAAGGTTCATAACACAAAAGAATTGTTCGCACACATACGTGGAACCAAACATACATAATATCCGTGCAACAAGGGCATATAACCTCAGAAATCTGGTTTGAGGAACATTCTTATAAAAATCAGCCAATTCTTCCTTGTGTTTATACTTGTCCTTCAGCAAACCGTCGCACTGTAAATTTATCAATTCAATTTGCTACCTGCTGGAAACATTGTTAAGATCCAATGAATACGGGGTCGCAAAGATCTGAAACGTAGTTGACAATGTTTCTACATCTTGAAGCCTGGTCTCAAAATAGTGTGAAACACGGGGATCTGAACACAAACACAAAAGCACTACACACAACACTACACAACGTCAACAAAAACACAAAATAAAAACAAAATTCCCACTAACGTCGTTAAGATCCCTCAAACAACAAATAAAAACTCTAAGACTAGGCTGAAGAGGGTTCTCCCTAAACAGCCAGGGCAAGTTGTAAACATGCCCAAATAACATTTTTCATATTCATTCAGTTTCGTGCAAGTAGCGCCGCTGATCTAGACTGCATAGCAATACAATACACCGCTCTCGCCTGACGTCACACGAACGTTTAAATACGTCACACGGCCCGAAGTTGTCTTCTCCTCATACGTGCTAGGTCAGGGCCGAGCAACTTCTGCTCACTGAGCGGTGCCTGCTCACGCCCTTGCACTGATAACTGTAATTTAGCAGGTAAAAGAAAAAAAAAAAAAAAAAAAAAAAGAAACTTACACGGTCGATCAAGGTATCCCGTGAATCAGGCCTCTTCTAGGTAGAGATTATTCCACTAAAACATCGATACCGTGATATTAGTGCAAATACACGTTTTGGGGCATTTTGAATTAAAAAAACACACACAAAAACAGTTTTACAAAACGGTGTGTGTCTGTGTGTCCGTGTGTGGTGACAGAAATGACCAATACAACGAGTATGAGGCGAGCGCAAGCCCTCGGACACTAGGGAGGGGCAGTGAAGGGTGGGTCGTAAAATGGTGATATAAATTCCCCGTTTTCTCAGGATCTATATAGAAACTCAAATTTTTTACAGGTGTGTTGGTCTTTCGTAAGCAGACTTATCCTCATTTATATGAAAATCTAAAATAGTACATATTTTTAAACTAGAGAAAGTATTGTATTCCACCAAAAATTCGATGTCGGGATTTCACCGGAAATGTATGTTTTGAAGCCCCCTGAATCCAAAAAAGCATTTTGAAAACAGATCACTGTGTGTGTCAGTCTTAGGACAACATAACTCAAAAACGAAAAGTCGGTTAAGTTTAATGTCTCTCAAGGATGCGAAACAAATTTTTTGAAGAAAATTTCGCCACCCTAAACTACCCTTTACATGGAATTGAATTTTCTGGCTACAGCTCATGAAGTCCTATTTACTTTGGATGACTTTTGCATGACTGGTAAACCGTAAGAGATAGACAAAATATTACTGCACAAGCAATGTAGATCTCGCTAAAACACGCAATTTATGTCCAAACAATTTTTTTTTTATGGGGTGAACCATTTCGGAGATATTCCTCGTTATTCATCTTAGTTTCGGAAAAAATAACTTTGCTCAAATGGAACATCGTTGTTCATTGCTTTATATGTTAACCGTGGAAACAGAACGGAATTTGAAAGCTTTAAAAGATTTGACTATCGCTCAAAGCCTACTGTATTCTAATATTCCCCTTGCACCTACAAGGAAATAAGCAATAAGCGTTTGTAAGAATGGTTAGTACAAGAGTGAGAAAGTTATACGAGTGTAACACATTAGATTTTTTCATTAAAAGTGGACTTTTTATTTTTGTAAAACATTATTCGTTTGAAGAAATTGACTCTCTGAGCATCCACAACATTACTATGAAATGCAAATTAGGTGATAAAAATTGTATGTAGATATTACCAATGGTTTATGAGAAAATGGGGCATTTATATTCGAAAATGTAGTTCAAATAAAACGAAAATACTTAAAATTTTCATATAAACCCACATTCATTATACATTTACTCTTAAATCCCCTACAACTAATGCAGCTGACAATGTCACCTAAAAGCTGAACTTAACATATAAAATTGATTAACATATTAATATTTTCTTTATCTTCATAACTGTTAATATACCTTTTTCTGTGCGGCATAGTTTCCTTTTAGAAGCACTGGGTGGAGTTTCAACAATTTCACCAGGATTAATCAATACCAAATTTTCACTTTGTTGTGCATTTACATCTTGTTCTACCATAGGATATGTTCTATGATGTTGATTTCCTTTGTTTTTATCTTCTTAAACAAACCTTTAGGCTTCGTCATTGTGAAAACAATAAAAAAAGGGTGGACACAATGTAAAACTACACAAAATATATCTAAGAAACTATAACTTGTTTATATAAGTACAGACAATGTAACCACACAAATTTAATATATTCAATTCCAGCTAGCCAACATATGAATTAGAATTTCCCCTAAAGCATAAGTCAAACCACAGCCTCCTAGACCAATTAGTTTCGGAGTTATGCTTTGTTTTATAAAACCTTGCAAAAAACGATTACAGTTATACCTATATAAATTAATTTAAAACAATAAATATCGGAATATTCCAATAAAACATATTAACTTAATCATAGTGGATTATAATTATTTCATAATATGCAAAAAGAAAAAAAATTATAATTTAACCCTTTAATTGCCAGCATTGCTTACGAGCAACATGTAAACTTGTTAAGTTTTGAGATACTCTATTGCGTCTTTCTTTTTAATTTCTTATTATAGTAACCTAAATAAGTAATATTCAAGTATTTTCAGCTGTATTACATGTAACTGGAGGCAAATGTAACCCCGTCAGCTTCTAACCGTGCCATTACACCGATTATTTTACTTGGGCCCTCCCCTTCCTTTACCACATTTGACTGCAGTTGCTGCGACTCGAACTCGCGACGAATGGCTGCCCAGTCCATTGCGTATCGCCTTCACCATCACGGCTATTCGAATCGCTTCGGCTAAGGGATACGAAAACCGGTTTAGGAATTAGAGGAAGAACGGCACATGTAGCAAAATGAGTTGCCATTTAAAGAGTTAAGACTTTTGTAACTCCCCTGAAATCACAGGGTCAACAACTTCAAAGTATATATCTGCGACGTATTAACCTCCTAAGGCGGATATATATTAAATTACTTTGAAATATAAATAATTAGCATAATCATGATCTTTTCTTATCACGTTTTTATGTTTTGCTCCATAAATAATTTTTAAAGAAAATACTGTCCACTTCATGAACATTTCCTTCCGACAATCTGTCACAAGTTTATTAAAGATAGCCTAAGATATGAATGGAATGTAGATTAAACTATGAAAATGGCCGACGTTTGAAACAGACAGAATCAAGTTAATTGCGTGTGTTCCGGTTTGAACAAATGTCGTCTACAGGGAAGAGAAACTAATTTCCATTACAAATCGCTTTGCACTAGTGACATTCAGTGCCTGCTTGACATTGCCAAGTGAAAGCGAGTGACATTTCAGCAAGAAACTTCAATTTGCATGCGCACATCGAAAAGAGAACGTTAATTTCATGCCTAGCGTGAAGCATAATCTAAGTGCCAGGTGCACATTCATTATCCCTGACACTGCTCCACGGAACATAGCGATTATACAAATGACCAGACTAATCTTCTTTATAGACACCACTCAGAATCATTCAAGAACGCCACACGCAATTTTTAAGAAAAACACCCTTAACTGACCTTTGTATGGAGCGACTTTGATTAACATAAGTTTAAGATATTTTTATTTTTTGTTAATTCTGCTGTCAATTGTCAGGACCGTATCAGCCCGTAAATGTGTCGGAATTTTGTACCTCCGAAGTTCATGAATTGTTTCTTTTAAGCACACTTAAAAACCACCGTTCAGGACCAGGTTTGAACCCGTGTCCTTGGGATCAGTAGGCCGGCGCGACCTACAATATATTTTCATAACAAACGAATAGCCTCTGAAGCTCTCTTCATTCCAAAGAAATTGTCTATAATCTTATATCACTAGTAAACATGTGTTAGATGAAAACTCACACTAACGTGCAGCACATTTTAAAACATTAATAATCATAATAATTTTAAATACTATTTATAGTCAGTTGTTTCTTGAGATTGCAAGGAAAGATTATGGTATTTTAACCTCTCTTTTGGGTACTTGAGACCGTGAATTTTCATTGAAAATACAATATTAATTTAAGCATCAAATGCAATATTTCCTATATGTCGAAACCCCGGCGCGACAGCCCACGAAGGGCCAAGGCCTACCACCCAGCCGCTGCGTTCCCCACCTCTGCCCACTACAGGCGTCATTGGTGAGGTGCAGTACTGGAGGGTGGGGCGTGGTCAGCGCCCCGAGCCCTCCCGGTCAGTTGTGCGGTCTTCTAGACCTGGGGCCGCTACTTCTCCATCAAGTAGCTCGTCAATTGTCCCCGGGACCTAACGAGGCCGACCTCCCAGAGGGGATAAAATCCCCATGCTGGTACAGGGGATCGAACCCGGGTCCTCCGCGTCAGAGGCGAACGCGCTACCAAGTGCGCTACGCAGGCGGTCATTTCCTATATGTACTAGAAGTATAAAGGAACAGTGAATAAATAAATGAATAAATAAGTAAATAAATAAATACGAGATAAAAGTGACATAAATCCCCAAGAAACAGTAAATTTCGTGACTGCCTCTGCTGTCGAGTGTTAAAAGAGTAGAAGGAGGTGAGTCCAACCACCCTCTTTCGGAAACGTTGGACATCGAAATAAATATCAGTCGAGGTTTTCATATTTGGGATAATTTTTCTCGCGTTTCGTGCTCCCAAAATAATTATTGTCATATGAAACCCTCTCATGGTATTAGTACAGATAAATTTCGTATAATTACTGAACCCTCAGAAGCCACAGAAGTTCCTTACAGCTAGGGACAATTGCACGAAGTTGGCAACAATGTTGTTGCATCTTGATGCTACTCGTCGCCTTGCGAAGCTGTACAACTTTAAAAGCAAACAGAGCTGTCATCAAGCACATCTTCTTCAACGATACAGAGGGATGTCTCTCTCAACTGGGAAAGCCTTTGAAATTACCGTCGCTGAGTGAGGGTGGGGATTCTCTCGATAACAGTAACGAACATCTCTGTCTCTCTTCACCATAAATAAAAAACCTATGCAGAAAGTGGGAGGAAAGAGTATAAAACATCGAGGGAGCTCTTAATTACTTACTTCGGCAATGTTTTCCTTTCTTTGTTTATTGGAACATTTACTCAGCTGCGAAACTGATATAATACCCTTCCTCGTTAATGACACCAGCGTCTAGGAGGTTCGTTTTTTACAGAAAGATAATCATGAATAGAAACTAATACCTGTACATTTCGCACCAATTTTTATTTTATGTGCTATGGAGATAGGGGAAGTAGGGGAAGTACTGTATTCCAGTCAATAATTCTACACGAACCTTCACTGAAAATACATATTTTGAGACTCCCTGAATTAAAAAGAAAAGGTTACAAAAAGATCTATGAACAGCATTACTCAAAAACGAAAAGTCCATTAGATATCAAAGTTGGTATTTAAGTTCGGCATGCTCCCAGGTTGCGACACCAGTATTTTCTAGAAAATCCCCCCCCCCCCCCCCACTCCAGACTACACTTTACATTGACTTTCTCAAAGATGACTAACGATTTTAACTAAATTACCCACGTTTTAAGATATTTTCATGCCAAATGAGATGCATATGTTGAATTTCCTGGGAATGTCGTCAAAAGTCATCATTTTGGATGACTTTCTCATAACTGATAAACCATAAGAAATAGAGAAAATCTTATTGCACAAAAAGTGTAGATCTCCTTAAAACGTATAGTTTATTAACTTTTTCTTTCTTTTTTGTGGAGCCAACCATTTCCACGATATTCCTTCATATTGGTTTCAGTTGTCAAATGCATATGCTTTTCTCAAATAAGGATATTGGTATGTATATCTCTTGGCGATGCAAAGAGAATGGAATTTTAAAGCCATCACATAGCGATCAGCCTTGAAAATCACTTAACCCATTATCAAGGGGTAGGGGAAGTACTTTATGTCCACTTCCTGTAATTTTTAAATGCTCTTTTTTATTAAAGGCATACAGTTATTGTCAATCTCTGTTTCTACTACTGAATTGTGTATTTGTTTCAAATTTTTCATTGTTGGTCATTTTTGAGAATCAAAGTAATGTCAAGGTGGTCATAAAGTACTGTCCCGTGGGTATAATGTGATTCATGTAAAAATTAAAAAAGGAATAGTTAAACAATGTTAAATATTACCTTTATAAACATGACAAGGATTTTAAAGTAAATTTGTTCCAAAAATTGCTCAGACATTTTGTTACTAGTGGTGGTCACAAAGTACTCCCCCCCCCCCCTCCCTTGGTAATCTAAGTTATGAAATAAGCTTAGCAATGATAGGGTGAAAGCTCATTTTCTCATTGCACGTGCAAGATAATATAAGATAATTGCTACAAATATTACTCCGATTAACATGAAGTAGATAAACATGCCTCTGTAGAAGAGCGAGTAGAGAAATTCATGTAAGAGCAACACATCAGATTTCTTAACTTTACAGTTGATATTCTTGGAGTCACGTTTCAAGAGAAAACTTTATGATGAATGCTTCCTGCTTTGAGGGGTTAAAACTATATTATTTACGTTTTATTTAGAGCGTATTTTAATTGTCATTTTTCTAACAGATTTTTTGTTTTATGCAAAAAACATTTTACTAAGTGGAATACTAAGGGTTGCACGAGTAGCTAGTTGAACTCCAATGGCAACTTAATTATTTTCATTTATCCATCTCCGTTCTTCATTAAATTATTATACAGTGATATAGGAAATATGGAGTATTCTCTCCTTAAAATCGCACTACACAAAAGCTTTAACATTTATGTCAAGCAACATTTTCTGGTGTTAAACATATCCGAAGTAATCCTTGTACTGGATTACATTTTCAAATACTATGCCTTTTGAAGTGGTAAATCGCTGTTCATATTTGTTTTTCGTGGTTATGCAAATAGAATAAAATTTCAGAGACATCGCGTTCTGCTTTTTAAAATTATGCCCATTACTTTAGTATATTCTACCTATTAGAAATAATAAATACCTTGTTTGTTAACAATGCTGTCAATTTTCAGTATCATATCAGCATCACCGATGTGTCGGAATTTCGTCCCGTGTTATATGCCAGCAAATCTACTGAAATGGAACTATCGCTTTAAAGCAAACTTAAGAATCATCGTTCTGGGCTGGATTTGAACCCGTGACTTTGGGGTCAGAAGGCCAGCTCTACCCAATTGAGCCATCCAGAACTATCCTACATGAAAATATGCATATCTGTAATTAAAGTTTATCTCGATTAATAAGTTGATACAACAATAAGTTTCTGTTTGTAGAAAACTACAGAAATGTATATAAAGAATCCACTACAAAGGGGGGAATGTCGCCATTTTGTAAAAACTGAGATGAATGTGCATTATGATAGATTAAGTGGAGTAAAATAGCTCAATCTTTAATGCACTACAAAACAGATAATGGTCTCTCGCAGGCAGAGGTTTAAATATTTAAATCCAACTCAAAAAGGGACAATATCCAAGAAAAACAGCGCACGAAAGGGGAATGTTGTGGTGTATGTTTCCTACACTGCGTTAGCAATAATATTCCTTTGTTTTATTGCCAGCATATCACATTAATTTGGCAACACTGCATTGTAATTGACCATTAGTGATGGCCAGAGTCGAATCTTTTCAAGAATCGTGCATAATGTACTCCAATACTTTTAATAATCGATACCTTCATTCGAATGTAAGTTCTTGAATAATATAATCATTCACTAATGCCGTTATATTTGCTAATCGAAATCAATTTCATTCGAATGCAATGCCTCGGATATAATAGTAGCGTTCTTCAGTTGTCACCACAGGGTTCATCAGTACGATAACAGATTCATTACCAGTTTCATGGGAAAAGTTCAACGATTTACAACAGTTCAATCAGTTCTGTAGTTCAGTTTCAAGAGAATATTATAAGAAGTGTGGAAAATGAATATATGCAGTGCAAGTTCAGTTATGTGACATTTCCCTTTTCTTGCAGTTTCTTTTTGTACATCTAAAAATTATTTTGATAGGAACAATGAACAGCTTCATATTGTTATATATCAACAAAGGATACGTATTCAGTTATGTGACAAAAATAAAGCATTTCAATTTGCTGGATTTACTGTCATATAGTTCTAAAGTTTAAAGATCTTCTTATGCAAAATAAAAAAATGACATTCCACCTTTTGTAGTGGACTCTTCATGTAAATGCAACACGTGTGTATCTTTTTCTTTTTGTGAAAATGCCTGTGCATCTTTGTTTGTTTGTTTTTGGAATAAGAATTGTTGATTACAGTTTTTTGATTACGTAAAGATGCTGAAATGACGGAAATGGACATTTCGTTTGCACGCAAGCAAATGATTGCCCTCTGCCAAGGACGTGCAGTGTTGCATCACATCAGCTGACTGCCTATTTGGACAGTTGCCATGTCGCTAATTGTTAAATCCACCGTTACACAAAATGAAGCACGAATTTCAAGATGCACATACCTGTTGACATTGTTGCTTATGTGGAAAGTTCTCAGATTTAATGAGTTTGAGCTACAGAGATATAAACCACATGCTTTATTGGATTGCTGGAAATGCGTATGTAATTGTCTGTAATTCCCCTCCGCTTTCACTCATGCATAGTCCAAATTAACAACGCAATGTCTGAAAGCGCAACTACTGTAGCCCTCATTGCTTTATTGTACAGCCATAGAAAAAGTGATTGAGCACATTAGTGGACCAGAATATTTCTATAATCGCTCCACCCTTACATCCGCACTTGATGTAAACACAAGCCGTCAACAATTAACACACGTTACGCCGAAACCAAAGCACACCATAAAATATAGTACCCTAAATATCGGTGATTATCTGCGAGTTTTCAAAATGTATGATAACCCTGGCAAAGACTACTTGAATGTAACGCGATAGCAGCAATACTCCTAAAACTCCCGAGTAAATATCGTTCTGCTGCAACATAAATACGAGGTATGAGTCCACGTGGTGCTTGTTCTGTGTTAGTCGCAGGTGATAACATCAGGTTATCGCGGAGGGATACAAGGTGCGGATCTAGGCTGGATGGATTATAAGTTTCACATCGTGTTGGAGTGGGTTTACACAAATTGATAAGTCCATCGAGTTTATAGATAGTCTCTGTCCTATATATCTTCGGATGTTGGACACATAAATAGGCTGTATTTGGCAGACGAAAACATATTGTGACAAAGCGACCAAATCATTCCGGTTACTTTTCTATCAATTTGTCTTCTAAACATTTACCACAAGTACAGGTTTCCTCTCATGTTAACACAGTCTGCAGCCTTTCGGACTATCACAACCGCAATCTTTACTTCTCATAACCTTGCTCAGTCTTTTCGGTGTCTTTCTTCACTCCCCCTGTCTCTCATACCCTAATTACAACGTTACAAACACTCGCGACGCTCGTTGAATCTTCTTACCATCTACCAATGCGACGATACACACAGCTGTCTCACACTCACTGACGCACTGACCGATTCATGTCCGTAACTCAACTCTAAAAACCAGTCTAAAAACTTGCTACTCTGCTCTTCTCTGGCCTCAGATAAGGGGATGATGTCACACGGATTTTTCTCGAATTCCACACACACGCACCTGAAATGACGCTGCTAGAAGTCTCACGAACGTTCTCGAAATCCCTTTTGTTTCTGCCGCTTCGATTGTTGAGTGTCACACACAGCATCGCTTGAGGCAACCTTAGTCATAAAGCCCTCCTTAAGGGAACAGCGTACTCGGAGCGAATACCAATTTTACATCACTTTACAGAATTTACAATACACAAAAGGCTATCAAATGGAAATTATTGAAAATTTTACTACGTATTCACAATAAAATGAGACATATTTTGGTTTATATTTCATGATTCTGTCTGTTAAAATAGATTTTTAAAAAATTCAGATATATGAAAATTTATTGAAAACATATTTTCCAAAAGCATACAAAACTTGGGTACCTGTTCCTCGGGAACCATTTGCAGCACACAACTGAAAAAATTCAGGCATGTTTTGAATATAGTTAGCTACTCTATAAAGCAGAATTTTTAAAATACATCATTTGGGGAAGTGTACAAAAATTAATTGGTAAATTGGGAAATAATGTGTAGATTTTTAAGCAATTTTACAACAGCTTTTCAGTTTGCACATATGCTTAATAAACACTGAGCTTAAAAATTCTGCTTTGTAGCTAACTATATTCAAAACGTGCCTGAATTTTTTCAGTTGTGTGCTGCAAATGGTTCCCGAGGAACAGGTACCCAAGTTTTGTATGCTTTTGGAAAATATTTTTTCAATAAATTTTCATATATCTGAATTTTTTAAAAATCTATTTTAACAGACAGTATCATGAAACATAAACCAAAATATGTCTCATTTTATTGTGAATACGTAGTAAAAATTCCAATCGTTTCCATTTGATAGCCTTTTGTGTATTGTAAATTCTGTAAAGTGATGTAGGTATGTAAAATTGGTATTCGCTCAGAGTACGCTATATCCTTAAACGATTAAAAAAAAAAAACTTAATTTTATGCACGAGTTTGTTGTGTTTTTAGATTTATCCAAGTGGTAAAACTGCTACTTTTATATTTGAACATTGGAAACTATTGTGCATTCAATAGACCATTGTAGGTTGTAGGTGTTAGGGAGTGGCAGAAAATGAAAAAGAAGACGATCCCAAACTCGAAAGAACCAAAGCAATAAATGCAAGTGGATTTCAACACATGGGAACTGTGGCAGAAATGGTGACGTCGATGTCAGAAAGACAGAAAAAGGAAAAAAAATCTAATAAATGTAATTGATCATTCTGTAAGTTCAGCTAATTCTGTTTGTGTGTAAAAAGTAACAAAGCATTTCATCACACCAGTAATATTTTAAACTTTATTTTTACGTTTATTAATTGTGAATACATCATATCCAATTTTAAAAAGGAAAAGTAGGTTGGGGTCATTAATGATTCCATACAGATTAAATGTGAGGCTAAAACATTCTCAGCTTACGCTACATTTCCGTTTCACAACAAAAACAGTGAAGACATGGCTTGTCTTTATGAAGACTTTGCCAAAGATGTAGCAGATAGTGACGTAACTCAACAAACAAGCAAATTTATTACCCGTTGCTTGAAACTGTACGCTGCGCTGCGCTGACTCACCCAGGTGACTAATGCCTTAATGATATTCAGGAAATAAACCTCCTCGCACAAAAACAGCCGCAATTATGCTAACAAGTGGAACAGTGGCGGACGGTGCTCATGCAATGTGTTTGTTTACAGTACGGTCTTTTAAATAACTCTGGGTAATACCAAAACAAAACACGTAGCACTTACATTTGACTGAGCGAAACTCCAATGTGATAAGAGCTTGGCGCAATAGGCGCTAAAATGTTTCTAGAATAGGCCGACAAATAGACACTGAAACAACTTCAAAATGGACACCAATATACCCAAGTAGTATCAGTGTGTCAACATGAGCTCATGATGTTAGGAAGCTCCTAACGAAACATGTTTTAGGGATACTACCAATAAAGGAAGCATGGAATACTGAACTCAAATTATATTGTCCATATTACTTAAATTTAATTAAGTGAAGAATTGCACTTCATATTTTTCTTTCCCTAAAAGTTTCTAAAAAGTATTTTTAGAAAAAAGGTCTACGCATACTTGTATGTGTGTGCGCGTGCGTGTGTGTGTGTGTGCGTGTGTGTGTGCGTGCGCGCGCGGTGTGTGTGTGTGTGTGTGTGTGTGTGTGTGTGTGTGTGTGTGTGTGTGTGAGTTTGCTGTGGACAACATAACCTCTTCCAAGGATGGACATGAGGACTTTCAAGAAAATCCATCCCTACTGTACCCCTTACAAGCAAACTTTTTCAAAATTTTGATTTTATTAAAACTGACCGATGATTTTTATCAAAATATCATAAATATGTTGTTATTTTAATAACAACTGAACTTTTTATCTTTCGAGATCCTTGTTGCTGCTTTGAATTTTTTAAATACTTATATCTACTTTTCTCAAATAGAAAGGCGTTTTTGATTCCCTGGTTATGAAAAGAAAACGGACTGTCAAAGTCATCACATAGTGACCCTCCGTCGGTCTGGGTGGCTCAGTTGGTTAGACGCTGGCCTACTGATCCCAAGGTCGCGGGTTCAAACCCGGCCCAGGCCGATGGTTTTTAAGTGTGCTTAAAAACGACAGCTTTATGTCAGTAGATTTACTGGCATGTAAAAGAACTCCTGCGGGACGAAATTCCGGCACACCGGCGACGCTGATGTGATCCTGGCAATTGACAGCGTCATTAAACAACAAAAAATAATTAATAATAACATAGTGACCTGTTCTTAAAACAGTTGACAATCGCTATCAGTCAACTGCAAATCCCAGGCTTTGGACCACGTATGTGATTTTTACTTTCTCTACTTCCACCCAAAAATTCGATATCGAGACTTCACCGGAAATATATGTTTTGAGACCCCCTGAATAAAAAAAAAATGCATTTTTAGAAAAAGGTCCGTGTGTGTATGTGTGTGTGTGTCAGTCAGTCAGCCTGTGGACAGCATAACTAAAAAACGAAAAGTCGTTTAAAAACCAAAGTTGATATTTAAGTTTAAGTTTAATGTCTTTCAAGGATGTGACACCAAGATTTTGAAGAAAATAACCCCACCCTAAACTTTACATGGAAAATTTTTCGAAAATTTTGATTTTTATGAAAATGGCCCTAACGATTTTGATTAAAATGTCATATGTTAGATACATTTTTATGACAAATGAAATGTATATCTTGAATTTTCTGGCTATAGCCCCTGTAGTTGTATTTACTCTGGATGACTTTTGCATAACTGGTAAACCGTTAGAGATAGACGAAATCATACATAGCAAAAAATGAATTAAAAATGAATTAGAAATTAAAAATGAATAGAGAAATTCATGTAAGTGGAGAGGTAATCTTTTTTCAATATGCATAGAAGATTTTATCGTTTAGATCGCAGGGAATGCAGAGAGTGTAGGTAGGTATGTGAAATAGAAGAGTAATACTGCCAGACGTGTTAGTGGCGGTCACGAGCTCGTGCACCGCGTGGGACTGTCACACTCAGACGAGCACTGTGCTGTGAAGCTTGTCCTTGGAATGTCAGTGAAGAAATGCTGCTGCTGCTTCATACGTTTCCGTATTTTCCTCTTGAGTTGCTGTCCATTCCTTCTTAGAAATGGGTGTGTTCCCTTGGACATGTAACAAGAAGTACTAGATGGTTCATTTAGATATCAACAGATGGAAGCTATGTATACCCTCTCGTGCACCTCAAAACATGGCTTGCATTTCTGTGAACCACTCACTCTGATTTTGTGTTGGTTCTTGGTCCATATGCGAATTCTGGGCTGCTTACTCATCTAACCAGTTTTCCTTTCCATTTCTCTTTCATTTTGTTTACTTCTCATTGTATGTTTCAAGACTTTGTGACGATATGAGGCGGCATATATACTTGCTCAAAGGAAGGACGCGAGGGTCCACTAAGAGTCGAAATTCCTCTGTAGACCAGGGAAAGGCTGCAGCCGAGTGCTCCATCCCCCTCTTCGTGGGGCTTTCCTTGGCACAGCACAGTTTACCACAGCAAAGAAAGTCCCCGGGGAAACTGCCGATTAGACACGGGTCCAACACCCTGGCTCACCCTCCTTGTTTATGATACTAGGGCAGTTTTTTGAATAGCTTTACTCCATGCGTAGTATACCTTCTGTGTCAGACAGTCACTGTCTTTGTCGCCTTGTTTCCAAACAGATAAGGGCAGCAAATTCCTGTCAGGGAGTTTCTTTCTGTTGGCGAAGACTGCCGATAACCTCGGTGAGGCCACATGAAGTTCTCTTTTAGGAGCAGGGAAAACCATAAAAACCAAAAAATCATTCAATTTAATACATTTCCTCCAGAAACTTGAATAGTCACAAGGGCTGGTTGAAACAGTGCAGTTTACCTACGTCACTGTCCAAGGAATTCTGCGAGGCGTCACATTCCGAACGCGTAGCTAGATACGTTCTGACTGGAAGATGTCCCACACTACTGCATTGTCGCACAAAACTTCTCTTATTCTCTTTTGGTCCATGTTTTATGCATGTTATTGTCTTATTTTACGGCTTTACACGGGTGCCAACTCCTTCGGAATTATGGGCTCGGCTAAAAACTGCTTCCTCTAGAATACTGAACACGTGGGTGGCTTTGGAACATCGTGCGCACTGATGGAACCAAAAAAGAAAACAAAAACTGTCGAAAAAAGGACGAGCACCCATGTTATGGATCTGTTGTACAGCTTTTATAGGATTACTACACAAATATACTTAATTGAAAATGCATTGTAAGGGTGTACGAAGAACGTATAATTATATACAAAAGGTTTACCAAATTCTCTTAAACAGCAGTACTGCTTTTTTCTTTTTCTCTCTTTCTTTTTTCCGTAAGATTTCCGCATTTATCTATCCAACTCCATCCAGGTCTTATCCCTACAATTGGCTTGAAACAAACTCCTTGGATGAATTCTGTTCTGATTAGTGTAAATAACGAGAGGCGAGCTATTCCACTGTTCACCAGCTGAAGGTTCCTGGCAAGAATGAGCCAGCCACTGCATCAGTAAACAATCCTCTTTATTTCGACATAAGCATTTTAAAAAACTAACTTACTGCTAATTTTCTTGTTAGTACAAGGGAATTATTGGATTACATAGGCTTTAAGAGATAGTGAAACGTTGTAAGAGCTAGTTGCTATACGACGCCTTTGAAATTCCGTTCTCTTTGTAACGCCAAGGGATAAAAGACATCCATAATTAAAACAAGTATAAATATTGGCAAAATCAAACAAATAAGAAAGACTATCTCGGAAATGGTTCACTCAAAAGCAAAACGAAGTATTCACATAAGTTGTATGTTTTAACCAGATCCACAGCTTTACTTTCTCTACTACGTATTAAGTAGGGAAAGTATTGTATTCCGCCCAAAAATTCGATGTCGAGATTTCACCGGAAATATATGTGTTGAGCCCCCTGGATCCGAAAAGATAATTTTAAAAAAGAGGTGTTAACTAAAAAACTAAAATTTTATTAGAAACCAAATTTAGTATTTAACTTTAATATCTTTCAAAGATGCGACATGAAGATTTTGAAGAAAATTCCTCTACTTTATACTTCCCTTTACATGGAAAAGTTTTTGAAAATTTTTATTTTCTCGAAAATGACTTACAATTTTGATTAAAATGAGGTATGTTTCAGACATTTTTATGGCAAATGAAATGTAGGTATATTTTGAATTTTCTGGCTATAGCGCAGACGACTTTTGCGTAACTGGTAAGCCCCAAAGGATAGAACAAGTCTTACTATACAAAAATGTAGATCTTGTTAAAACACGCAATTTATGTACAAATGAATTGGATTTTTTTATGGAGATGATAACAATGATAATAATAACAATGACAACAATAATAACAATAATAATAAATAATAGGACCTTCAAAAACATATTTGCATTATAGTTTGTAAACAAAACATGAAAAGTTAGGTTAAATTCGGTTAGGTTAGGTGTTGGGAATTACGGAAATGAAAACGGATGTATCCCGTAAATTACTCAGTGTGCGATTTTTTATTTTACCAACAAATCTTACTGGGTTCAACTGCAAAAGCAATATAATAAAGCAACTATATATGCACTATTTTCTTGTGTACTGTAATTATTTGTGATATATCTTAAACACAGTTATAGAAGTGCTTACAAAAATCATATTGGGGAGGATATCAGATCGTAACAGATTAAATCAACAATAGCAGAAAGAAAATGACTATTTAGTTTGAAGTTTGAATATGCAACGCTTATTGCAAAAGTAATAAATTACCAATTTAATCTTAAAAGTCATAAACAATTAATACTTTCTGTGAACAGCTGTGTACAACTCCACAAACGTAAATTAAATTGTTGGTTATGTAGTTCACATGTAGTACAGGGAAATGATCATCTCCATTTGGGATGGGACATCTACAATTAGACGCTGGGATAGTTAGATACAGAGGAGGGGAAATCCCCAATCCTTCTGCAAAGTGGACACTGGAATAAGTCCAATTTCTGGAGGTAGAGGTTTATTAATAAGAAGTGGTTAATGAGAAACAAAGAAATTGTACTGAGAAAGGTTTTTGATGATCATAAGCAGGTACAAACATTAGGGGAGTTTCTATGGAAGGTAATGGTGAAATGCATATAGTCAGTACAAAGACACTAGGAAAGGGAGTAATTAGAGGGTAAGCATGCAATAATTGTGTGTACTAAACTAAGAATGGTTATGCTCAACAAGATTGTGTTAAGGGAAAAACCTAAACCATGAACTTAGTACTTTAATAAATAATAATGCTTTTATATAAAGAATTTCCTCATTAGAATAGTTTTCCTTAAACCCAAGGTAATTGTTCTCTTCCACATAACTCCATCCTGAAGGTTTTCCGACAGTTCCATTCAATTCCTCGCATACATCCATTATTCTCGTGATTTTCCTCTTCCCCTTCTGCCTTCAGCATTTCTTTCAAAATCATCTTCGGAATTCTTTCTTTCCCCATCCTTTTATCGTTTCCAAAGCACTCCATTTTTCCTCCTTGTAGTCTTTGACAATACTGGTATCAGCTTCCATCATTTCTCTGATTCTTTGGCTTCTAATGTTTTCCATTCTTGATGTTTTTTTGCTACTCTATGCTAAATGTCCATTTCTATAGCCAATGGTTTATTTGTATGTGATCTATCTCATGTCCAAGTTTCAGTTTCATCTACCACCGTACTTTGAATTAATGATTTAGGAATACTTCTCTTTGTTTTGTGTAAAATAGTGTCTCTCCAAAAAAACTGATTTCTGCATTCCGATTATTTTGCTACTTTTATTTGTTCTATCTCAGTTTCGGCTGAACTTTCTGTTGCCTTGCAGTGAGACAACTAAATACGAAGGACCTTCGGAAATGATTTACATTATTCGGTTTTATACCTCATTTATTAATAAATGTGTTTTAATGTAGATGGGATATCTCAATATACTCCCCACCAAAGTCAATACAGTGCTGCCACCTTCCTGGGAACTTCATTATTGCGTCACGGAACCATTCTTTGATGCAATTCCTTATTCTTGACCAAATTTTACCTTACAGCGCGTGCTTCATGTCATAGAACAGGGAATTTGTTCTCAGGTCTATGACAGTGATTCGTCACCAATTTCTGGATCTTCATTCTCCATTTCGAACAACACACTTCAATTGTACTCTCCTTCTAGGCCTGAGTCAAGTGGAATGCAATGTGCACACACCTTGTGTCAATCCTTCCTTCCACAAAAACTATTCAGTCCATCTTTGTCTATGATAGTCACCTTCCATCTTGTCCATGGCTTTCTCTACTTAACAACAAACAAGCGCTGTTCTTTTACTATATACTCTCCTCACAAATACCTTCTACTGTATGCGTGGTGCACTAGTATCAGTTTATAATCCTACAGGAGGACATGCCCGTAGATGGAGCGCTACCTTTTACACAACGCAATGGTAAATCATTTCCGTGCGTACCTCCTATATGTAAAAGTGTTAAGAAAGTGTATCTCTTTTACCAAGAAGTATATAGGAAAAAAATCACCTTTTTAAGAATAGTTTGTAGAAAAGTGAGCAGAGAAAATTTTATAATATTTACAATTAAGAAAAAGGTTCATAGTACCTTTATAGACATGAAAAATATAATAACCAATTTTAAAGTCAATTTGTTTTAAAATTTGCTCAGACATTTTGTTACCAGTGGTGGTCACAAGCTACCCCTCTCCCCTTGGTAATCTAAAGTTCTGGAATAAGGCTTGGCAATGCTAGGGTTAAACTTCTATTTCACGTAACTTTTTAAATACATAAAATTGCGATACATGTTAATAAAACACTTTCGTTGCCAGTTTTCTACATTACTCGTAACTCGATATTTTACAATTAATTTGAAATATTTTCAAACTCCTTTTGTTCAACGTGTGATTATATTAATTTAATGCAATAACATAAAATCTTACTTTTTCTCCTTTCCGCTCAAATAAAGTAGCAAGAATCTGATACGTGGCCGAGTGGTTAGACCGTTCGCCTACCACCCAGATGGCCTGGTTTCGATCCCAGGGACGTGCATATGGTATTCGTGATGGACGAAGCGACGCCAGGGTGGTTTTCTCCGGGTTCTCGGCTTCCCCCGCCACCCATTCCACCAATTGTTCCATTATCACCTTTCTAATTCATTTCGCCTGCATTTCATCCTCTTTCTCACTATCATACCTGGTGCTGGGCTGATCCCCCGCTTCCAGGTCTTCACTCTGTCCGGTCCATAGGTCCCTGTGGTCCCCGACAGGGCAGGCGTCTGACCCTAGGCGAATCTGTCCCAAACTGCACCTCCACCTATGGAAGAACATCGCACAATCAGATTTAAAAGAATGAAGATGTGTTATTGTGTTTGTTGATACCAAAGTAGGTGTTAACATCCGCAGCTTAATGTAATCTACAAGTCCATCTTCAACTAGTTTTTGTTGCATTATGTCACACACATGGCGAGGCTCAAACAATAGCTACAGACAAGATTCGGAATCTCCAGCTGAGTTTTAACAATGAAGAGATGACACCTTACATTACATGGCATTCCAGAGGTTGTTGCCCTTAAATATTGTTGCCAACATTATTATTTTTGAGCCATTCGGGTCTCGCATAAATCTCGAAGCTGTTCAGGACGGCGTGAATGCTAATACTGAAAGGCTATGGACCATTGCCAACCTCATGTCACAAATACTACCCACCCAAGCAGCTTGTTAAACATTCTAACATGTTATACTTCTAATCTTGAGGAATTCACGTCAGAGTCAACAACAACTAATAGTTGCTACAACTTTTAAAATCCACATTACTGAGTGGAAAACAAAAAGTCCCTTTGTTTTCTGAAATATGTACCGCTGTTCTTTGCAAACATTGTAGAATCTTTTTCTAGTTACTTTTTACAGATCACAAGGACAACCAGTAATATGAGTAAAATGTCTTTCTCAGAATTCTGTTTCGCGCAAAGCTCTAAATTTAATGTTATGTTTTATTATAACCATGAAGCCAACATTTCACTGAAAATCCGTTTTTTGATACCTGCGAATCTTTAAAAAAAAAAAAATAATATTTAACTTTAGCACCTTCAAGGATGCTACAAGAAAATCTTCAAGAAAAGCCCACATTTCTAACTAATCTTTAAATGGAAACATTATCGAAAGGTTTTATTTCGAAAAAAGATTTAATCATTTTGATTACAATGCTATATGTTTAAGGGCACATTTCGTCTCCGTGGTCAAATGGGTTATTTGTAAATTTTATGGTTGTCAAAATCGCATTTAAATAACACGCCGCACCTACCACGCCCTTAACTTGCTTTTTAGTTTTTCCATTTTCCAGTAACTTATAATCTTGTACATGTAGGTAGCATTTTGTCCAAAATTATTGTATCTAAGAAGCTCAAATTGTCTGAGCTCTTAAAACATCGTATGAACTTTAAAATGACTGGAGCTGTTATTACATATTTTATGTAAAATTTAGAAACTATAAAGTTACGTATTGCAAAATTCTATATAAATAGCAATTTCACTATAAAATTAAAATTCTGAAAAACTAATCTGAAATATTTTCATGTGTAGATGAGTGCTTAACGTTGATGTGCCCTTAAGATATTTTCATGGCACAGATTTAGGATCGTTAAGAGTCATTTTTCAGAAAATTAAGTTTTTTACAAACATGTCCCTGTAGAAGAGTGGCTACGGGAGATTTCTTAAAAATCTTCGTATCGTATCCTTTGAAGAAGCTGAACTTAAATACAAAGTTTGGTATTTAACCGACTTTTCTTTTTTGAGTTATGCCGTTCACACACACAGATTTTTTTTTTTTTTTTTTTTTTTTTTTTTTGGTTCAGAGGTTCTCAAAAATGTATTTCCTGTTAAAGTTATTGATTATTTATTTGGGTGGAATATAATACTTATTTACTACACGTAACAGATGAAGTAAAAAGGATTAAAATCCTTCACAACATACCTATTCTGCAGGATTGGGAAAGTAATTTGTATGTTGTTACTAAAAAGAAGTCCACAATATTTATTCATTAAGGATAATCCTGCCGTTGCACTAGGAAGAAAGGTTTTCCATTAAATCCCTAACCAAAGTGACTCTGGTGCTGAGTTATCTGGGGTGGGGTCAGTTTTTGTCTGGGGTTTCCCTAACTCATTCGCTAGATAAAGCAGGGAGATTAACAGCAATTCATTTAATGGGACCCTGCTGTTTGCAGAGACACTGGTTTCTTTACCTTACTGTGTCTAACAGCAGCGGCAGAAGGATATTCACCACATACATTTATTTTGTGGTGATTTGTTGCAGGGAATGCTTGTACAAATTATGTTAGGTATTTTAAGACTTCCCCCCCCCCCTTTAAGTGTCTCATTACTTTAAGCACATCTCTGCAATTTTTCAATCATTATGTTCTCAAAGAATATTTCGGAGAAAATACAGAATAGTGGATCTTTTTCGATTTAAGGCATACTTTTGGTGGGTAGATCCTTTTGAATATTTTCGTGCCACATAACTTAGATAAATGTGACCTTTGATATCTATTTCGGTTTTGAGTTTGGGTGATTATCTACATACATGCGCACACGGACATATGCTTTTAGTTTCAGGGGATCTCAAAACTTGTGTTAGCGGTGAAATGTCCATATAGAATTGTCGGATATAATGCCATACTTTGATTACATACTATGTAGGTATAGGACGGTGGGAAGGAAGTTTATATATATATGCATAGTTAGGGCAAAACATATTAATGAGAATGATTATAATTAAGTAGTCAGTAACATATTGTATCTATAGCAAAACACATTAGGCCAGATATATTTATAATATGACATCCCAAATGTTTTATTAAAATTAGTGGACAGAAGAGAAAAGGGAAATAAGTAACAACACTAAGCAGAGAGTGACATACTTTGTTTATATTTTAGTCGTAGTAATGCAAGGTCACTTTAAAAGTACTCTGCTCTTTTCCAATTTACCCTGGAGTTGTCTTCACTGCGGAGAAATTTCCTTCACGCTCTGTATTAGTAGCAACTTCCTTTGCAGGACTTTTGACGTTGTATTACCTTAAAGCCAACAGTTACCACCAATAACTGTTTTGATTTACGCTCCATAAACCTAAGCAATAATATAAAATATTTCAATGAGTAGATATATACTAGGCCATCAAGAAACACATTTTGGAATAAGGTTTATTGACGATATTTTCTCTTTTGTTACAGGATTGCAAATATAAGATAATTTTGCAACGCTTATATCCAGTGTTTTCGGCGTAATAGAGTACAAGAGTGT
Organism: Tenodera sinensis; assembly: GCA_030765045.1. NCBI lineage: Eukaryota > Metazoa > Arthropoda > Insecta > Mantodea > Mantidae > Tenodera > Tenodera sinensis. Next base: position 69,212,576 of record CM060973.1, read on the forward strand.
TGTGTACAGGTTTCCTTTCGGTAAGTGCAAATTTTGTTGTATTTCAAAGTGTTTAGTTCAAAGCCCCTGTTAATTCTGTGGCGAGAAGTCATTAGCTGATATGTAGAGTCTGCTTTAAGTGCACTTAACTCAAATATCTGTCAGTAGCCAAGCTTGTAGGGGAATTACATTAATATTATAAACTCTTGATTAGGCTATCAGTATGTTCTCTGTTCGCCCGGACGATGTACTATATTAAAGCTGAAAGTTATCAATTGATATCAGAGGTACAATGCAGAGTTAAAGCAGAGATGTTGCTGAAATATCAGCTATTTAGAGAGTTAATCTGAATACTCAAGCACTTAGACAACACAACTATATGAACTCTATGTAGGGTAAAGGCGGGGCAAATGGACAGCTTCTAAGTAAGTTTAGCGTATTTTGACTTCCGAGTTTGGTAACAGTATATGGTGTGATGCAGAGTGTTCATCTGGCTTCTGTTGATCAGCTGTATAAATATTTCCTGTGTAGACCTTCCAGAATTGTTGGAATCCAGCTTCAAAGCACTGCAGGTAAAAATATACGTCTATAAATTTCTGAAACTGTAAGAAAATGCGCTGAGTTTGCAAGGATTATGCGGATTATGAGGGCTTCTAGAAACTTCTGCTACGTGTTACAGTCATCATAGGGAGTACCTTGGTATGTTGTTATGCTTACTGGAACCAAGGAGCTGCTGCTCTCTCTCAGGGAAGCTGTATATTAAGGGCGTGTAGAAGGGGGCAAACGGACAGCTTGCTGTGGGGGCATACGGACACGCTCTTATCGAAGCTTTCTGAGAGACAGATATAATTGTGATGCACATAAAAATGTATCCAAAGTATTCGCTAACTAAAATAGGTTGTTTATGATTTGTAGTTATTGTTCGGAACCGGCAAAGAACTTTAAATCGCTGTACATGGAGCAAAGAATGCATGTCAGGTGCTGTGAAAACTGTAAGAGAGAATGGAATGCCTTTGTGGAATAAATTTGGTGACATTTTTAACTGTGATGAAACAGGGCTGTAGCTGATTTAAAACCAAAAACAAAAAGTGATATCACAGCGCAGTAAGAAAGATGTAGTGAGCCAGGCAAGCTGTGAAAAGGGTGAAACCATTAGTGTGATGGCATGTGTCTCAGCAAAGGGGCAACATGTGCCCCCCTTTATAGTAATGAAAGGTCGGCGATACAATGAGAATTTTGAGATTGGCATGCCTCCAGGATCTAAAATTGTTCTATCAGAAAGTGGCTACATGAAGTGGGAACAATTTGCACAATTTCTTTACCACTTTATTTCCGTGAAACCTAGTAGAACTGTGTCAGTGGATTCAGGAGCTGCAGAATTTATCCCTTCAATCCCAACAGTCTTACAGACCATGTATTTTGTCCAGGACAAGCTCATTTACAGAATGAACAACATGAAAATGCAGAACCTGATATTGAAAATGAGATCCTTGAAGCTAAGAATCAGGCACCGTTGGACATTCTTCAAGATGTAATCCCAGAGAATGGGAACAATTGCGAAGTTCGCAGTTCACCAACACAAGCAGGCCTGACTCAAGTTTCTACACCGTCGACAAGCTCGACTCGATAAGTCCTCATCCAATAACTACTCTGGAAATTAAAAGCAAACCAGGAACTAAAAGAAACTCGAGAAATTCTGAAGTTATTATAAGCCCAGAATTTATAAATGATCTGAAAAAGAGGAAGACTGTCTGTGCTAAAAAGGAAAAGGCGGTAGCAGCGAAAGCCTGGAACACTGGAGCTAAGAAGAATCTTGTGTATGAAGCAGAAGATATCTGGAAGAAATGCCGAAATTGCTACAAGGAAGGTGAGAATTGGGTTCAGTGCCTCAACTGGTGCAAACTGGTACCACGTTAAGTGTGTAGAGGCTGGAAATGATCCATATTTCATGTGCCACAATTGTATAAGTGATGACAGTGACTAAAATTGTTGGTGTCCGTTTGCCCCCTACAGAGTGTCCTTTTGCCCCTGTGGTTGGGGCAAACGGACATTGTAACATCCTTAAACTAATTAATATTTTTCTGTTCATGTATCTTATTCCAGACTATATAATTTTCAGTTTTGTCAAATGAAGGTTCAGTGCTTCTGTTAAAATAATATTTTTGACTCTACAGTAAATAGTATGACCTTCATTATGAAAAATGTGCTTAGCCTGTCCGTTTGCCCCGCCTTTACCCTATCTGAAACATGCTCTGCCTTTTGACTACTCGTAGCCTTCAAGGGATCCTTCTAAGTGCCTGAATGTCCACTAAAAGTCGCATTAAAAACTAAATTAAAATCTTAATATGCAGGATGTTAATGAACTACACCGTAATATTTTCAGAGATTATAGACATGTCTTAAACAAGTTAATTTGATGAAACATCACATGAGTGATTTCGGTGTCTGTGTGTGTGTGCGTTTGTGTGTGTGTGTGTGTGTGTGTGTGTGTGTGTGTGTGTGTGTGTGTGTGTGTGTGTGTGTGTGTGTGTGTGTGTGTGTGTGTGTGTGTGTGTGTTCCTGTTTTCCTTATATGTTTCTACACCGCTGTACCGAGTTCAACCAACTTGCCACAGCTAATCTTTCACACTAGCCAAAAGTTACTGTCTAGCTTAAAAATTAAAAACTCTGCTTCATTTCACAAAAATAATTATTTTATTTAATGTCTAGGAAAGCTTACAGGACCATCTATGTCAACGATAATCTAACATTGTCAACATAAAAGTAATTACTTACGCTTTCACGGCCAGACGAAATAACAAAAGAGCGAGTTTACATATTTGTTGATCTTCTCTCTGACACCGTTCATGGAGTAGTAACACAATCAAATTTTGTCTTTCTTTTGCTTTGACTTCCTGTTTTCGTAGTAGTTTTGTAAATGAATATATTGTTACTGAGAATATACAAAGCTATATTTACATTTACATTAAACTGCAATTTTTTTCTTCCCAAAAAGGTTTTCCTATAAATAGCGACAAAGTGATAGTCACCCAGCTGCATTCACGAAATCAGCATTAGGAACGGTGGTATTTGTGGTTGTACAGCAGTACTTTTCTATAATTAATATATTTTTGTTTGGTGCCCTAAGGATTTAATTAACTCTTGAAGTACATAGTGTAATTTTTAAATACGACGTTTGTGGGTAAGTACAATCTAAGGCTACATGTTGTAGGGATAAACCATCAAAACAAGGGCAACGCCGGAATTTTCAACTAGTATTATATATTCTTACACGAAAGCTTTATAAGATTCAAAACAGAAATAAGTTCTAGAGATTCTATAGTACTATATCATTCATTTTTTTTCATATTTCGCCTTTAAAGACTCTGGTCATGTTGGCAGGTTTCCCATTCCTTTGAGTGGTTTTAGTCTTATTTGTTGCTTTGAAGCACTGATCCATTCACATTTGCATATTCTGGGAATGGCCCCAATTAAATGTGGCTGCAGGCGCGTTTTTGCTGTTTGCTAAACAGATGAAGTTCTGCATTCCACCCAAAAATTCGATACCGAATGAAAAACAAATTAGACAACGATCCTGTGTGTATACCTGTGAGCAGCATAAATAAAACAACGAAGAGTTGGTTAGATACCAATATCTTCCAAAGATGCCACATAAAGATTTTCAAAAAAAAAAAAAATCCCCCTCACCCCAAACTACCCTTTGCCTGAAAATTTTTCATTCTATCTGGTTTTCCCAACACGGTCCCTAGTGATTTTGATTAAGCAACAACGTGTATAAGATATGATTTTCCTGAATTTTTTGTGAATAGGCTGTGAAGTCCGCTTCGTTGTGTGTGCCTTAAAAAAAATCTGTAAATCATAACAGACAAAATGTTTCCACACAAATCTCGTTACAGCACAGCATTTATACCAATTAGTTCTGTACAGTGAACTACTTCGGACATATTCTCTGCTTTGGTTGAATTTTCAATTGCTTACACTATTTAAATGATATGTGTCAACTTTTATTCTGGTAGTCAAGCCATCGCATACTGGTCTGCTTGTTAAAAATCTGACCACCTATATTTTTAACCTACTCTGTGCTCGCTATATGTACAACGAATGTGTAAATATGTGATGAAAGTTTATCTCGATTAACCAGAAGCAGACAGAAGAATAATATTTGTAACAAGTGTGAGTAGAGAAAGTCATGTGATTGCAGCAGATTAGAGTTAAGTATTCAAGACGTGTCAAAACATGTATTTCCGGTCAAATCTGGATATTTAATTTTTTAATGGAATATAATATTACTCTCCTCAGTGGTAGATGTAACGCAACGCTAGCTTTCCAGCGAGAGCTGCATGAATCTATGGTGCTACTCGGATAAATTCGGGTTACCTCGCTCGTTTGAAGGTTACATGCCAGTTCTACCCTCGCATTGTACCTGATGTTTGCACTACCTACTTATTCACTGCCATATGCACACCTCGAGACGTTGTTAGACACTGGAGCCCGTAATAGGGATATTGTCGCCCTGCAACAGGTGTAACGGTACAGTAGGTAATGTTTACGACACATCCTGCACATTGGCGAGCTTTCATTACCTCAGCTCAAGCGGGTCAGGCTCACATGCAGAAGGTCCTGGCTTTGAATCATTGTTAAGGTGACTTATCTGGATAATGTATGTTGCGGCTTTCCTCTTATTTTAAACCGACGGATGTCGGGCAACTTGAAGCTACATGCGCCCCCCCCCCCCCCCGCCTCAGCACGGGAGGCAAATTACTGCACCTAGCTATATAAAGACAACACCTTCATTTACACAAATTTTTAGAAACTATGTTGAGAGTGACAGGTCATAAATATTCCACTTGTTATCTGTAAATTCCTTCACAGAGCCAGTTTCGTGACCTACTAAACAGGAATGTTCTTTAACGTTATCAAATATTTAAGTGAATTCTACTTTCGCCATGGTAATACGTATTGAAACCGGTTCATCCTACTAAGTGACAAGACTCTTGAAATAATTAACAGTATTTTTATGTGTAATGAGTACGGATGGTGACTTTTTGCATGTGGAAATCAGAAATTTGGTATTTGTCTACTTTAGCAAATGGTATTGTGTACCATTTGGAAAAGCAGGTAGTTTCTTTTGACATAACGTAGAACTAAAATCATATTTGTAAAGGTTAATAATGAAATAAAAATGCATCAAGTAAATTTCCCACGGTTTAAAAGCTATTAAAAGTAGCCCACAGGAAGATAGAATTGATACGAACTAAAGCTCAGGAAAAATAAAAATTCTGATGTAAAATTTGGGTAATCAAAAGAAAATACATAAAGTTAACTCGATGCAATTTGAATGAAACCATAAAAGATATTTCAATATTTTGTTCTGTCTTCCCTTTTTTCTTGTCATTAAAACTGTGCTCACTGAAACACATACATTTCAGTGTCTGTGCTATAGGCTGGATCCCAACATACTGAAAAACTACTTAAGCAAACTCTGGGTGTTTCAGTTTAACAGCTTTTATCCCTTGCAAGCAGTCTAAATGTTTATTACTTTCTCTACTTGTAAGTAGGGGAAGTAGTGTATTCCACCCAAAAATTCGATGTCAAGATTTCACCGGAAATTATGTTTTCAGACCCCTGAATCCAAAAAAAAGGCATTTTTAGAAAAAGGTCCGTGTGTGTGTGTGTGTGTGTGTGTGTGTGTGTGTGTGTGTGTGTGTGTGTGTGTGTGTGTGTGTCAGTCTGTGGACAGTATAACTCAAAAACGAAAAGTTCGTTCAAAACCAAACTTGGCATTTAAGTTTAATGTCTTTCAAGGATGCGACACGAAGATTTTGAAGAAAATAACCCCACCCTACACTACCCTTTACATGGAAAATTTTCCAAAAATTTTGATTTTCTAGAAAATGGCTCAAACGATTTTGATTAGAATGTCATATGTTTGAAATATTTTTATGACAAATGAGATGTATATTTTGAATGTTCTGGCTATAGCCTAGGTAGTCGTATTTACTCTGGACGATTTTTGCATAACTGGTAAACTGTTAGAGATGGACTAATTTTTAATATACAAAAATGTAGATCTTGCTAAAATACACAATTTAGGTCTGAATAAATTTTCTTGTAGGGTGAACCATTTCGGAGATATTCTTTGTTATGTGTGTGAGTTTCGAAAAACTTAAAACTTACGTGAAATGGAACATGGTTGTTCTTTTTTTTTATATGTTAATCGTGCAAAGAGAACGGGATCTCAAAGCTTTAAAACATTTGACTATCGTTCAAAACCTACTGTATTCTAATATTCCCCTTTCACCTACAAGGAAATAAGCAATAAGATAATTTGTAAAAATTCTTATCTCAACTAACACAAAGAAGATATCGGTATAACAGTTTGTATGAATGGTTAGTACAAGGGTAGAGAAAGTCAGGTGAGTGCAACACATCAGATTTTTTTTTTTTTTTTTTTTCAAATCCATTGACAATACTTAGTCAACAGTGGCCGAATTAAAACATTTGCTAAACTCTTCAGAGAAAAAACCGTATTTTAATTCATGTATATTTGACATTTTGACATGAATAGTATAAAGATAAATTAGAAGTATATTGGTGTATTTAACGTAAGGTCTCAATACAGTCAAACCTCGAACCGGGCCCTCCAGTAAGAGGTAGACATGATACCTTCACGCTAACGACGCGAGATGTAAGGTTAGAATCCTGTATAGAAGAGGTAGGTGCCTTAGTTCAGGTTATGTGTGCTTGCCTACCTTCCGTGAAGTGCACATAAGTAGTTCTGGTCACGAAGAAATGTCACACGATTTTCGTGAATGCACATCAACATCATATCTGTCTCTCGCTCGTGATCCATATGGGGACATCTTATATATATATTTTTTAAATTTATTTAGAGTCGCTTTAACAATTAAGTCATATCGCGACTATTCTATGAAATACAGCGGTATACAATAAATTTGGTACAATTATTTTACCAAAAACATGTGAATACAATCAAATCAGTACAACAAGTATCTTTCATATTATATTTTGGTATGTAAGTCTGTACTTTTGAGAAATGATAACACCCTTCTCCAGTTGAATGGCGTGTTCAGAGTGGTGGATAAGTCTCCAGTGATGTGATGAAGCTGTCGTTGTGTAGCGTATTGCTTGCATTCTGTGAGGAGATGTTTTACTGTGTTGCAGACTTCACATTGTGGTGGCTGGCCTTTGCTGAGGAGGTATGAGTGGGTTAACCTTGTATGACCAATGCGGAGACGTGAGATAATCACCTGCTCTTTCCTGCTAAGAGAATAGACAGGGGAAGAATTGGTGTCTCCTTTCCTTACCATGTGTAGTTTTTCTGGAGGCGATTGATTCCAGGCCTGTTTCCATCTTGTTTTTATTAGTTTGGAGAAGTACTTTGTAATATCACGATAAGGTACTGCTTGCTGTTCATGTGTGTCTGTTAGCCGACTTGCTTCTTTAGCAGCTTTGTCCGCTTCTTCATTGCCCTTAATGCCGCAGTGTGAAGGGACCCAAATGAAAGTAACTATTTTCTTTTTATTTAGAGCAATGGAATAAAGACTGTGGATATCTTGAAGCAGTTGGAGGTCAGTTGAACGATCTCTGAGACTTTGGAGAGAGCTTAATGAATCAGAAATGATAAGAAATTTACTCTCACTAGATTGGATGATGTATGTTAAAGCTTGCTTAAGTGCAGAAAGTTCGCAGGAGAATATGGAATAATATTTAGGGAGTTTCAGCTGAAGTTTCTTATCTGGGGTAATTATGGCACATCCATTGTCGCTGTCCGTTTTGGAACCATCAGTGTAGATAAATGTATGGTTAGGGTAGGCATTTGTTATTTCTTGAAACAGCTGTTTATAGCAAGATGCATCTGTATGGGATTTATGGTAAGCTGTAATATTCAAATTTAGTTGAGCAGTTGGTATTCTCCAAGGTGGTAGACAATGAAACTTTCTGGGCATTATGGCAGGAACTTCTATGTTATATTCTTCAATTCATTTGCTTATTTTAGATTTAAATGACATTTCTTTTTGTGAATCAGCCTGTAAACGTTGGTTGGACGTTTCTGGGAGGACGTACTGGTATATCATTGATTCGGGTCTTGCTAAAGTTTTAAGGGCGAATTTTTAGGCTCAGATCTGTTCTGCGGACGTTCAATGGTGGTTCGTCGGTTTCCATTGTTAAGGCAGAAACAGGGCTGGTTCTGTAAGCTCCCAAGCATATTCTTAGAGCTGCTGTTTGAATTGTATCTAGTTTCTTTAAAACTGAAGATTTAGCTGTATTGTAGATCTGGGCTCCATAGTCGAGTTTACTTCTAATGAGAGCTTGATACGTTCGTATGAGGGTACTGAGATCAAAACCCCAGTTTTTGCAGCTTAGGGTTTTTAGTACATTTAATCTTCTGAGGCATTCATTTCTCATATCATCAATGTGATGTTTATAATATTATTCTCACTAGCTAAAAGGCAGTCTTTGGAATGAGTATGGAAAGAGGCATTTAATATACTCAAGGGTGGTCTCAACTGGCCTGATATGGGTGGCAGTACTTTAAACCTGACCCGTTTCCAAGTGAGTAGTGAAAAAGACAGAGCAAAAAGTAATGGAAGTCAGTAAGACGAGACTGTTAATGCAACAAGTAACCTTTCCATTCAATAACCTGTTTGTGGGTGTGCTGTAACCTGTGCTATATACGAACTGTTGCGTAGGATTTCTGCCACTCCCACACACACACACAGATGTTCAACTTGATGAGCAACACCTCGACAATTATCCCAACTTGTCAAGACTCCTTGACGCGTCTGTTTTGGATGTAAACTTAATCGTGCCGTTCAATTTGCATAAGATTAGAATTTGACGCGGTTTTCCTGTGGAAGGAATGGCATTGCAACACTAAATCCATTTCACGGTTATCAGCTTTTTTAACTGGTTGTGGGTTGGTCATTTGGAGCTGTACAAATATGGGCGTGTACCCAATACTAGTGAATCCTTCATGTCTAGACGACACCCAGGCGGTTTGTGATCAATGAATATCGATATACATCGGTGAATTTAAATGAGTGAAACATCACACTCACCAAACATAGTGTAGCTACAGTTTGTCAAAAAAGTTCGTTCATAACCTTCAGGGATGACTTTCTCTGCCACGTAGTACCCTACTAAGCAACTGTTTGCATTGCACTCAAAATTTACAAATCAGACTTCATCGGAAATACATGTTTTAAGGTCCTGCAAATAAAAAAGAGTATTTTTGGAAACACATCGTATGTGTCTGTGTCTTGTCGGAGGAATACTAAACCTGATATTCATGTTTAGAATCACCTAAGGATTCGACGATTTTTAGGCACTTCCCACCACTCCAAGTATTCCTTAAGAGGGAACATTTCTCATTATTTATTATTTTCTCGTGAACGACCCCATCAATTTTGATTCAAATGCTATGTGTTTCAGATATATCATGGAAATAACAAAAGAAAGGCCGGTAGCAACTACCAACAAAAATCTGATGTGTTGCACGCACATGACTTTCTCTACTCTTGTACTAACCATTCTTAGAAACTCTTATTCCTATCTTCTTACTGTTAGTTGAGATAAACATTTGTACAAATTATCCTATTGCTTATTTCCTTGTAGGTGCAAGGGGAATATTGGAATACAGTAGGCTTTGTGCGATAGTCAAATCTTTTAAAGCATTTGCACCTTAACATAAAAAAAAAATTAACAACGATGTTCCATTCCACGAAAGTTTTGTTCTCCGAAACTGAGGCGTGTAAAATGGAACATCTCCGAAATGGTTGGCTCTAGAAAAAAATTATTTAGACATAGATTGTGTGTTTTAGCGACGTCTACGTTTTTGTATAGTAACATTTTGTCTATCTCTTACGATTTACGAGCTATTCAAAGTCATTGAGAGTAAATAGGACTACATAAGCTATAGCCAGAAAATTCAATATATACGTTTCATTTGTCATACAAATATTTTAAACATGACATTTTAATCAAAACCGTTAGAGCCATTTTCAAGAACATAAAAATTTTCCATGTAAAGGGTAGTTTAAGGTGGGGCTATTTTCTTCAAAATCTTCGTGTCGCATGCTTGAAAAACATTAAACTTAAATACCAACTTTGGTTTTTAACCGACTTTTCGTTTTTGAGTTATGCTGTCCACAGACTGACACACACACACACACACACACACACACACACACACACACACACGGACCTTTTTCTAAAAATGCTTTTTATGGACTTAGGGGATCTCAAAACATATATTTCCCGTAAAATCTCAACATCGAATTTTTGGGTGAAATACAATACTTCCCCTACTTACCATTAGAGAAAAATTATATCAGCAGAAATGAGATTTTTAAGATCAGTAGCTGGATACTGTCTGCTAGATTATAAAGCAAATGAAGAAATAAGAGAAGAATTTAGGAAATAAAGAAAACTGTAGACAACATGTACAGAGGATGAACGAGGAGATTGATCGACTGCCTTACAATCAGTGAAAGAAACATAGGAAGACTGAGAAAGAGATAGATGATATTATTGATGGGGATGGATCAAATCCACGAGTTTAAACCTTGAATGATAAGATATTTGTATGTCTAATAAATGTACGATATATCATAAATTCTCGCCAACACAAAGTCCTCTTCATATTCTACAATTTTATACTGCGCACGCGCGCTGACACAAACACGCACACAACTTACATTCAGGATGGTCCCGTAGCTCAGTCGGCAGATCCCCTGCCTGCTGTGCGAAGGGTCACGGGTTCGATCCTCGGTTGGAAAGTGACAATTTTTCTTTAGCAAAGATTATTCCTTATGAATGAAAGAATGAGTGTGATATAATGTGTAAAAACTCAAAATCCGCTGTACGAATTAACTTCATGGGAAGTCATCTGATTTTTGGAAAAGTGCATGTATCTGTCTGTGACAACATAGATCTAAAACAAAAACTGTGTTAAATTCCAAACTTTGTGTTGAAATTCCACGTCAATGAGATAAATTAACGATGGGTATCTTTTATATTCTTTAAAAAAAAAAAAAAAAAAAAAATAAAAAAAATAAAAAAAGCTGCAACGATTTGGATTAAAATGCTGTAAGTTTAGTATATTGACATCAGGAACAGAATATATGTTTCTGAGGATTTCCGTTCATTTGATTGAACTTTGTATAATAGAAAAAGGACACCTCACAAATAATCACATAGTTTATTACCTGACCTTTTTCCATTGTCATAACTGCGCTGTGAAACAAACAACATCTGTGAGATAGACTATCCGTTTTGGTTCACCTCAATGCGCGACCTACTGGTCAAGAAAATGTGAGGTCATTGGCCTTATAGAAAGCATTCGAATTCAGTTCTGTGCCACGTCTACTTGAAGACAATAACCAATCTAAAAACATTCTACTGTTAATAAGTAGAATTATAAGTCCGCAAACAAAGCAAATATTGATGTAATATTGTCATTACCCTGTACTCAATTACCATCACAAATATCTGCACTTATATCCCTTGTACCTGCATCCATATGATCAATAGACCTTATATACACATTTTGTTCGTTATTTTGGTAGCATATATTGACTAATTCGTTACTTTTGTAACCGTTGATGGGTACTAGTCACTGTCTTCATTATTAAGTATTACTATTGTGACGTCGGGCTTGGCGAGCGGGCAAAGACGTATAGGATCGGGCTGACTCGCGCGACTGTTGTGTGTACGTGACTGTAAACAATCCAGGTGGCAGAAAGAAGAGCAGTGTCGAGAACGTTCGCGAGACTTTTAGCTGAGCCATTTTCGGTGCGTGTATGTGTAGAGGCCGAGAAAGCCCTGTGTGACGTCATCGCCAGTGTATAAGAAGACCAGAGAAGAGCGGAGCGGTGAGTTTTGGAGTTGAATGACGGACATGAGTTGGTCAGTGTGAGACAGCTGTGCGTATGTGTCGTCGTGAGAAGACTTGGTGAACGTTGCGAGTGATTGTAACTTAGTAATTAAGGTATGAGAGACAGAGAAAGTAAGGAAAGACTAAAAGTAGCGAGCAAGGTTAGGAGAGAAAACTCTGTATTTGTGGCAATATTTTAGAAGATAATAAAATGATAGAAAAGTAACTGAACCTAATTTACACTATGTAAACGTTACGTTATTTTGTGCTCATATTTAATTTGCATTATGCAGTGGTAGTAAACGATAAATATGAGAGTCGCTTAAGCTACCTTGAGTGAACATGAAAGGCACTGCGGGGAATATTGCTGTCTGTCACAACAAACGAATGAAAGACAGAGTTATGAGTCAGAGGACGTGCTGCGATAAAAACACTTGCAAGAAATCTGTGAGGAAGACAGCAGCGGTCAGAAAAAAAGAAATGCAAGTAGGTGTACTGGGTGACGTAATGGTGATGGAGGTTAACCAGTGGGTGGAGAAGGCTCTTTATTACTCGGCTGTGACCTGTACAGACATTACACCCATCAATGTCAGCTGCTGGTATGGATGACCTTGTAACCGCAGACAGTACTTCAAAACATTTCACCACTTTCAGCAAGTGCGCGCTTTTTCTGCTGTTTACCTGCAGGTCATCGTCATCCGCTAAGTTCTGCGTCTTCAGAACAAGCCAGGGTCGTCTTCCAACGTTATCTGTAGCGAAGGAACGAGGAAGAGCATGATCTGAACTCTAAATGTCGATAATTGCACGTAAATCCTGACAAAATCTCAAACACTTTGTCACATGACAAATTAAGGTTGTGTTGTTCAAGAAAATCTCCCCATCGCAAGCTGCTCTTAGAATGGACAAACTCTGTTATTTTACATTTATTAAAATTATAACTGAAATCTTTGAACTATTAAACTATTAAACGAACTTTCAGGAATAAGGTAAAGAAAGACACACAAATAAAATTTTATAAAATTATGGCAGTGTTAGTGGATACAAGCGGCGGGAATGACTTTTTACTAGTCAAAGGGTTAGAGAAGAACTTAAAGTACAGCCATTACTGGAAGAAATAGAAAGATATAAAAACAAATGGGTTGAACACCTTTATCGCCCGCCGGAAGAAAGAATACCAAGGCAACCCTTCCAAGTATACACCTAGGGGACCAAAATCAATAGGAGGCCTCCAAAAAGATGTCTTCAACAGATATGAGACCTGAACAGCTAATGCCTAACCTGTGAAGGAAGAAGAAGAAGAAGAGGAAGAAGGAGAAGGAGGAGGAGGAGGAGGAGGAGGAGAAGAAGAAGAAGAAGAAGAAGAAGAAGAAGAAGAAGAAGAAGAAGAAGAAGAAGAAGAAGAAGAAGAAGAAGAAGAAGAAGAAGAAGCGCCGCCATTCACGCGCAATTTTTGGCTCATTCATTGTTTACACTCTATGGAACAAAACTTAGTGGAAGTTCGAACTGGGGTAGGACTAGATGCTATATGGCATCTTTTTCACCCTTGGGCAACCCCATTTTGCACATGTACGTGTTCGTCAGGAAACCTGCTGAGGAATGAAAGCAATATAGTTGTGCCCATACATTAGCAAGCCCTTCCGAAGTCGTATAAGTGAGTCTTCGTTAAAATGCTCGCTTGGCAGACACAAGTTTAGCAAATTCATGTCGCAAAATACTGTAGCACAAAAATCTGATGTGCTGCACTCGCATGACTTTCTCTACTCTTGCACAAACCATTCTTACAAACTCTTTTTCCTCTCTCTTCTTCGTGTTAGTTGAGATAAACACTTGCACAAATTATCTTATTGCTTATTTCCTTGTAAGTGTAAGGGGAATGTTAGAATACAGTAGCCTTTGAGGCAAATCATAGAAAATGAACAACGATGTTACATTTGACGAAAGTTTGTTTTCCGAAACTGACACAAATAACAAGGAATATCTCCGAAGTGGTTCAGTCTAAAAAAATTGTTTTTACATAGGTTGTGTGTTTTAGCAAGACCTGCATTTTTTGTAGAGTTATTCAAGAGTCATCCAGAGTAAACAGGACTGCATGGCCTTTAGCCAGAAAATTTAAAATATACATTTCATTTTTCATAAAAATATCTTAAACATGTCATTTTAATCAAAATCATTAGAGCCATTTTCAAGAAAATAAACATTTTGTAAATATTTTCTACATAAAGAATACTTTAGGGTGGCGCTATTTTCTTCAAAAACTTCCTGTCGCATTCTTAAAAAACGTTTAACTTAAATATCAATTTTGCTTTTTAACCAACTTTTCGTTTTTGAGTTATACTGTCCACAGACTGGCAGACACACAGACGGAGGTCTTTCTAAATTTATTTTTTCAGTGGGCGTCAAAACATACATTTCTTGTGAAATCTCGACATAAAGTTTTTGGTTGGAATAAAATACTTCCTCTAGTTATGTAGTAGGGAAAATAGAAATTGTATTTTACATAAACTGTATGTTTTAACGAGATCCATTTTTTGCATAGTAAGATTTAGTCTATTTCTCACGGTTTACCAGTTACGCAAAAGTCATGTAGCATAATGAAGAGGACTTCAGAGGACATTCCCAAAAAATTGAAGATATACATTTCATTTTTCATGAAAATATCTTAAACATGTGGTGTTTTAATCAAAATTGATTAAGTCGTTTTCCAGAAAATAAAATATATCGAAAAATGTTCCCTGTAAAGGCTAGTCTGGAGTGAGGGGATTTTCTTGAAAATCCTTGTGTTGCATTTTTACATAGTACTGACCTTTCATCGAGTTTGGTATTGGCACAGTTAGTTTTTCACACACACATTTTTCTAAAAATGCTTTGCTTTTTGGATTGTGGGAGCCGCAGAACATGTATTTCCAGTGAAAGCTCCATACTGCCCTTCTTATTATATGTAATAGAGAAAGTAAAACTGACAAAAGTATTGATAAAGTCAAACCAATAACATGGGTTATCTTGGAAATGGCTTATGCCACAAAAATGTGTTTAAAATAAATTGCATGTGTTAAAGAGCTCTGTGGTAGGTAAGTGTTGTGTATGTCCTATTGTTTGTCGGTTGTTCTCTCCTAATGAAGTGGAGTTTACCGGATATTCCCATAAACTTCAAGATAAATATTTTATTTGTCATAAAATTATTGTTACAAAAAGGACAAAAATCCAGTCTTTTTACTTTTCAGTTACTTTATTTTTATTCTAAACTTTTGTACAGAAACACAATTCTCTTCTACTGACATTAACACAGTCTACAGACTTTAGTGTTATTACAACTCACAACTGTTTTCTTCTCGTAGCCTTGACTCACTCCTTTCACTGTCTTTCTTCACTTTCTCTCTCTCAACGATACAAACAATGAACACTCGTTAAAACTTCTTGATTTTGACGCGACGTATATTTCACAGCTGTCTCGAATTTACTGGCACATATGCCTACCCGCTTCACAAGCTTTCATAACGTAGCCAGATTTTTCTTGAACTTCTTTAAACAAGCCGGCCGCCGGACAATTTTCGAATTATCTGCGAAAAATACATTTTGATTCTACCGCTCTGATTGTTGTCACGTGTTTGTTCACGTAAGTGGTGTGGGGAAGCTTGATCGTGAGTGCCTCTGATACGCGCCGCGCCCGGCGTCACATTATCTTTAATTTATGCTATTATAATAAAAAAACACTTGAGGACATTTTGAGAAAATAAAATATAACAAAATATTTTCCACCAAAATACTGATTTTGGTGTGGAGCACGTGCTTGAAATCTCCGCCCTTAAAGGATAGTCAATTAAAATACAAAGATTGAAATTTAACCGAATTTTCGTCTTTTTTATTTAATCTGTTAACAAAATACATGGACGGACACACACGCACACGAATCTTTTTCTGAAAATGCTTCTTTTGTGGTGTTCCGGGGATGCCGAAACGTGCATTTATGATGAAGTCTAGATATTACATTCATCTGTAGAGTACAGTACCTAGTAGTAGATGGCAGAGAAAATAAAGTTAGAATTTTACATGAATATATTTCGTAGGTGGAAATATAGTTAATTAATCGAAGAACTGCGTGTTTGGAGTATTTTAAATTAATTGTTTTGTTTATTGCTACGAAAGGTCAAAGTAGTTTAATCATGGCGTACTGGAAATTACAATTCACATACTGAGATAATTTAAACCCCGGTTTAAAGCGTTGAAACGTCTGGTGTTATTGTGAAAACGGATTCTTGCTGTGTTGAAATTGCTTCTTTTATTTCTCTCTCCCTTGTGTATTGCTCTTCATCACTCTCCTATGTTTATTTCGTTCCGTGTGGAAATTTAATGAGGTTCCCTTCCAATTAAGAGCCGAAACGCAGTCGAGAAAATTTTTCGCAATGCTTCACAATCCGGTTTTACTGTGTTTCCGAGCTGGGGAACAAGGTTTTAGGGAACTAAATACAGGAGAGAAATAAAAATGGATATTTTCCAGTTAGTTTGCTTTTATTATTATGGAACTGGGTCAATCAACAACATTACATAAGTCTTCTTTGTTGAGGAGATTGCTTGTTAAATGTGTGTATTCATGAACAAATAGATTTACCTAAATACACATATGGCAGCTTAGGTTACTATTCTGGATGTACCAAAGTCAAAGTTGGAGTTGTTGAAGTAATAAAGCTATTGTTTTCCTTTTTATTAAAAGTCTGTATAGTATAGTTCGTGAGGCAAGACAAGAGCAATTCCCCTAGCTGCGCATTAGCAACTCTTCACTTGAAAGACTGATGGTAGGGGAAGTTGCGCAGTCGTGAATGCGCAGCAGTCGTAACGTTTCTGTCCATGAAAGAGTGAAGTTCGCTAGCATATCTTTATTGCATATTACTAGTGACGTTATACGTGTATAGAAACTAGTGTTATAACGAACAAGGCGATTTCGCTATAACTATGGCTATATGCCAACAATTACTTCCATGTGAACTGCAATTGCTTCAGCTTAACGCTGTTATGGTAATGTTTACACGTTGCAGAGAGGGAGGAAAGGAAGGCCGCTTCCCCTATGCGCAAGACCTATACCTATACCTCACGACCTATACCTGTTTTAGAATACATCCATTTAAAAAAGTGTTGGCGTTTGCAAAAACCGCCGTTAATGGAATTCATCATTTCAAGCAAAACATATTTATAGCAATAATAATATTATAATAAATTAATAATGGTGAAGGTAATGATTGAAAGATAGTATAAGAATACCTCTGTAGTATGGTGGTTAAAATGCTACCCTTCAAATTCAGAGGTCTCGGGTTCGATTCTCTGCTGTAGGATGGGCATTTTTAACCAGGGTTATTCGCTATCCTCCAAAAGTCTCTAAGCGAGTGTGAGAGAGACAGAGTTTGTGTGCGTCTGTGTGTGTGTGTGTGAGAGAGAGAGAGAGAGACAGAGAGAGAGAGAGAGAGAGAGAGAATTTAATGTTTATAAAGAAAACCCTAAGGTAAAAGTAACAAATAGTAAATTAGTGAACATCATTGCGAACGAGCAATTGTTCCAAAGATAAAAAGCCGCCTAAACCACCTTAAATGTTAGAGGCAGCATATAAATGGAACCAAAAAGTGTAGCATAAATATTAATACATTTTTATTTACTTTTAACGATTATTAATATAACAAAGTTACAAAACTAGAAACAATTTTATTCTTACTCTATAATTTTATTTTTCATTTGTACATACTCCTTTATTTTCTACGGTCGTGTCGAGAGCTTTAACGTAAGAAACAACTGATTCAACTAGTAACTATAAACTTTATGTTTTTTAAAACTTGGAATTAAATCAATTTAACATGAAACACATTCAAATTCATTGCTTTATTTTAGGCCCCACATTGGTATCAAATCCAGGACTTCTGGATTGAGAATTCGGAGTAATATGCACTTGGGTATACTTTCTTAGCACCGAAAAATATCTATTTATCTTCAAATTTCGAACTATTTATAGCTCTTTAGTTTATTTTGTATGCCATTTGGTGACGTAATAATTTGTATGTTTGTGTGGTTCTGTTTTTACCTTTGTTTTTAAGGCATGATCTCCTTACCTTTTTGCTGCTTGTTGTTCCCGTTTCTAACTCAGTCGACATTTGCATTAATCTCTTATCTGCAGCTGTTGAGGGTGAAAAATCTATTATTATCTTATACACAATGACAAGACTTAATATTTAAAACTGATACACTTTATCCTCTTTATTCTTATGTGCAATGATTTATAGCGCTCTGGAGTTGCAGATAGATATATCATCACCATTTTCTTATTTTTTGAAGCGTTATCAATTGCGCGTAACATAAGACTGTTGTCTTGTCAAAGACTATATATATTTACAGAGTAAAACTGTCTCAAATTAAATTATTCTATGTGTCTGTGTGTGTCAGAAATTGAGTTTTGGTGTCACGCTCTTCACGCTGTGTTAAGTGTATTAGGAGCAGGTAACCTTAGTGCCTAAGAGGCTTTTACAGCCAATAACCACCCATGGGAGTGATTTCAAAATCAGCCCACTCACCCACACACTTTACGTTAAAATGTACTTGAATAATCAATTCAAGAGGTTGACGGAAAACTTCGGTCATCCAACGTCCGAGACCAAGTCATCGAACGTCCGAGACCAAGTTGTGATATATCAAATTTTAACTCACATTTAAAAATTTGATGAAATAAAAACTTTCAAAAAGGAAAATTTGTATTTCATATTTAGAAAATTTCAAATTTTGAAAAGTTCAAAATTTTGAAAAATTCAAAATGTAATTGAAACTCCCAATTTTGACAAAACTTCAAATTTTTAAAAATCCAAAATTTTGAAACAATTCCAAATTTTGATAAGATTCCAAATTTCTAAAATAATCAAATTTTCAAAACTATTCCATATTTTTTAAAAATTCATAGTTTTGAAAAATTTTCAAATTTTGAAAAATTATACATTTTGATAAAGCTACCAATATTGAAAAAAATCAAAATTATCAAAAAAATCCAAATTTTGAAATTTTGATAAATACAAAATTTTGAAAAAATTCCTAACTGAAAAAATTTCAAAATTTGGAGCGGTACCAAATTTTCAAAAGGACAAGTCGTCAAACGTCCAACACCAAGTGGTCAAACGTCCGAGACCAAGTCGTGAAACGTCCAAGGCCAAGTCCTCAAACATCCGACACAAAGTCTTCAAACGTCCACCACCAAGTCTTCAAACGTCCACAACCAAGTCTTCAAACGTCCGACACCAAGTCTTCAAACGTCCACAACCAAGACTTCAAACGTCCGAAACCAAATCTTCAAACGTCCGACACCAAGTCGTCAAACGTCCGACACCAAGTCCTCAAACGTCCCACACCAAGTCTTCAAACGTCCACAACCAAGTCTTCAAACGTCCGACACCAAGTCGTCAAACGTCCGACACCAAGTCTTCAAACGTCCGACACCAAGTCGTCAAACGTCCGACACCAAGTCGTCAAACGTCCGACACCAAGTCTTCAAACGTCCACATCCAAGTCTTCAAACGTCCGACACCAAGTCTTCAAACGTCCGACACCAAGTCTTCAAACGTCCGACACCAAGTCGTCAAACGTCCGACGATGAAGCATGGATTTGTCCTTTTGAAAATTTGGTACCGCTCCAAATTTTGAAATTTTCTCAAAGTTAGGAATTTTTTCAAAATGTTCTATTTTCTCAAAATTTCAAAATTTGGATTTTTTTTGAAAACTTAATTTTTTCAATATTAGTAACTTTATCAAACTGTATAATTTTTCAAAATTTGAATATTTTTCAAAACTATGAATTTTTGAAAAATATGGAATAGTTTTGAAAATTTGATTTTTTTAGAAATTTTGAATTTTTTCAAAATTTGGAATTTTTTCAAAATTTTGGATTTTTAAAAATTTGAAATTTTTGTCAAAATTGTGAGTTTCAATTACATTTTGAATTTTTCAAAATTTTGAACTTTTCAAAATTTGAAATATTCTAAATATGAAATGCAAACTTTCCTTTTTGAAAGTTTTTATTTCTCCAAATTTTTAAATGTGAGTTAATATTTGACATATCACAACTTGGTCTCGGACGTTCGATGACTTGGTCTCGGACGTTCGATGACGTGGTCTCGGACGTTTGAAGACTTGGTGTCGGACATTTCACGACTTGGCCTCGGACATTTCACGACTTGGCCTCGGACGTTTCACCACTTGGCCTCAGACGTTTCGCGACTTGGTCTCGGACGTTTGAGACTTGGTGGCGGACGTTTGACGACTTGGTGTCGGACGTTTGAGACTTGGTGTCGGACGTTTGACGACTTGGTGTCGGACGTTTGACGATTTGGTGTCGGACATTTGACGACTTGGTGTCGGACGTTTGACGACTTGCTGTCGGACGTTTGAAGCCTTGGTGTCGGACGTTTGAGACTTGGTGTCGGACGTTTGAGGACTTGGTCTTGGACGTTTGACGACTTGTCTTTTGAAAATTTGGTACCGCTCCAAATTTTGAAATTTTTTCAAAGTTAGGAATTTTTTCAAAATTTTGTATTTTCTCAAAATATCAAAATTTGGATTTTTTTGAAAATTTTGATTTTTTTCAATATTAGTAGCTTTATCAAAATGTATAATTTTTCAAAATTTGAAAATTTTTCAAAACTATGAATTTTTAAAAAATATAGAATAGTTTTGAAAATTTAATTTTTTTAGAAATTTGGAATTTTATCAAAATTTGGAATTTTTTCAAAATTTTGGATCTTTAAAAATTTGAATTTTTTGACAAAATTGGGAGTTTCAATTACATTTTGAATTTTCAAAATTTTGAACTTTTCAAAATTTGAAATTTTCTAAATATGAAATACAAATTTTCCTTTTTGATAGTCTTTATTTCTTCAAATTTTTAAATGTGGGTTAAAATTTGATATATCACAACTTGTTCTCGGACGTTCGATGACTTGGTCTCGGACGTTGGATGACTTGGTCTCGGACGTTTAAAGACGTGGTGTCGACGTCTGAGTTGGCCTCGGACATTTCACGACTTGGCCTCGAACGTTTCGCGACTTGGTCTCGGACGTTTGAGACTTGGTGGCGGACGTTTGACGACTTGGTGTCGGACGTTTGAGACTTGGTGTCGGACGTTTGACGACTTGGTGTCGGACGTTTGAAGAGTTGGTTTCGGACGTTTGAGACTTGGTGTCGGACGTTTGACGACTTGGTGTCGGACGTTAGAAGACTTGGTGTCGGACGTTTGAAGAGTTGGTGTCGGACGTTTGAGGACTTGGTGTCGGACGTTTGACGACTTGGTGTCGGACGTTTGACGACTTGGTGTCGGACGTTTGACGACTTGGTGTCGGACGTTTGAAGACTAGGTGTCGGACGTTTGAAGACTTGGTGTCGGACGTTTGAAGACTTTGTGTCGGATGTTTGAGGACTTGGCCTTGGACGTTTCACGACTTGGTCTCGGACGTTTGACCACTTGGTCTTGGACGTTTGACGACTTGTCCTTTTGAAAATTTGGTACCGCTCCAAATTTTGAAATTTTTTCAAAGTTAGGAATTTTTTTCAAAGTTTTGTATTTTCTCAAAATTTCAAAATTTGGATTTTTTGAAAATTTTGAATTTTTTCAATATTTTTAGCTTTATCAAAATGTATAATTTTTCAAAATTTGGAATTTTTGCAAAATTTTGGATTTTTAATAATTTGAATTTTTTCTCAAAATTGGGATTTTCAATTACATTTTGAATTTTTCAAAATTTTGAACTTTTCAAAATTTGAAATTTTCTAAATATGAAATACAAAT
This sequence comes from Tenodera sinensis, assembly GCA_030765045.1. Lineage (NCBI taxonomy): Eukaryota > Metazoa > Arthropoda > Insecta > Mantodea > Mantidae > Tenodera > Tenodera sinensis. Next base: position 69,234,253 of record CM060973.1, read on the forward strand.
TTTCCTTTTTGAAAGTTTTTATTTCTTCAAATTTTTAAATGTGAGTTAAAATTTCATATATCACAACTTGGTCTCGGACGTTCGATGATTTGGTCTCGGACGTTGGACGACTTGGTCTCGGACGTTTGAAGACTTGGTGTCCGACGTTTGAGGAGTTGGCCTCGGACATTTCACGACCTGGCCTCGGATGTTTCACGACTTGGCCTCGGACGTTTCGCGACCTGGCCTCGGACGCTTGACGACTTGGTGTCTGATGTTTGACGACTTGGTGTCGGACGTTTGAAGACTTGGTGTCGGACGTTTGAAGAGTTGGTGTCGGACGTTTGTAGACTTGGTGTCGGACGTTTGACGACTTGGTGTCGGACGTTTGACGACTTGGTGTCGGACGTTTGACGACTTGGTGTCGGACGTTTGACGAATTGGTGTCGGACGTTTGACGACTTGGTGTCGGACGTTTGAAGACTTGGTGTAGGACGTTTGAAGACTTGGTGTCGGACGTTTGAAGACTTGGTGTCGGACGTTTGAAGACTTGGTGTCGGACGTTTGTGGACTTGGCCTTGAACGTTTCACGACTTGGTCACGGACGTTTGACCACTTGATCTTGGACGTTTGACGACTTGTCCTTTTGAATTTTTGGTAGCGCTCCAAATTTTGAAATTTTTTCAAAGTTAGGAATTTTTTCAAAATTTTGTATTTTCTCAAAATTTCAAATCTCAGAAAATTTAGATTTTTTGAAAATTGTGTATGTTTTCAATATTTGTAGTTTTATCAAAATTGTAATTTTTTCAAAATTTCAAATTTTCTAAATATGAAATACATATTTTCCTTTTTCAAAGCTTTTATTTCTTAAAATTTTTAAATGTGAGTTAAAATTTGATATATCACAACTTGGTCTCAGACGTTCGATGACTTGGTCTCGGAGGTTGGATGACTGGTTCTAGGACGTTTGAAGACTTGGTGTCGGACGTTTGAGGAGCTGGCCTCGGACATTTCACAACCTGGTCTCGGACGTTCGATGACTTGGTCTCGGACGTTGGATGACTTGGTCTCGGACGTTTGAAGACTTGGTGTCGGACGTTTGAAGACTTGGTGTCGGACGTTTGAGGAGTTGGCCTCGGACATTTCACGACTTGGCCTCGGACGATTCAAGTCTTGGCCTCGGACGTTTCGCGACTTGGCCTCGTACGTTTGACGACTTGGTGTCGGACGCTTGATGACTTGCTGTCGGACGTTTGAAGACTTGGTGTCGGACGTTTGAAGTGTTGGTGTCGGACGTTTGACGACTCTGTGTCGGACGTTTGACGACTTGGTAACGGACGTTTGACGACTTTTTGTCGGACGTTTGACGACTTGGTGTCGGACGTTTGACGACTTGGTGTCGGACGTTTGACGACCTGGTGTCGGACGTTTAACGACTTGGTGTCTAACGTTTGACGACTTGGTGTCGGACGTTTGAAGACTTGGTGTCGGACGTTTGAAGACTTGGTGTCGGACGTTTGAAGACTTGGTCTCGGACGTACGATGACTTGGTCTCGGACGTTGGATGACTTGGTCTCGGACGTTTGACGACTTGGTGTCGGACGTTTGACGACTTGGTGTCTAACGTTTGACGACTTGGTGTCGGACGTTTGAAGACTTGGTGTCGGACGTTTGAAGACTTGGTGTCGGACGTTTGAGGTCTTGGCCTTGGACGTTTCACGACTTGGTCTCGGACGTTTGACCACTTGGTCTTGGACGTTTGACTTGTCCTTTTGAAAATTTGGTACCGGTCCAAATTTTGAAATTTTTTCAAGGTTAGGAATTTTTTTAAAATTTCGTATTTTCTCAAAATTTCAAAATTTGGATTTTATTGAAAATTTTTAATTTTTTCAATATTCGTACCTTTATCAAAATGTATAATTTTTCAAAATTTGAAAATTTTTCAAAACTATGAATTTTTAAAATATATGGAATGGTTTTGAAATTTTGATTTTTTTAGAAATTTGGAATTTTATCAATTTTTGTAATTTTTACAAAAATTTGGGTTTTTAAAAATTTGAATTTTTTTCAAAATTGGGAGTTTCAATTACATTTTGAATTTTTGAAAATTTTGAACTTTTCAAAATTTGAAATTTTCTAAATATGAAATACAAATTTTCCTTTTTGAAAGTTTTTATTTCTTAAAATTTTTAAATGTGAGTTAAAATTTGATATATCACCTCTTGGTCTCGGACGTTCGATGACTTGGTCTCGGACGTTGGATGACTTGGTCTCGAACGTTTGAAGACTTGGTGTCGGATGTTTGAGGAGTTGGCCTCGGACATTTCACGACTTGGCCTCGGACGTTTCACGACTTGGCCTCGGACGTTTCGCGACTTGGCCTCGGACGTTTGACGACTTGGTGTCGGACGTTTGACGACATGGTGTCGGACGTTTGAAGACTTGGCGTCGGACGTTTGACGACTTGGTGTCGGACGTTTGACGACTTGGTCTTGGACGTTTGACCACTTGTCCTTTTGAAAATTTGGTACCGCTCCAAATTTTGAAATTTTTTCAGTTAGGAATTTTTTTAAAATTTTGTATTTTCTCAAAATTTCAAAGTTTGGATTTTTTGAAAATTTTGAATTTTTTCAATATTGGTAGCTTTATCAAAATGTATAATTTTTCAAAATTTGAAAATTTTTCAAAACTATGAATTTTTAAAAAATATGGAATAGTTTTGAAAATTTGATTTTTTTATAAATTTGGAATTTTTTCAAAATTTTGGATTTTTAAAAATTTGAATTTTTTTTCAAAATTGGGAGTTTCAATTACATTTTGAATTCTTCAAAATTTTGAACTTTTCAAAATTTATAATTTTCTAAATATGAAATACAAATTTTCCTTTTTGAAAGTTTTTATTTCTGCAAATTTTTAAAATGTGAGTTAAAATTTGATATATCACAACTTGGTCTCGGGCGTTTGAAGACTTGGCCTCGGACGTTTGACGACTTGGTGTTGGACGTTTGACGACTTGGTGTTGGACGTTTGACGACTTGGTGACGGACGTTTGAAGACTTGGCCTCGGACGTTTGACGACTTGGTGTTGGACGTTTGACGACTTGGTGTTGGACGTTTGAAGACTTGGTGTCGGACGTTTGAAGACTTGGTGTCGGACGTTTGAAGACTTGGTGTCGGACGTTAGAAGAGTTGGTGTCGGACGTTTGAAGACTTGGTGTCGGACGTTTGAAGAGTTGGTGTCGGACGTTTGAAGACTTGGTATCGGACGTTTGACGACTGGGTGTCGGACGTGTGACGACTTGGTGTCGGACGTTTGACGACTTGGTGTCGGACGCTTGACGACTTGGTGTCGGACGTTTGAAGACTTGGTGTCGGACGTTTGAGGACTTGGTGTCGGACGTTTGAGGACTTGGCCTTGGACGTTTCACGACTTGGTCTCGGACGTTTGACCACTTGGTCTTGGACGTTTGACGACTTGTCCTTTTGAAAATTTGGTACCGCTCCAAATTTTGAAATTTTTTCAAAGTTAGGAATTTTTTCAATATTTTGTATGTTCTCAAAATTTCAAATCTCAGAAAATTTAAATTTTTTGAAAATTGTGTATTTTTTCAATATTTGTAGTTTTATCAAAATGTGTAAGTTTTTCAAAATTACCAATTATTTCAAGGCTATGAATTTTTTAAAAATTTGGAATAGTTTTTAAAATTAGCAATTTTATCAAAATTTTGTATTTTCTCAAAATTTCAAAATTTGTATTTTTTTTGAAACTTTTGAATTTTTTCAATATTGGTAGCTTTATCAAAATGTATAATTTTTCTAAATTTGAAAATTTTTCAAAACTATGAATTTTTAAAAATAATGGAATAGTTTGGAAAATTTGAATTTTTTTAGAAATTTGGAATTTTATCAAAATTTGAAATTTTTCAAAATTTTGGATCTTTATAAATTTGAAATTTTTGTCAAAATTGGGAGTTTCAATTACATTTTAAATTTTTGAAAATTTGAAATTATCTAAATATGAAATACAAATTTTCCTTTATGAAAGTTTTTATTTCTCCAAATTTTCAAATGTGAGTTAAAATTTGATATATCACAAGTTGGTCTCGGACGTTCGATAACTTGGTCTCGGACGTTGGATGACTTGGTCTCGGACGTTTGAAGACTTGGTGTCATACGTTTGAGGAGTTGGCCTCGGACATTTCACGACTTGGCCTCGGACGTTTCAGGACTTGGCCTCGGACGTTTCGCGACTTGGCCTCGGACGTTTGACGACTTGGTGTCGGATGTTTGACGACTTGGTGTCGGACGTTTGAAGCCGTGGTGTCTGACGTTTGAAGAGTTGGTGTCGGACGTATGAAGACTTGGTGTCGGACGTTTGACGACTTGGTGTCGGACGTTTGACGACATGGTGTCGGACGTTTGAAGACTTGGTGTCGGACGTTTGACGACTTGGTGTCGGACGTTTGACGACTTGGTCTTGGACGTTTGACCACTTGTCCTTTTGAAAATTTGGTACCGCTCCAAATTTTGAAATTTTTTCAGTTAGGAATTTTTATAAAATTTTGTATTTTCTCAAAATTTCAAAGTTTGGATTTTTTGAAAATTTTGAATTTTTTCAATATTGGTAGCTTTATCAAAATGTATACTTTTTCTAAATTTGAAAATTTTTCAAAACTATGAATTTTTAAAAATAATGGAATAGTTTGGAAAATTTGAATTTTTTTAGAAATTTGGAATTTTATCAAAATTTGAAATTTTTCAAAATTTTGGATCTTTATAAATTTGAAATTTTTGTCAAAATTGGGAGTTTCAATTACATTTTGAATTTTTGAAAATTTGAAATTATCTAAATATGAAATACAAATTTTCCTTTATGAAAGTTTTTATTTCTCCAAATTTTCAAATGTGAGTTAAAATTTGATATATCACAAGTTGGTCTCGGACGTTCGATAACTTGGTCTCGGACGTTGGATGACTTGGTCTCGGACGTTTGAAGACTTGGTGTCGTACGTTTGAGGAGTTGGCCTCGGACATTTCACGACACTGCCTCGGACGTTTCAGGACTTGGCCTCGGACGTTTCGCGACTTGGCCTCGGACGTTTGACGACTTGGTGTCGGATGTTTGACGACTTGGTGTCGGACGTTTGAAGCCTTGGTGTCTGACGTTTTAAGAGTTGGTGTCGGACGTATGAAGACTTGGTGTCGGACGTTTGACGACTTGGTGTCGGACGTTTGACGACATGGTGTCGGACGTTTGAAGACTTGGTGTCGGACGTTTGACGACTTGGTGTCGGACGTTTGACGACTTGGTCTTGGACGTTTGACCACTTGTCGTTTTGAAAATTTGGTACCGCTCCAAATTTTGAAATTTTTTCAGTTAGGAATTTTTATAAAATTTTGTATTTTCTCAAAATTTCAAAGTTTGGATTTTTTGAAAATTTTGAATTTTTTCAATATTGGTAGCTTTATCAAAATGTATAATTTTTCAAAATTTGAAAATTTTTCAAAACTGAATTTTTAAAAAATATGGAATAGTTTTGAAAATTTGATTTTTTTATAAATTTGGAATTTTATCCAAATTTGGAATTTTTTCAAAATTTTGGATTTTTAAAAATTTGAATTTTTTTTTCATAATTGGGAGTTTCAATTACATTTTGAATTCTTCAAAATTTTGAACTTTTCAAAATTTATAATTTTCTAAATATGAAATACAAATTTTCCTTTTTGAAAGTTTTTATTTCTCCAAATTTTTAAAATGTGAGTTAAAATTTGATATATCACAACTTGGTCTCGGACGTTCGATGACTTGGTCTCGGACGTTTGAAGACTTGGTGTCGGAAGTTTGAGGAGTTGGCCTCGGACATTTCACGACTTGGCCTCGGGCGTTTCACGACTTGGCCTCGGACGTTTGACGACTTGGTGTCCGATGTTTGACGACTTGGTGTTTGACGTTTGAAGAGTTGGTGTCGGACGTATGAAGACTTGGTGTCGGACGTTTGACGACTTGGTGTCGGACGTTTGAAGACTTGGTGTCGGACGTTTGAAGACTTGGTGTCGGACGTTTGACGACTTGGTGTCGGACGTTTGAAGACTTGGTGTCGGACGTATGAAGACTTGGTGTCGGACGTTTGACGACTTGGTGTCAAACGTTTGAAGACTTGGTGTCGGACGTTTGAAGACTTGGTGTCGGACGTTTGAAGACTTGGTGTCGGACGTTTGAAGACTTGGTGTCGGACGTTTGAAGACTTGGCCTTGGACGTTTCACGACTTGGTCTCGGACGTTTGACCACTTGGTGTTGTACGTTTGACGACTTGTCCTTTTGAAAATTTGGTGTCGCTCCAAATTTTGAAATTTTTTCAAAGTTAGGAATTTTTTCAAAATTTTGTATTTTCTCAAAATTTCAAATCTCAGAAAATTTAGATTTTTTGAAAATTGTGTATGTTTTCAATATTTGTAGTTTTATCAAAATTGTAATTTTTTCAAAATTTCAAATTTTCTAAATATGAAATACATATTTTCCTTTTTCAAAGCTTTTATTTCTTAAAATTTTTAAATGTGAGTTAAAATTTGATATATCACAACTTGGTCTCAGACGTTCGATGACTTGGTCTCGGAGGTTGGATGACTGGTTCTAGGACGTTTGAAGACTTGGTGTCGGACGTTTGAGGAGTTGGCCTCGGACATTTCACAACCTGGTCTCGGACGTTCGATGACTTGGTCTCGGACGTTGGATGACTTGGTCTCGGACGTTTGAAGACTTGGTGTCGGACGTTTGAAGACTTGGTGTCGGACGTTTGAGGAGTTGGCCTCGGACATTTCACGACTTGGCCTCGGACGATTCAAGTCTTGGCCTCGGACGTTTCGCGACTTGGCCTCGTACGTTTGACGACTTGGTGTCGGACGTTTGACGACTTGCTGTCGGACGTTTGAAGACTTGGTGTCGGACGTTTGAAGTGTTGGTGTCGGACGTTTGACGACTCTGTGTCGGACGTTTGACGACTTGGTAACGGACGTTTGACGACTTTTTGTCGGACGTTTGACGACTTGGTGTCGGACGTTTGACGACTTGGTGTCGGACGTTTGACGACCTGGTGTCGGACGTTTAACGACTTGGTGTCTAACGTTTGACGACTTGGTGTCGGACGTTTGAAGACTTGGTGTCGGACGTTTGAAGACTTGGTGTCGGACGTTTGAAGACTTGGTCTCGGACGTACGATGACTTGGTCTCGGACGTTGGATGACTTGGTCTCGGACGTTTGACGACTTGGTGTCGGACGTTTGACGACTTGGTGTCTAACGTTTGACGACTTGGTGTCGGACGTTTGAAGACTTGGTGTCGGACGTTTGAAGACTTGGTGTCGGACGTTTGAGGTCTTGGCCTTGGACGTTTCACGACTTGGTCTCGGACGTTTGACCACTTGGTCTTGGACGTTTGACTTGTCCTTTTGAAAATTTGGTACCGGTCCAAATTTTGAAATTTTTTCAAGGTTAGGAATTTTTTTTAAAATTTCGTATTATCTCAAAATTTCAAAATTTGGATTTTTTTGAAAATTTTTAGTTTTTTCAATATTCGTACCTTTATCAAAATGTATAATTTTTCAAAATTTGAAATTTTTCAAAACTATGAATTTTTAAAATATATGGAATGGTTTTGAAATTTTGATTTTTTTAGAAATTTGGAATTTTATCAATTTTTGGAATTTTTTCAAAATTTGGGTTTTTAAAAATTTGAATTTTTTTCAAAATTGGGAGTTTCAATTACATTTTGAATTTTTGAAAATTTTGAACTTTTCAAAATTTGAAATTTTCTAAATATGAAATACAAATTTTCCTTTTTGAAAGTTTTTATTTCTTAAAATCTTTAAATGTGAGTTAAAATTTGATATTTCACCTCTTGGTCTCGGACGTTCGATGACTTGGTCTCGGACGTTGGATGACTTGGTCTCGAACGTTTGAAGACTTGGTGTCGGATGTTTGAGGAGTTGGCCTCGGACATTTCACGACTTGGCCTCGGACGTTTCACGACTTGGCCTCGGACGTTTCGCGACTTGGCCTCGGACGTTTGACGACTTGGTGTCGGACGTTTGACGACATGGTGTCGGACGTTTGAAGACTTGGCGTCGGACGTTTGACGACTTGGTGTCGGACATTTGACGACTTGGTCTTGGACGTTTGACCACTTGTCCTTTTGAAAATTTGGTACCGCTCCAAATTTTGAAATTTTTTCAGTTAGGAATTTTTTTAAAATTTTGTATTTTCTCAAAATTTCAAAGTTTGGATTTTTTGAAAATTTCCAATTTTTTCAATATTGGTAGCTTTATCAAAATGTATAATTTTTCAAAATTTGAAAATTTTTCAAAACTATGAATTTTTAAAACATATGGAATAGTTTTGAAAATTTGATTTTTTTATAAATTTGGAATTTTTTCAAAATTTTGGATTTTTAAAAATTTGAATTTTTTTTCAAAATTGGGAGTTTCAATTACATTTTGAATTCTTCAAAATTTTGAACTTTTCAAAATTTATAATTTTCTAAATATGAAATACAAATTTTCCTTTTTGAAAGTTTTTATTTCTGCAAATTTTTAAAATGTGAGTTAAAATTTGATATATCACCTCTTGGTCTCGGACGTTCGATGACTTGGTCTCGGACGTTGGATGACTTGGTCTCGAACGTTTGAAGACTTGGTGTCGGATGTTTGAGGAGTTGGCCTCGGACATTTCACGACTTGGCCTCGGACGTTTCACGACTTGGCCTCGGACGTTTCGCGACTTGGCCTCGGACGTTTGACGACTTGGTGTCGGACGTTTGACGACATGGTGTCGGACGTTTGAAGACTTGGCGTCGGACGTTTGACGACTTGGTGTCGGACATTTGACGACTTGGTCTTGGACGTTTGACCACTTGTCCTTTTGAAAATTTGGTACCGCTCCAAATTTTGAAATTTTTTCAGTTAGGAATTTTTTTAAAATTTTGTATTTTCTCAAAATTTCAAAGTTTGGATTTTTTGAAAATTTCCAATTTTTTCAATATTGGTAGCTTTATCAAAATGTATAATTTTTCAAAATTTGAAAATTTTTCAAAACTATGAATTTTTAAAACATATGGAATAGTTTTGAAAATTTGATTTTTTTATAAATTTGGAATTTTTTCAAAATTTTGGATTTTTAAAAATTTGAATTTTTTTTCAAAATTGGGAGTTTCAATTACATTTTGAATTCTTCAAAATTTTGAACTTTTCAAAATTTATAATTTTCTAAATATGAAATACAAATTTTCCTTTTTGAAAGTTTTTATTTCTGCAAATTTTTAAAATGTGAGTTAAAATTTGATATATCACAACTTGGTCTCGGGCGTTTGAAGACTTGGCCTCGGACGTTTGACGACTTGGTGTTGGACGTTTGACGACTTGGTGTTGGACGTTTGACGACTTGGTGACGGACGTTTGAAGACTTGGCCTCGGACGTTTGACGACTTGGTGTTGGACGTTTGACGACTTGGTGTTGGACGTTTGAAGACTTGGTGTCGGACGTTTGAAGACTTGGTGTCGGACGTTTGAAGACTTGGTGTCGGACGTTAGAAGAGTTGGTGTCGGACGTTTGAAGATTTGGTGTCGGACGTTTGAAGAGTTGGTGTCGGACGTTTGAAGACTTGGTATCGGACGTTTGACGACTGGGTGTCGGACGTGTGACGACTTGGTGTCGGACGTTTGACGACTTGGTGTCGGACGCTTGACGACTTGGTGTCGGACGTTTGAAGACTTGGTGTCGGACGTTTGAGGACTTGGTGTCGGACGTTTGAGGACTTGGCCTTGGACGTTTCACGACTTGGTCTCGGACGTTTGACCACTTGGTCTTGGACGTTTGACGACTTGTCCTTTTGAAAATTTGGTACCGCTCCAAATTTTGAAATTTTTTCAAAGTTAGGAATTTTTTCAATATTTTGTATGTTCTCAAAATTTCAAATCTCAGAAAATTTAAATTTTTTGAAAATTGTGTATTTTTTCAATATTTGTAGTTTTATCAAAATGTGTAAGTTTTTCAAAATTACCAATTATTTCAAGGCTATGAATTTTTTAAAAATTTGGAATAGTTTTTAAAATTAGCAATTTTATCAAAATTTTGTATTTTCTCAAAATTTCAAAATTTGTATTTTTTTTGAAACTTTTGAATTTTTTCAATATTGGTAGCTTTATCAAAATGTATAATTTTTCTAAATTTGAAAATTTTTCAAAACTATGAATTTTTAAAAATAATGGAATAGTTTGGAAAATTTGAATTTTTTTAGAAATTTGGAATTTTATCAAAATTTGAAATTTTTCAAAATTTTGGATCTTTATAAATTTGAAATTTTTGTCAAAATTGGGAGTTTCAATTACATTTTGAATTTTTGAAAATTTGAAATTATCTAAATATGAAATACAAATTTTCCTTTATGAAAGTTTTTATTTCTCCAAATTTTCAAATGTGAGTTAAAATTTGATATATCACAAGTTGGTCTCGGACGTTCGATAACTTGGTCTCGGACGTTGGATGACTTGGTCTCGGACGTTTGAAGACTTGGTGTCGTACGTTTGAGGAGTTGGCCTCGGACATTTCACGACTTGGCCTCGGACGTTTCAGGACTTGGCCTCGGACGTTTCGCGACTTGGCCTCGGACGTTTGACGACTTGGTGTCGGATGTTTGACGACTTGGTGTCGGACGTTTGAAGCCTTGGTGTCTGACGTTTGAAGAGTTGGTGTCGGACGTATGAAGACTTGGTGTCGGACGTTTGACGACTTGGTGTCGGACGTTTGACGACATGGTGTCGGACGTTTGAAGACTTGGTGTCGGACGTTTGACGACTTGGTGTCGGACGTTTGACGACTTGGTCTTGGACGTTTGACCACTTGTCCTTTTGAAAATTTGGTACCGCTCCAAATTTTGAAATTTTTTCAGTTAGGAATTTTTATAAAATTTTGTATTTTCTCAAAATTTCAAAGTTTGGATTTTTTGAAAATTTTGAATTTTTTCAATATTGGTAGCTTTATCAAAATGTATAATTTTTCAAAATTTGAAAAATTTTCAAAACTATGAATTTTTAAAAAATATGGAATAGTTTTGAAAATTTGATTTTTTTATAAATTTGGAATTTTATCCAAATTTGGAATTTTTTCAAAATTTTGGATTTTTAAAAATTTGAATTTTTTTTTCATAATTGGGAGTTTCAATTACATTTTGAATTCTTCAAAATTTTGAACTTTTCAAAATTTATAATTTTCTAAATATGAAATACAAATTTTCCTTTTTGAAAGTTTTTATTTCTCCAAATTTTTAAAATGTGAGTTAAAATTTGATATATTACAACTTGGTCTCGGACGTTCGATGACTTGGTCTCGGACGTTTGAAGACTTGGTGTCGGAAGTTTGAGGAGTTGGCCTCGGACATTTCACGACTTGGCCTCGGGCGTTTCACGACTTGGCCTCGGACGTTTCGCGACTTGGCCTCGGACGTTTGACGACTTGGTGTCGGACGTTTGACGACTTGGTGACGGACGTTTGAAGACTTGGTGTCGGACGTTAGAAGAGTTGGTGTCGGACGTTTGAAGACTTGGTGTCGGACGTTTGAAGAGTTGGTGTCGGACGTTTGAAGACTTGGTATCGGACGTTTGACGACTTGGTGTCGGACGTGTGACGACTTGGTGTCGGACGTTTGACGACTTGGTGTCGGACGTTTGACGACTTGGTGTAGGACGTTTGAAGACTTGGTGTCGGACGTTTGAAGACTTGGTGTCGGACGTTTGAAGACTTGGTGTCGGACGTTTGAGGACTTGGCCTTGGACGTTTCACGACTTGGTCTCGGACGTTTGACCACTTGGTCTTGGACGTTTGACGACTTGTCCTTTTGAAAATTTGGTACCGCTCCAAATTTTGAAATTTTTTCAAAGTTAGGAATTTTTTCAGTATTTTGTATGTTCTCAAAATTTCAAATCTCAGAAAACTTGGATTTTTTGAAAATTGTGTATTTTTTCAATATTTGTAGTTTTATCAAAATGTGTAAGTTTTTCAAAAGTTCCAGTTATTTCAAAGCTATGAATTTTTTAAAAATTTGGAATAGTTTTTAAAATTAGCAATTTTATCAAAATTTTGTATTTTCTCAAAATTTCAAAATTTGTATTTTTTTTGAAACTTGATTTTTTCAATATTGGTAGCTTTATCAAAATGTATAATTTTTCTAAATTTGAAAATTTTTCAAAACTATGAATTTTTAAAAATAATGGAATAGTTTGGAAAATTTGAATTTTTTTAGAAATTTGGAATTTTTGTCAAAATTGGGAGTTTCAATTACATTTTGAATTTTTGAAAATTTGAAATTATCTAAATATGAAATACATATTTTCCTTTATGAAAGTTTTTATTTCTCCAAATTTTCAAATGTGAGTTAAAATTTGATATATCACAAGTTGGTCTCGGACGTTCGATGACTTGGTCTCGGACGTTGGATGACTTGGTCTCGGACGTTTGAAGACTTGGTGTCGTACGTTTGAGGAGGTGGCCTCGGACATTTCACGACTTGGCCTCGGACATTTCACGACTTGGCCTCGGACGTTTCGCGACTTGGCCTCGGACGTTTGACGACTTTGTGTCGGATGTTTGACGACTTGGTGTCGGACGTTTGAAGACCTCGTGTCTGACGTTTGAAGAGTTGGTGTCGGACGTATGAAGACTTGGTGTCGGACGTTTGACGACTTGGTGTCGGACGTTTGAAGACTTGGTGTCGGACGTTTGAAGACTTGGTGTCGGACGTTTGAAGACTTGGTGTCGGACGTTTGAAGACTTGGTGTCGGACGTTTGAAGACTTGGCCTTGGACGTTTCACGACTTGGTCTCGGACGTTTGACCACTTGGTGTTGGACGTTTGACGACTTGTCCTTTTGAAAATTTGGTGTCGCTCCAAATTTTGAAATTTTTTCAAAGTTAGGAATTTTTTCAAAATTTTGTATTTTCTCAAAATTTCAAAATTTTGATACTTTTGTCAATTTTGAATTTTTTCAATATTTGTAGCTTTATCAAAATGTATAATTTTTCAAAATTTGAAAATTTTTCAAAACTATGAATTTTTAAAAAATATGGAATAGTTTTGAAAATCTGAATTTTTTCAGAAATTTGGAATTTTATCAAAATTTGGAATTTTGAAAAATTTTCAAAACTATGAATTTTTAAAAAATATGGAATAGTTTTGAAAATTTGAATTTTTTTAAAATTTTGGATTTTTAAAAATTTGAATTTTTTGTCAAAATTGGGAGTTTCAATTACATTTTGAATTTTTGAAAATTCTGAACTTTTCAAAATTTGAAATTTTCTAAATATGAAATACAAATTTTCCTTTTTGAAAGTTTTTATTTCTCCAAATTTTTAAATGTGACAAGGTTAGACGCTGGCCTACTGACCTCAAGGTCACGGGTTCAAACCCGGCACAGGCGATGGTTTTTAAATGTGCACTTTCTTCGAAAACGATTCTTGAAAATTGTTTTTCTTTGCTATATCTCATGTTAGCCGAGCTTACAATTTTTGGGACTTTTTTCCAAATACTTTGTTATATGTGCAACAGTTTTACAATTGTGTTTCTTGGCTTCGCTGTCACACCAAAGGTCTGGACCAGGTTTGAACCAGCGTCCGTAGGATCAGTAGGTACAAGGGACATATATTTGGCTGAAACGATAGTAGATATAGTAGGTATTTAAAAAAATGGGTCGCTATACAATTGCATTGAAATTAAGCACTTTCTATGGTGACTTAACAGACTATATCTGAAATGGTTAATCACATCAAATGTAGGCACGTATTTTACACCAATTTTAAGGAGATATACATTGTTGAGTTGTGCATTTTGGTCTATCACTTATACTAGTTGTATAAAATTATACAAAATTGACTCAGAAGGAAGATTACTTCATCGGTTATTCACAGAAGTTTAAAGATGCACATAGGTACTGTTAGTTATGCACACATCATAAATATTCCTATAAAATCGTTAGACAATTTCTTGAAAAGACGAAAAACAATGAAAATTGCTGTATACAGAGCGTAATTTGGGATGGGGAAATTTTCTTGACAATCTTCACCTGGCAGGATTAAAATATTGTTTTGCTCAAGTATGAATTTGGAATTTTCTCAAAATGGCTATAATGAGTTTGATTAAAATACCATAATATTTAGAGAAACCTTACTCATTAATATGAAACTTATTTAAAGAATAGGTTGTAAAGGCTATATAAAACAATGATGGTTGTAGAAAATCGTGCGAATGTAGTACATACTGATTTTTTATATTTTAACTTCTATTTGTTGTAGTTGTAAGCATTCCAACCTTCTTTTTAAGACCATTTATTTCTATTAAACTCGCACACACACACACACACACACACACACACACACACACACACACACACCACTCTGTCACTCAGTTCCTCGTACATATATACAATACACACAAACACCCATGTCCGAGACGGGAACTCGAACCCACAACCCTCTGCAAGTCAGAGCAGCAAAGACATACGCTCCAGCGACCACGGATACGAGGACCGGCATTTTTTCCTTTTGATTTTGCTAAACACTTGTGTGGAAAATATTTACTAAGGAACAAATTTCCCTCTTTTGGTTTGCCTTTGGGTTTAAAAGAAAGTAAAATTCAAAATGGTTCAGAACAAATAAATGTCAACATTAGCTTTGGGGAAAACGTAGATAGAAAATAAACAGTTGAAAGTCGAACCAAAACATCTTAACTTGTTTCTCCCTAGGCGTCATGGTCTGGAATGGCTATATGATTAACAAAGTTCACTGTTTCGCTTTGGAGTAGGGCCGCCCAAACTTTTTAATGGTTTAATGGTTGATAACGGGCCACGTCGATTCTACCATTATCTATATGTATTCCAATTACTGCAGTGACTAAAACTAGAACGACATTGTAACGTAGAAAATATTTAACACTTCTATTATGCTATAAATGAAATTCTAAACTAATTTTTCTACAAAATTAAAACATCTATGTAATGAGAAGAGTGAATCTGGCTTTTCGAGCCGAACCTTTTAAGCAATTTTGTTTGGTAAGTATGCTCATTTTAGCTAAATTTATCAAAATCACTAGTATGTTTTGTTTGATAATATATTTTAAGCTATATTTGTTCATTACAAAAATTACATCAATACAAACGAACCACATTAGTTTATTTCTATGCTTCTTTAAATCTTTTACATTCGTTATCCACTTTGCGCATTGTTTAAAAGAATTTTCCACAATCGATATAACTACACTGTGACATACATTATTATTGAATTTCTGAATATCTGTGCGCACTAAAAGCAATTAGCGGACCATACAAAATGGCAGACAAAAGATTTGTCGAATATTCTACTGATGATATTGATATTTCGATTGAAATCCGATGTGTTGCACTCACATGACTTTCTATATTCTTGTACTAACCATTCTTACAAAGTCGTATTCCTATATCTTCTTCGTGTTAGTTGAGGTAAACATTTGTACAAATTATCTTATTGCTTGTTTCCTTGTAGGTGCAAGGGGAATATATTAGAATACATTAGGCTTGTGCGATAGTCAAATCTTTTAAAGCTTAGAGATCCCATTCTGTTTGCACGATTATCGAAATAAAAAATTAACAACAAATGTTCCATTTTACAAATAACAAGAATATCTCCAGAATGGTTCGCTTTACAAAAAAAAAAAAAAAAAAAAAAAAAAAAAATATATATATATATTCAGACATAAATTAGTGTTTTAGCAAGCACATTTTTGTGTGGTAAACTTCTGCCTATCTCTTAAGGTTTAACAGTTGTTCAAAAATCATCCAGAGTAAACAGGACTACATAGGCTATAGCCAGAAAATTCAAAATATAAATTTTATTTGTCATAAAATTGTCTTAAACGTTTTAATCAAAATCAAAATTTTCCACGTAAAGGGTAGTTTAGGGTGGGGTTATATTCTTCAAAATCTTCGTGTCGTATCCTTCAAAGACATTAAACTTAAATGCCAACTTTGGTTTTCAACCGACTTTTCGTTTTTGAGTTATAATGCTTTTTTTTGGGGGGGGGGGTTCAGGGTGTCTCAAAACATATATCTTCGGTGAAATCTCGACATCGAATTTTTGGGAGGAATGCAATACTTCCTCTAGTTACCTGTAGAGAAAGTAAACATATGGAAAAGAGTGTATGGAATCAGTTTCAGATGTTTTGTAACGAAAGAGGTTACGAACTTACAGTGGAAGTATTAACTGAGCATATTACTAATATCATGAGAGATTGGGCTGTAAACTTGAAGACATCAAATGTAGGTGAGCTGCTAAAAGAATGAAGTTTTTCTGTAGAGCAGAAGGACAGAACCGGTTCCCCACTCTGTGTCGTCACACGCACTACGAACGTGCATAACTTGAGTCCTCTTTAATGTAGCTGACTTACTAAACCTATTCATGACTATAAGCGTCTTTATTTACTTTTAAAAATTGTACCTTTAACAACTGTAATTTTAAGTAAAACAGACTTACCTTCAATTAAATATTTCGTTTATATTCATCTTATGTCTAATTCCCCATTTCCCTGGATTAGTGTGAAAATTAATCTTAAATATATGAATGTTATTGTAAGTTGTTTACCTTTAAACCACTGTTAAAATTAAATAAGTGAAATAATTGTTTCGTTGAATACTCGAAACACCACTCGAGGTTTGCGCTTCACGATCGCAAAATTATCGTTATATGAAACGCCCCCATGTAAAACAACTTATGGTGGTAAAGAGCTGGAGAAATTCAAATAAGGGAGGAATGATGTACAAACCCTATTGGATGTTTATGGATGTTTAAACTACACCTAAACGTTAAATTATCATGTAAAGGCAAAATAATATATGATTTCCAGTAAATTACTCAGGCAGGCAATAAGTGTAAGACTGCGGGCCGGATGTGGTCCTCGGGCCGTAGTTTGGGCAGCGTGCTCTTGACCGAAGGTAGGGCTGCTTAGCAGGATATTAACTTTTCGCATTAAGCATACGCTTATTACGTGTTTAAGTATGTGTTGGACGTTACACTTGTTTAATATTCATCAATATATGCATTATGAATGATCGCCGCGGCGAATGCACTCAGTGCTTCCATCTTTGGACATGTTGAATTAACTGGTGATGGTCTTAACATGCGAAAGCCATTACGTTCAACGAGCATGATTAGGGTCTCCATTAAATGGGATTGATGTTGGACCGGCATGTCCTGATCCACATTCGTAGTATTGGGCGTTGGCCTGCTGGCAGAAGACATTTCACAGATCGTTCGGCAGAAGGGCACTTACTCACTCACTTCCTGAAGGACATCAGCGGCGGAACAACCATTCAAATGATAACTATCAATCCTGAATCCAGAGACTATCAGACCCAACCAATATTTTAAAATTCGTTGAAATATGACCCAACTTAAACAGAGCTGCCCTTCGGAGTTTTCATCTTTTATCAATGTCTGAAAGCAATATTCGATAACATTGAGAGCATAAGGGACACTGGGAGTGAAATTTGAAAGTTCCGCATTTCTTGATAGATTTTCCTGAAATTTTTACTGTGTTTGTATTTATATGAGAATAGAAGGTACACCAAATTTCATTAAAATTGGATAATTCGTTTAGGATATATAAATTATTTTATGAATTTAATAGGCACATTTTCAAAATAGAGCTCGCCTCTATTGACTTTTCAAAATTCATTTATATTGGCGGAACTGGTGCTCTAAAACATGGGTAACAATTGTATGAAGAGATATTTCAAATACATTTGCAGATTATGCTGTACATATTTTTTTAATAACAAAGAAAATTTAATCTTAAAAATTATTGATTTTTTTCATACAAAAATGTTTTTGGAATTCATGTTAATGATAACATCAATATTGAAGCGTAGTTTTGTTTAGCTGCTATTTATGAACACTTTTGGAAGTTTTCATTGAATTTGAAGCACAACTCAGGCGCGACCTTCTTTTGGAATGTGCAGAAATGTACATAGTTTTGAGAAAAACAGGCTTTTATATAGGAGCATCCTGTGTACGTTAAGGGAAGAGCACTATTTGAAAGGGTCGTAATGACCGCGTGGAGTGGGGGATATGAAAAATGTTAGCTGATCCAAATGCACAGGTGTTCCAGGAACATTTTAAGGTAAAACAAAACAATTTTCGACTTTTTGACAATTTTGACCAAAATTTCACTCCCAGTGTCCCATAATTCAAGACACAATCTGCTTTTTGTCAGGATCAAATAAATCTTTCTTCAACATTTCCCTAAACATTCACGTAACGAACGGTACAGAGTTGCTTTCAATTCTGTTATGCACAATGATCCTTGCCATTTCATATTTCAATGTAGGCCCCTGCACAGCGTTGTAACGTTCCTGTTTCAACATGTCGTTTGGTACTCGTGCACTCTCTTCCCCAATGACTGCTTCCAAAGAGCCCAAGTCAAGCGGTTTTCTGACATAGATATACTTTCTCTTAAAATATCCCCGGAGGGAAAAATCCAATGGGGTCAATTCTGGACATCCTGGTGGCCACTCAACATTTTCTCGACCTCCAATAACCTCCTGGAAAAGCATTGTCAAGTCATTCTCGCGAAATCAATACGCCATCGTCACTTAGTTCGTGGGTAGAGCTGCAACAAACAAATACATAACAATTACATAACGGTAGATTATTGATCTTTTCTGATAGAATGACAGTAAAATAAAAATAGAAATATTATAGTGGATCACCCTGTAGTATTAATAAAACGATGGACGTATCAGAAATGTCTTTGTTAATTCTATATGTCACGACAGCACTCTCACTTCAGATTAAGTCATTCTGGAGCAGTTGCACGAAAAACAGTCGACTTCTCCAAGTCATCTTTCAAAGAGTCGTGATATAATTTTCATTTTTATTTTCTCAATCATGTGCATATCATTTCACCCAAAAATTCGTTATCGAAGTTTCCCTAGAATCCCAAGAAATCGTTTTAGAAAAAATAGCCACGCGCGTGTGTTTATGAAGAGCATTTTTGAAAAGCGAAAAGTCTGTTAAATACTAAATCTAATATCAAAGAAGTGACAAAAAAATCCCTCATCCCAAATTATGCTTTACATGGAGACACTTTTGTTATATTTGGTTCTCTCAAAATCTGCTGTATCGATAGTAAATTACAATATGTTTAACATACTTACGCGACTAATACTTACATTTTATTTTTATCTTGAATTTCCTATAAATATTCTATAACGTTCTCTTGAAGTGCTCAATCATTCTTTTATTTTTTGTAATGTTCAAAGAGTGGAATTTAAATTCCAAGATATAATGAGCCGCTTTTTAACGACTTGACTATAGGTCTGCTATATTTTCAGGTTGTCTCATAAGTTCGTTCGTTTTACTCGCAAGTTCCATCTATATCGCCTGAAAACCCTGAACTCTCTGTACACTCACGTTATCATAGTTGCCTAACCAACCCTACGCCGTAGAGGTAAAAGTGTGTTTGTGTGTGACGTTGCACGTTGGAACAGCGTGAACTTGTGTTTACAAACTATGGAAAGCAAAAAGGAACATTTCCGACATCTTATGCTGTTTTACTATCGTGAGGGCAAAACCGCCACACAAACATGTCAAAAGTGGTTCAGTCGATTTCGAGCTGGGAATTTCTCCCTAAAACAGAAAGTTTAGCAACTACTCTGTCGTAGCTGTGCTGCGAGTGAGGTGTGTTCTTAATGATTGAAACGTAACGAGAAACGAACGAACTTATGAGACAACCTTATTCAATGCATAATGACAGCATTTCTGCAAATGCTTTCCTTGGTTATCACGAAGTAAATAGCTTCGTAACAGTAAGATTGGTAGAAAACATAAAAATATGATAGGGAGTAGATAGATGTTCATGTGAAATTATGCACCACGTTTGTTACACAGTGGAATATTCCTCGTATTTGTCCCGTCCCTTCCATAGATTATACAAATTCACCTTCCATAGACAATCAATAATAATATAGTTATACCATCTCGTATATCTATTTACGTTGCAGTTGAAAAGCGTTGTTTTGTGTCTGTTTACCAAGGAAGAAACGTCCAATTAGCCCTCGCCAAATACTGTTAAACTAAGCTAGGTGTGCAGTGGGAAATTCAGGCAATGGGTTGCAGAGTACGTAAAGGGGGGGGGGGTAAAGAGCGGGAAACGAGAGAAAGCTATGTCCTACAAGGCATGTAAATACAAGGTTATGACGATTATTTAACGAGGTCTTCGTAGCTTCCCCTACTTTCTCTCTCTTTACCCCTCTCCAATGACATCAGTATTCATACTACTAGCTGGGCATGGTTATATAAATCACACATCGGCATGAAAGCGAAGTATTGATTATTTCCGATGGCTCACTAAATCGTTACTCATTAAGCTATAACTGTTGCTTCTTTCACACTATATCGTGCACATCAGAAGCTACACGTGGCCCGATCATTGGTCTGTGGCAAGCTGGTAACAGCTTGTTGTGTACAAGGCAGTTCATTATATGAAATTGCACTTCTACTATAGCCAAAGACCTAAGAGCAGAGAAAGCTGTGGTGTAGGATCAGAAGGTTTGCATTATCTCCCCAGTTAACCAATAGTGGAATGCCAAGGAAAGACGCAACAAGGTATTTAGATCTGTAAAGGACATCTGCATGCCAGCGTGCATTTGAAGCATCCTACAGTGCCCTGTTTTAGAGACTTACGGATGCTATATTTTTTCCCCCGCGTGTCTTCTTTTTCTTTCGGCTTTGTTTCAAAAGAATTTTCTTCGTACTTCGCCGAAGATTGTTTCTTTTATTGTTGAAAGCCATTCATGCATAGCTGTCTTTGTTTTTGTCGACAATCGTTTTGTCGACAGGTACTTAAAGGCGATTCTACCCATTCATAAATTTTAGAGCACTTACAAAGATATCGCCAGATTGCAGTCAAACCAACAGCACACAACCCATTGTATCTAGGTATTTATGCTGCAAAAGTAGTGAGTAAGTGAGTAGGGTTTAAGGGCGCATCGACAACTAGGTTATTAGGGTCCGGTAAAACGCCAACATTCCTTGAAAACAATGCGTTATGCTCAGTTTCAAAAGTGTAGGAGGTAGTAAGTAGATAGATATATTTTGGGGAACTGTGTTTCTGACGTTACATTCACATGACCTTCTCTACTCGTTCTTCAACAAGCTATTTAAGAGCTAGTCACTATGTGATGGCTTTGAAATTCCGTTCTCTTTACATGGCCAAGAGAAAAAGAAGTCTATCGATTTGAGAACAACACTACTCAAAAACGAATAGTCGGTTAAATACTGAACTTGCTTGAGAGGTAGAATCGGAAGTGAAAAATTCAATGCAGCAACTGGGATCTGTACCAGGCGGGTGCTCTGACCATTAAGCTACTGTGACAACCTGCCAGAATGACATTGAATTCTCCAACCGATTCTTATTTTTCTTCCGGTAAACAACAAAAGCACTCTCACATCAGAGACAATTGCCCCAATGGCGACTTACACACAACTAGAAGCTACATCCATTGCTAGTGCAAAAGGGTTCAAAAAGTAAAGGATATGTAAAGTGTTTGATCTTTCTGAGTGTGTGATACACGCTGCATTGTTGCAACAAGGGTTTTCAATGTTGATGAGAGTAGGTTTTCAACATTACGGAAGAAAACACGGCCAAATGTTGCTAAAGAAATGACTATCATAGTGTGGCACCATCAGCTTAAAAGAGATGCCTTGATGGTAACAACATTGCAGGGGAAAGGACAAAAAAATCAACCAGTGAAAGTGAAATGTGGTTCTATGAATTGTGTAATAAAGACAGAATAGAAGAAATTATCAATTGCATGAATTTAGAATATTGGATCCATGCAAAGTGTGCTACTGGTCAAAAAACAAATGAAAAAGTTATTTTGCGGTACATATACGAGTAGTGACCTCTATTAACACATATTAACTGAATTAAAAACAGTACACCAACTTTATATTCCTTTAGTATTTTTAATGAAAGAAAGAAAAATGCGGTCCAATTTAGGAACCCACATGTACAAATGAAGAAACCAGTGTCCTAATTTGTACCACTTGCAGACATACAGAAATGTGAGTTTTTAGCCACATAAAAGAATTGATTTTGTTTTTTAATTACATTAATATTGTTAGATATGTGGTATAAAGGTTAATTGGGATGTAATATAATCTATAAGGTGGTACAATTAGGGCAACTTTCCACTATAAAACAAACATACCTGTGTGGGTACATTTTCTACCGCGTTTGTGTGGTTTTCAAGCGCATTTCATGAGCATGTAGCATTCTTTTGTTTGACGTTTGCAGTGCATTATGCGCCGACCAGCGTTTCTTGGTCAAGAGGCCGTCCACATTTAGCAAGACGCAATACGACAACACTTGAGGTTCTTGAAACAAGTGAAGAGCGTTACGAGCTGCCAAGGACGCCGGTGGTGACGTGTTAGCGCCGGATTCTCAAGAAGCCACTATTTTTAATTTTCCTCCTGGAATTCCCTTAAACTCTGCCCGTGAAGTACGGCATGCCTCATTCTGAGGTTCTGTGTGGGTGTGTGCGAGTCTAGTAAATTAAAAATTGGGGGAACGAACATCATGACATTATTACTTTCATATACCAACACCTGGCATTAATATCGGATGACGAAGTTACCTTGTTTGTTATCAAGATAAGGGAAAACTCCAGGGAAAAAAAAAAAAAATATTTGAATAACGCATCCTAACCGTGATTCGAAGTCGAGCCACTTGGATTCAGGCAGATCGCGATCCTTATTAAACCATTAAATTTTGGAACGACCATTCCACTCTTACTACGAGACATCATACTGCTTTTCATTAATAACACTCGATGAAACGTGTTTCAACCAATATGGCCGCTTACCACCTCCCTAGCATTTGTCTGTTTTATCGCCATTTGTGTGTTTTTATCACCTACCTGTCATTTGTTAATTTGTGTGCAATTGTTATGTATTTTCCGCACAGCTATTCAAAATTAATTTCACCAAAACAACACAAAAAGAAAGATTAGCAGCTCGATTAATTAATTTAGGAGTTAATTAATATTTTATGCTATTTATTTCTTTTGATCTGAATATATTTTCTTTTAATCCTGAATTAGTCAATTAAATCTCACTCGAATTTTGATATCATCTACATAAATAAAACATTTATTGTTGATAAAAGACTTCTAAGTGCTACTGTGGATCTTGTTTGTTGTTAATAAGTTCAACAAAAGGATGGTGTAATTGAGGAAGAATCCTAGCTACCTTAATAAACAAACCTAGACGATTAAACTTACAAGCATGTTAAAGTTTCAGTCGGGTAGTTTAAAAGATAATGACATTTTGTATGCAACAGATTTTTACTTTGTCTTCTACGTATAGTAAGTAGGGCAAGTATTGTAATCGACCCGAAAATTCGATATCGAGATTTCACAGGAAATATATGTTATGAGCCCTATGTATAAAAACGCATATTTAGAGAAAAGTCCGTGTGTATGTGTGCGCGCGCATGTGAACACCATAGCTCAAAAACGAAAAGTCAGTTAAAAACCAAAGCTGGTATTTAAGTTTAATATATTTCAAGGATGTGACACGAAGATATTGAAGAAAATTCCTCCACTATAAACTACCCTTTACACGGAAATCTTTTCGAACATCTTGATTTTCTCAAAATGACTAACGATTATGATTAAAATGCCATATATTTAAGATATATTTATAGCAAATGAAATATATATTTGCTATATATATAGCCCATGTAGCCCTGTTTACTCTGGATGACTTTTGTGTAACTGGTAAACCGCAAGAGATAGACCAAGTCTTACTATACAAAAAATGTAGATCTTGCTTTTTTTTTTTTTTTTTTTTTTTTTTTTTTTATTGGTCAGAAGTGTGCAATACTTATAGACGGTTCGCAAATGGGTGGTCGTTATTAATTTTTTTTGTCTTGGTAATGTAAACAGAACGGAATTTCAAAGTCTTCATATAGCGACCACTCTTAAAACATTTGACTATCACTCAAACCTGCTGCATTGTCTTTGTATCTGCAAGAAAATTAGCAATAAGATAATTTCTACAAATGTTTATTTCGATTAACGTGAAGTAGATGGGGGAATAAGTGTTTGTAAGGATAGTTTGTGTAAGTGTAGAGAAAGTCGTGTGAGATTGCTTTTGTGTTAGGTTCTTTGAAGATAAGTTTCTTAGCCAAGCATTTGTTAGCCTGACTGGTGCCATTTAAAGCACACTTTGAGATTGATTTAAATATCTGTTACATAATTCATGAGGATATCCTATTACCTTGCTATCTGTATCAGCTATTGTTTGACGCGCTTTTGTCCACGAATGTGTGCAACGTTAAATGAATAAATAAAACAAATGGCGTCGCTCCAGGCGTTATCGTTGTGCAAACTGCAGGGAAGAGGTGCCGGAGTTAATAACTTCATGTACTCCATCACGATTTCGTGCACTTTTATATTCCTTTTTTACACCTGTCTAGGAACCCACACGTAAGCAGTAAAACTTCGCTAATTTTCTTCGAGGCTGTAGTCGTCTTCGGAAGGGATAGATGAGAAAGGAGCCATTTTATAGACTGAGAGCTTACAAGAGGAACACAAATTACTACGTGAAAGGAAATATGGTAGAAAGAACAGGAATAAGAAAAGTAAGCACAAATGTGTCGTTTCCCCTAAATTTTACATAAGTTTTTATTTTGAGTGACGCGTATATGCATAGTAGGTAGGGCAGATAAAGAAGGAAGGAAAGAAAAAGGGAAGGAAGGAAGCAAAGGAGGGAAACAAAGAAAAGAAGCAAAGGGGAAAAAAGAACAAGGAAATAAAGGAAGAACGAAACGAAGCAAAGGAAGGAAGGGCAAGAAAAGGGAGGAAACAAAGGACGGAAGAAAGGAAAGAAAAGAAAGGTAACGAAAACAAAGGAATGGAAAGGAAAATGAAGGGAAGAAGCAAAGGAAAAAAGGAAGGAAGGAAAGGAAGTAAAATGAAGGGAGCAAAGGGAGGAAGGAAGAAAGGAAGGAAGCAAGGAAAGGGGGGAAGAAAGGAAGGAAGCAAAGAAAGGGGGGAAAGAAACGAAAGGAAGCAAAGGGAGGAAGGAACGAAAAGGAAGCAAAGGAAGAAAAGAAGGGAAGGAAAGAAAGAAAGCAAAGAAAGGACGGAAATTGAAAGGAAAGGAGCTAGCAAAGGAAGGAAGAAAGGAAGGTAAGGAAAGAAAGGAAAAGAAAGCAATGAAGGGAAGCAAAGGGAGGAAGGAAGAAAGGAATAAAGGAAGGAAAGGTAACAATGGAAAGGCATGGAAAGAAAGGAAAGGAAGCCAAGGAAGGAACGAACGAAGGATGCAAGGATGGAAGGATGGAAGTATGGAAGGAAGGAAGGAAGGAAGGAAGGAAGGAAGGAAGGAAGGAAGGAAGGAAGGAAGGAAGGAAAGGAAGGAAGGAAGGAAGGAAGGAAGGAAGGAAAGGAAATAATTGATGATAATTTAATAATAATAATAATAATAATAATAATAATAATAATAATAATAATAATAATAATAATAATAATAATAATAATAATAATAATAATAATAATAATAATAATAATAACAACAATAACGAAATCCACGGCGCAACATACCTTTCCAGGGCAAGCAGGCGTCATGAGTGGGGTGCAGTACTGCAGGTGGGACGTGGTCAGCCCTCCGATCCCTCTTGGCCGGTATATGCGATCTTCGCAACTATTATAGGGGCCCTACTTCTAAGTAGCTCCTCAGTTGGGCCCTCAGGGACCTAAGAAGCCTGAATACACCTCAGACTACGTCTGCTAGTGGGCGAAAATGCCCCATACCGGTACCGGGAATCGAACCCGGATCTCAGCACAATTCATAACTTATTAAAATTAATACTACTCTTGAAAACCATGCAAATTCAACCAACATTACTGACGCCCAGTGCATAACTAAGTTGTAACTTCAAGAAAGGAATAACGTTTTCTGTTCTTCAATGTCAATGAAGAGGACTCTGTAGGCTAGATACACATATGCAGCTCAAATATATAGAAACATTTTATTGGTCATGTTACTATGTCAATCATGGGGTTTAATTAAAATCATTGAATGTATCCTTGGGAAAATATAAATTATTTTTTCAGTGTTAATAATTCTTTGCGGTAGTAAAAATTTCCGGCAAAACTTTTCCTCAGGTCCTTAAAGGTGCCAAATTTAGGTACAAAGTGCCTGTATCTCGTGGAGCTATTTGTACATTTAGTGGAACGTTAAACCAGGTCTATACTGTGCATTGAAGAATCATAGGGCCGAGTGCAATATCCTCTCTACCATGTAAAACTGCAGTGCATCATATTCTTCTTGAATCAAGCTTCTTTCATAAACGGACTTGAAATGTTATTTTTAACTTCAGATGCAGATAATGAACCTTCGCTTGCGGGAATGAAGTGCTTCTTGCCCAGACATTACATTTCTGCTTCTTGTGCAAATCTCTCGCTTTAGAATGTTGACGTCATGGGCTCACTTCTTTACTTTCTCTGCTACGTGCTTCTCCCAAAAAGTATACTACAAAATTTCGCAGGGAATACACATTTTAAGAGACATTTTATAAAAGATCTGTTTATTTCATTTATGGACACTCTTTAACTGCTGTGGTTCTCAGCGTCCATTCTAAATTGGACGTGAAAAAAGCTCAGTTTTGCCCAGAGGCCTCTTTACAGACTTGTTTTTTTACGTGACGTAAACTTATGACACGGGACGACTCACCGTGTTTATTTCCCTTCCGAAGCAAGCCATGCTTCAGCTTTTATATGCGAAAAATATTCATCGCTCATCGCCAGGTTTGAACCAGAACCAAGCATAGTTTTATGTGCAAGATGGCCGCCATGCGTAATCTAAAGATTAATCGCTAAGGCCGTAGGACAAGAGCTTATTGATGGAGTTTGCGGTAGACTCTAAAATGAAATTCTATCACGTATAAGGGTGAACTTGCGACGAACATCACAACAGAATTCGCAAAAATGCGACAACAATCTGCCACAGAAACAAACGATATACCACTTTCCTTCCCACTTAGAGGAGATCATTTCAGATCTGGTCTGCAAGGTTCAGTCGTTCTTGTCAACAGTCATCATTTAGAACTGCATTAACTAATTACGTTGACATTTACAATTTAAAGCGACAGTATTTTTTTTTTCAGGGAACCCAATTTGAGTTACACTACTTGCCAAGTGTCGAGCGCTGTGATCGCTTGTTATCTTGTTTACTAGAACAGCAAAATATATCAGTAACTTGCCGTAAAGTCAGTAATACAATGCAAATGATGATCTCTCGCGCTGGCGATATATGAGATGTTGTCCTGAACATAACAGAGTGTACACACACTGTCTCGCCGTGTATGTGTGATAAACTCACGTAAACAACTCGGCAGTTTCACATTCTTTCATACGCCTCGTGTGGCTTTGCCAGATAGTACATAAAGAATGATTTCATAAACTTCATTTGCTGTCTATTTTAAAACCTTAAGTTCTCTTATATAACGGTTTCTACTAATTGTTTATTTGGTATATCTACCTATTTTAGCATCTGGTTTCGTAATTTATAAAATTTTCTCCTAGCAGAATTTTGCATACACGTATGATACTTTACACAAATGTAAATTCTGATTTGTTTATTATTTTCTAATTCAAACTCTGAAATGAACCACCTTATCATAACGACCTTATCATTAATTTTCTTGTTTTATGTATCTTTAAACACATTAAAGGAGTAGTATTGTTCCGGAGTATAGTAAGTAGTGGAGTAAACCGTTAAGCAATGAGATGGAAACCACAAACGGGGCACTAACCAATATCTAGACTGAACTTTTGAAGTAGTGTACAAATCTGCAGGTATTTGCTCGCTCTACCGCTTTGCTGCCGTTTAAATTCCCATTACGGGAATAAAATAACATTAAGCGTGTAAAATCAGGCGGGGAAACTCATTCTTCATGACTTAACGCTCTGTCACTGTAAATCAATGGAGGCAGCCATGTGGAAAGTACGTCAGATAACGTTAGGAAACTGAAACAAACACAGCACAAAAACTTGCAAACGGTAACTCTCCAAGCATTTCCACCGTTTTTATATTTTAAATGTCCCTATTTACAGTTATCCCAGTGAGTGTAAATGGTTGATAGTGGTGGTTGTAATTTGCTTGCTAAATGGTTCACATTACAGCAAATTCTGTTGCCCTAATATCCGATGAGCTGATATATCCTCTATGTTTTATACTATTTAATGCATCTATACTACCTATAGAATATATCTAAAATATAATTTATCTACTACTATAACAATCAGTGATACTTTAGTTCAGGCATGGGCACGAGGGGAGAGGTAGCGATTGAACTTGCCTTACTCTTGCCTAGTGACGAAGGTTGTTTGGATACAACACGTGCAGTGGTGGGTTCGTTCTACTTGCGCGGCAGTAGTAATTTCTACGCTGTTATGAACTATTTTGTGTATATTAAACATATTTTGTATACAATAATTATTACAGCCACCTACTTTGGTTAGGCAAATTACGCAGTCTTGAAGTTTATAACCTTCCTTATCTTATGTGCGTAATATCCTTACGGTGCCTTATAATTAGCATAGTAAATTATTTCTCTTTCACAATAAATAAAACAGTAAAGTTCCATTACTATTTAGGCTTTAAATATCTTAATAAATTCTTTGGTTTTAATCTTTGAAAGTTTATATTATTATATTAAAAAATTAAAAATCCCTAGCGCAACAGCCTATGAAGGGCCAAGGCTTGCCGCCCAGCCGCTGCGTCCCCCATCTCTGCCCACTACAGGTGTCATTGGGGTGCAGTACTGGAGGGTGGGATGTGGTCTGCGCCCTGAGCCCTTCCGGCCAGTTATACGGCCTTCTCGACCTGGGGCTGCTACTTCTCTATCAAGTAGCTCCTCAATTGGTCCCCCCGGGACCTAACAAGGCTGAGTGTACCCCTTGATATAATATTATTTATATTAAATCAACTAATAAACAGCTAAACCATTAAACAGTGGAATCATACCGTTCCTTTTATATGTTTAGAAATACGAGTATTCAAAAAGTACGGAGTGAAACCTGAAGAAGCCCAACAAAGGGGGGGGGGGGGCGAAACGTCGACATTCATTATAAAGAAGACGTGCCCTTCCTCGGAAGACTTAGATACGATGGATACCGGCCGCCGAAGTCTACGCAATGTATTGACATATCTTCTAGGTTTGTCACTTTCATTGCTTTATTTACTTAACTGTTCCAGGATTTGTTTGGTGGCCCTCGTCCTCATCTTTCTTGTGGTATCTATTCTAATATTTCCTTAGGCCATCTTTCTTCGCCCATACTTTTGATGCGTTCAAACCATTTAAGCATTTTACACTCCATTTTGTCTATAATTGCACTATCCAATTTTATAGGTTTCTAAAATACTCTTAACGTAGATAAAAGCCTGTTACAAAATTAGGGTCAGGATTAGTAACTCGTATATCTCTATTTTCATATATACTCTACCAAATAATATTACTAAAGTTTATCTTTTTCATTTAATAGTTCTGCAAAAATGGTTTCTTTTCATGTTTCGTTGTAGATTCAGTTATGCCGAAATACTGGCCTGTAAATATAACAGTACGACAAACAAAAGATTGGTGTTCGAAAAACTAAAGCGATAGTGTCAAATATTTAGCAAATAGTTAATGCCACAAAAGATTTAAAATAAATTGTTTTTGATCGGGATCTAAATTTTAAAATTGTGTTGTAAGGTTTTGTTTACCTCTTATGTTTACCAGACACAAAATTTATTCATAACAAAGAAGATATTCAAGAGGAGGTTCATTTTATAGTCAAGGGAATATCTTAAATCGAAATTAAGAGAAAATGCAAAATAGCGAAGAATCACCTTGTATGAACGTGAGTAATTTACCTCTTTCTTTCATATGGTCACATGACAATCTGAAACCAAATATGATATGAACAACTGACTGTTGGAAAGGTGGAATCAAACTGAAATTTTCAATGCCATAGCCAAGATTTGAACCACAGATCTTCGGCTCACTGTGTCGCCGAATTATTAATAGCTAAATGTGGCAAACAATGCCTAAAATAATATAAATACAAAGTATTCAAACATTTGAAAAGTAATTATTTATGACTTTTCTTACGTAATGAAAAGGACAAAAGACAGTAACAGAAAATTAAATTTGTGGAAGCTATGTCGTTGTAAATCTTTTGTGCATCCCTTCTCCCCTTTATTTGGCGATAGTGACTCGTCTTTGTGAAGAAATCTAGCAAGTTTGTGTTCTCTGAAGCTCAGAGTGCCTGACCATACACACTGTGCCAAGATTAACTATACGCAGCTCATGGGATTTCTCTTAAGTATCAGCATTAATCACCCTTCTTTTAAAAGCACTTTGGAGCCCATCCAATAGATCGCCTTGGACTTGATTTGCATTATTTCGAAGACACGAAAAACACTACTAAATGTGTTCTATTGTTTTATTTATCAGATTCTTGTTGATAACTAGGGATTGTAATTTTTATCATTTTGAAATTAGAAATGTAGTGTTATAATGTATACGTTTAGCATTCTGTAGGCGTTTTATAGATATTTAGGTTAACATTTTATAGCATTTTGAAGAAAAATAAGTAGTCGACTAATAAACACGTAATCTTTTGGACATAATAAGGCTACGTGTTACTGAAATTATGAACTTCTACATTTATCATCAATAATTAATAATAATTCATAATTTCTAATAATAATTTAATTTTCCAACTTAATAATTATAATCATTTTTGACCACAAGAAATCATTGTTGTATTACATGCCTGCGAAATTTCATTGAGGCTACAATAGAAATGTATTTATAAAAATTTTTGAATTTAAATAATCTTAATATTTATACATTACTGATAAGTCAAATGCTTTGTTGAAAATCAAACCTAATTTACTTTTTCACAATTTGTAATTTACC
Source organism: Tenodera sinensis (assembly GCA_030765045.1). NCBI lineage: Eukaryota > Metazoa > Arthropoda > Insecta > Mantodea > Mantidae > Tenodera > Tenodera sinensis. The sequence goes on from CM060973.1 coordinate 69,265,280, forward strand.
AAAATGTCCATTCTCTCTCTCCCTCTATCTCTTGTTAGTCGTGGAAAGATTATAGAATTTCAAAGCCATTACATAGCGGCACACTTTTTAATGTTGTACCACTACAACCGCCTATATTCGATTAGACCTGCAACGAACCCATAAAAGCGTTTCTTCAAATGTTTACTTGTATCTGGATTAACTTGAAGTAACTCATTAATTATTTTTCTTTTAAGCTATACACAGGAACAGTCATATCCTCTTTCGATAAATGAAAATATACATAAGATTGCCTGAAAGTATTGAAAAACGTGCCCTGATGTTATGAATCAACCTTATAAGCTTAGTAAACCTTAAAATGGAATGTTATTCTCCCAAGTGTCTCTTAATGCGCAGTCATTCCCTCTAATCCGAATATTTTTAGTGCTTCTTATGTAATAGTTGTATTTGTGCAGTGACTAAGCTCTGGATTATTTTTACAGTGGTTCTGGCTTCGTTTCCTCTCTCTTGTACTGACAGGTACAAAGTTCTTTTTTGGATGTAAGTGTGAACAGAGGGAAAAGTGCACGTTTTCACTTGCATTTCGTTCCGCTACGGCTCTCCTATGATTCTTTCATCCAATTTCCAGAAATAACAGGATATTCACAAATATAACTGATACATTTTAATACTCTATATTGCATAAAAGCTTACTACGCACAAATTAGACACGGTTTATGTCAAATAAGATTGTTTAGGCATCCATCATTTCCGAAATATCTTTTATTATTGACTTGAATTGACAGATACTTTATACACTAATCATTATCCCCCCCCCTCATGGTCTTTCAAACAGAATGTAACCTCGAAGCCATCACATAGCGACCCCCTCTTAAAAGATCTTAACTTAGTCTCATACTGCTATTGTACCTTCAGGTAAAGACGTAATAAACCCATTTTAATACACACTTTCTCAAACAGCTGCTTGTCGCGCACGTGATAAGCGAAATACAGATGGCAAGACCAAGCACACCAACTTAAACAAGGCTTAAACAAAATGCTTGATCATAAAACATATTTTTATGTTAATCATAAACTATCATTATCCATCTCGCTTAGAAGCCTATTCACTTCTGCCCTAGAAAGAAACTGATTGTTTCCCCATACAATTGCGCCTAAGAATAGCTATTACTTCACAAAAATATTTCATATCAATATTTTCATAAAGTAGTTTTAAACACTGAATATTTAGATCATAGCGTACAAGCTTTCAGCGTTTGATATTTTTAAAATAAAAACTTCGATTCAATGTGGTTCCTCGGAAAAATACCCAAAAAATCGATGTCGAGATTTCACCGGAAATATATGTTTTGAGGCCTCCTGCATCAAAAAAGGTCCGTGTATGTGTGTATGTCAGTCTGTGGACAGCATAACTAAAAAACGAAAAGTCAGTTAAAAACCAAAGTTGATATTTAAGTTTAATGTCTTTCAAGGATGCGATACGAAGATTTTAAAAAAATTTCTCCATCCTAAACTACCCTTACATGGAAAATTTTTCGAAACCATTGATTTTCTTGAAAATCACCCTAACAATTTTGATTAAAATGCCATATGTTTGAGATATTGCTATGACAAATGAAATATATATCTTGGCTATAGCCTATGTAGTCCTGTTTACTCTGGATGACTTTTAAATAACCCATAAACCATAAAAGATAGACAAAGTCTTACTATATAAAAATGTAGATCTCGCTAAATCACACAATTTATGCCTAAATAAATTGTTTTGTGGAGTGAACAATTTCGGAGTGTGTTTTGGAGAACTTATTACTTCTGTCAAATGGAACATCGTTATTCATTTTTTATATGTTAACCGTGCAAAGAAAAGGGCATTTTAAAGCTTTAAAAGATTTGACCATGGCTCAAAGTATACTGTATTCTAATATTCTCCTTGTACCTACAAGAAAATAAACAATAAAATAATGTCCGCAAATATTTATATCAACTAACACGATGAAGATATAGAAATAAGGGTTTGTAAGAATGGTTAGTAGAAGAGTAGAGAAAGTCATGTGAGTGCAGCACATCAGATATTTTTCCCCTTGAGCTCTACGGAATAAAAACCCATTTGAGAAAATAACAGCTGTCTGTCGTTCCAACTTCCAGTTCAGGAAGTAGCAGTAAGTCGGCATAGCGTAACTGGAGTTCAATTTCTAGGCAAATATTTTTATAGCGAGTAAGCAAAAGTGGATAAAACAATCACGTGATTGGTATAGAAGGAAGACGCCCGGTGCCTAAAGAGTGTAGTAGAAATTCTGGTCAAGCAGTGAGCGAAAACAACTAACCAAACTAACTCTGCCGCACAACGGCCCAGTTAGGACCAAGGCCTACCGCCCGGCCGCTACGTCCCTAACCTTGCCCACCACAGCCATGGCGTTTATATGCGTCTTCCATCCAGCGGCCGCTACTTCTAAATCAAGTTATTCCTGAAATAGCCCTCAGAGACCTAGTGAAGCTGAGTGCACCCCGAATCAAGTCTCCCAGGAGAAGAATATCCCCACGCCGGTTACCGGGACTCGAACCTCAGTCTTCCGGTAGCACAAACAGATAGCTAAAAATCTGAATTGCTGCACTCACATGACTTTCTCTACTCTTGTACTAACCAGTCTTACAAACTCTTATTACAATATTTTCTTCTTGTTAGTTGAGATAAACATTTGCACAAATTATTTTATTGCTCGTTTTCTTGCACGTGCAACTGGAATATGGGAATACAGTAGACTTTGAGCGATAGTCAAATCTTTTAAAGCTTTCAAGTGCAGTTGTCTTTGCACAGTTAACATTTAAGAAATTAATAACGATGTTCCATTTGACAGAAGTATTAAGTTCGCCAAAACACACTCCGAAATTGTTCACTATACAAAATAATTTATTTAGACATAAATTGTATGTTTTAGTAACATCTACATTTTATATAGTAAGACTTTGTCTATCTCTTATGGTTTATGGGTTATTTAAAATTCATCCAGAGTAAACAAGACTACATGGGCTATAGCCAGGATATACATTTCATTTGTCATAAAAATATCTCAAACGTTTTCATTTTAATGAAAACCGTTAGCCCATTTTCAAGAAAATCAAAATTTTCGAAAAATTTCTATGTATAGGGTAATTTGGGGTGGAGCAATTTTCTTAAAAATCTTCGTGTCGTATCCTTGAAAGACATTAAACTTAAATACCAACTTTGGTTTTTAGCCAACTTATCGTTTTTGAGTTATGCTGTCCACAGACTGACAGACGCACAGACATACACGGACGTTTTTCTAAAAATATTTTTTGGATTCAGGGGGTCTCAAAACATATTTCCGGTGAAATCTCGACATCGAATTTTTGGTGGAAAACAATACCTCCTCTACTTACTATCCGTAGTAGAGAAAGTAAAAATTGGATGAAAATATTATTAAAAGGATAGACAATATACATACATACCTTTTGACACACATGACCTTTTCCGTGGACAGGATAGTATATACTTTGTAGTTCTAGGTGGGCTTAAAAGACAAACTCAAAAACGACAGGAGAAGAGTGCATCCGTGATAGGAAGAAAAAGGAAGTGCAAATAAACGTTAGGAGGAACTGACATAGCAAGGCTGTAATATATATTCAGCCCCATTTGTATGCGAAGCTCGCTGAAATAGTTTGAATATTCCCCTTCAGAGGGTTGGAGAGAGAGTTGGCAATATCAGCAGCCAACGTAAATCTAAGAGAGCCAAGGGTTGGGGAGAGACAGCGCAAACATGGCGTTTATCGACACGTCCTGGTCAAGCAGCAGATTGCGAACAAACTTCTCTTTCACCCAATATAGGTATAACAAATTCATTTCAGCATTTCGTTCAAACTCCATGACAAACAACAGAGGCATTCTGGGCTGTTTTCAATGTTGCGAAACAAACATCCGACTGAGCTTCTAATAAACTGATAAAAAATCTGCTGTATTGCACTCACATGACTTTCTCTACTCTTGTACTAACCATTCTTACAAACTCTTGTTCCTGTATCTTCTTCGTGTTAGTGCAAATTATTTTATTGCTTAAACCTTTTAAAGCTTTGAGATTCCGTTCTCTTTGCACATTTAACATACAAAAAAATGAACAACGATGTTCCATTTCACGAAACTTTAAGTTTTCCGAAACTCATACACATAAAAAGCAATATCTCCGAAATGCTTCACCCTACAAGAATATTTATTCAGACATAAATTGTGTATTTTAGCAAGATCTACATTTTTTGTATAGTATAATTTGGTCTATCTCTAACGGTTTACCAGTTATGCAAAAGTCATCCAGAGTAAATACGACTACAGGGGCTATAGCCAGAAAATTCAAGATATACATTTCATTTGTCATAAAAATATCTCAAACATATGACAGTTTAATCAAAATCGTTAAAGCCATTTTCAAGAAAATAAAAATTTTCGAAACATTTTCCATGTAAAGGGTAGTTTAGTATGGGGGCTATTTGCTTCAAAGTCTTTGTGTCGCATCTTTGAAAGACATTAAACTTAAACATCAACTTTGGTTTTTAACCTACTTTTCGTTTTTGAGTTATGATGTCCACAGACTGACAGACACGCAGACACACACACACGCACTCGGGCCTTTTTCTAAAAAGGTGTGTACTAAAATTTTGGCCTTTTCTTACAGTTTACCAGTTATGCAAAAGTCATTCAGAATCATCTGACGACATTCCCAGAAAATTCAAGGAATACGTTTAATTTGTCGTGAAGATATCGTAGACATATGGTTTTTTAATCAAAACTGTTGGATCCAATTTTGAGAAAATGAAAATATTGGGACAGTGTTCCTGTAACACCCCTGTCTAGCATTGTTTATTCTACTACACGCGGTACTGTAAACATTCTTAAATCTCATTTATTTGGATCTTAAAACTGCAAATTAGACATTTTTGTTTTATGATCCATATTTAAAAGTTTCTAATTGCATAAAACACAATCACCATATATTTTATTTAAATTGTTAAATCGATTTTTGTCTAATGGCTGGTATATATTGTTATTGTGTTCCTTCTTTTTTTTTTTTTTACCTTATCAAATTTAGGAATTATTTCTTTGAATAAATATATAAGCGATAGCGAAATATTTTAAGAGCGGGTCGCTATATAAGGACATTGAAATGCCATTTTTTTTTCTTTTCTGTATGACCAAGAAAGTAAAACCGAATAGCGATTCTCGGTTTAGAAAAGCATAATTATTTTAAAATGCAACCACTAACAAGGAATATCTCGAAAATGGTTGACTCCATTAAAAAGTATGACGTAGATCGTGTGATTTAAAATCCCTTCAGAGTCAAGATCACCTTAGAGACTATTATTACCGAAAATTCTAGATATGCATTTAATTTGTCATGAAAGTATCTTAAACATGTGGTATTTTAATCAAAATAGTTAGTACTATTTCTGAGAGAATAAAATTTTTCGAAAAATATTCTATGTAACGGGTAGTTTGGAGTAAGGGAGTTTTCTGAAAGAGCATCGTGTCGCATCCTTGCAAGGTGCTTAAGCACCAAGTTTGGTTTTGAACCAATTTTTTGTTCTTTAGTTATGCTGTTCACAGATACACACCACTTGCGCGCGCACGCGGGGGCTTTCTTATAAATGCATTTGGGGAGGGGGTTATGGGACCCCAAAGTATATTTGCGATGAAATCTCGACATCGAATTTTTGGATACAATACAAAACATACTTCCTGTACTTACTGTAAATAGTAAAAATCTACAACTATCTGTTAGAAAAGGCAACAGTCAGGCCGCTGACCTGTAAATCTAGCTTTTGTTACATGCTCGTGTGCACGGGGAAGTAGACTCGTATATTTCCCGTTGCAACTTATAGCGAAGGAAGGATGTGCCGGACGGGATGCAGTTAACTGTCACATATAATACGTCTTCCCGCCTGACTGCGGAGAAAACAATGGACTTATCAGCAGGGTGTGTTTTCATGAGCTTCTTTAAGTAAACCTCAGTACACGTGTAAAAGTCCCACCCACAAGGTCACCATGGAAACGTCCTACCTACGAGATTATACTCGTACTCCCAGGACAGTTCTGGCAGGAAGTGCTTTTTGTTGGATCGATGCAGCTCAGGAGGCGTTCTACTTTTATTGCTCAAATTAGTACTTACAAAGGGCCACTGTCATAGTATGAGCTGAAATTTTCTATATTGTATACAGAAATACCCTTGCCTTGTCTTTCTGTGCCATAGGTTCTCTATTCGCAGGGAAACAACATTTTAAGTAGTAACGCTTGACTTAGGTCACTCAATTATCAGCTGCCTGCTCTGCACTAAGGCTACAACTAACTGCGCACAAGACCGCACCAACGATAACTTAGAACCAAGATGCATGTAGCGAAGAGAAAATCGGCCGCAGTTACGTTTCATTTTTACTTTCTCTACTGCATACGAGGCTTTGAGACTCCCTGCATAAAAGAAAAGCATGTTTAGAAAAAGAACTGTATGAGTGTGAACTGCATAGCTAAAGAAACAACACATCGGTTAAATACCAAACTTGGTATTTAAAGTGAGCATCTTCCAAGTGCACGACAGGAAGATTTGAAGAAAACTCTCCTACCCCTGATCATCCTTTAAATGGAACGTTTTGATTTTCTCAAAAATGGCTCTAGCCATTATGATTAAACCACAAAGGTATTTTTACGACCAATGCAATTTATTCATCTTGAATTTCGTGTAAATGTCCTCAGAATTCCTGTTCATTTTAGATGACTTTTGCATGACCGATAAATCGTAAGAGATAGACAAAATCTACTACACAAAACACAGATCTGCATAAGGCACACAATTTGTCATTTTGTTGGTAATTTTTGTTTGTCCTTTTTTATTGATTTGCAGAGGTAACCAGGTTTTCCAATACTTACATTTTTGTCGAAATAGGAATCAAGGTCCAATTGTAATTTGGCATTTTTGACAATTGGTTGGTGAAATGTCTAAATCTTGAATTTTTTATCTAAATATTTCCAAAGTTTTGTTACATTCTGCTTTACAACAATTATAGTTAATTTTAAATTTCACGCGGATACCTGTTTTTAGAATAGTATTTCATTTTATGTCTGTTATACTAATTTCGGATGCTCCACAGAATATAGGATTATTAATTTTGAAAAAAAAAAACTACCATGTTATTTAAACAGCAATATTAAGCTGTGACATATAGAAGTATTTTCACTCTTCTGATTGTTTCACAAAAAAAAAAAAGTTGAAACGTTTAAATGTGACATAATTAACTGTCAGTGTTCGAATCAATTTCGTCACATTTTGAGCAATTTAAAAGTGTAAGAACACTAACATACCTGTTTTTCTAAATTAATTCTCTCTGAGGTTCTGCTAAAAGTTTGAACAATATTGGTTATAGATTACATCGTTTAGAACACTTTTAATTCTGCAAAGGTGTAAGAAAAATAAAATTCTAGTAAAAGATATTGGAAGTAAACACAGGTCATTACGTCGTGTTTTCTAGGGAAGATCTGAAGTGATCCGGAGCGAAAGCCTTCGTATTTAAGTGAAGCTAAATGGTTCAGAAGCTACTTTTTTTTTGTTTTAATTTTGACCAAATTTCAGCTGTAGTTAAATTCTATGCTTGAATGTTCATGTAAGGTATGTGAAATTTTAAAACTTTGTTTTGTAGTAAACTTGTTTTGAATTTAGGTGTTTGATAGTAGCTTTTTTATAAAACAAAAGATGTTGCAAGCTATTACGAATAAAAACATTTACGCGATATGCACTACAGGCCTTGCATTGCAGCACTTAACACTGGCTCTTATTCGTTTTTGTTGTTTTTTGTTGTTGGGTTTTTTTTTTGGGGGGGGGGGGTGCGTGTGTGGGAGGGGGGTGGTGCGTGTATGGACGCTGTGGTTCTCAGCGTCCCGGTTTATGTTGGGCGTGAAAGACCGCTTAAGCTTTCTCAGAGCCCTATTTATCAGGCTGTTGTGACGGCATTAACGGAGGTGAGTGTACCTCAGTAAGAGCCATATCATTTCTTGTGAAATGTCAACATCATGACAGCACGAAATTCTCGACGCCTGAGATTTGCATACAACTCCAACCAGAAAGTAATTATTCACACAATGCATCCGATATGGTGATGTCACAAATGGAATACATTATTTCGCACAGAGCGAACTCTGCTATTTCACTATTTTGTAATGTAAACCCTGATCACGCAGAACAGAAAACTCGTTAAGAACGACAGCAACTGTTTCTGTGTGAAAGGTCCTCATTTGTACATCCCTGAGAAGTGTTTCTCTTTCGACCATAAAATGCATTGAGCAGTCTTGTTTACCTGGGTACACATCTGTCAGATATAATAATTAATAATAATGATGATGATGATGATAATAATAATAATAATAATAATAATAATAATAATAATAATAATAATAATAATAATAATAATAATAATAATAATAATAATAATAATAATAATAATAATAATAATAATAATAATAATAATAATAATAATAATAATAATAATAATAATAATAATCGTAATGTTAGACTATAGACCATATACAGGAGCGAGTTTATTCCCTGGAAAATAAAGATTCTGTAATTAAAATGAGATCTTTTCGGTTGTTTATTCTGTTATTGTCTATTATCACGGACTACACACGCTAGTTCAATTCCTCTCATCCCACGTGTTCGCTGAGAGGCAGAACACGCCACAGCTCTCTCTATGGCTAGAATCGCGCCGTGGAGTTCTGCAACTGTTTCAACGCGCGGAGGGTTATGTACTTAAACCGATGCCGGATGAAGTGGGATGATGGGGTCGCGGTTTTACACAGAAGAGGCGATTTAAATTAAATTGGAGCCAATAATTTTAATAGGGACAACGGCTTACGTCTGACAGGTATACTTAAAAGAAGACCATGCTTTTTGAGATGGCCGTTTATTGATTAATTATTCATTTCTTGATGATGGCCATGGAGTTTAATATGGCCGAAAGCTCATATATCTACACGGCTGTTAACCCGAGAAACTGTAATTAATCATCGTCGTGAAAGCTTCAAATCTTATAACTAATCCTATCTTAATTCGATGAAGTGAAAAAGATTATAAACCTGTAGCTTATATAATATAGTGCTTATTCTGGACTTTTGAAAATAGAACCAGGGGAATTAAAAGAACCATGTTGAAATATGCGAGTGTGGAAGAGTAACGTGCAATAATTTTTTTCAAAAAGTTGTGTGGCTAAAAAGCAAAACAGGAGTTTCTTAAAGGCACTAAAGACATAAAAGTCTGACGGTGCTAGGTCTGGACTGTAGGGTGTGTGTTTGTGCCTGTAGTTAACTCTCAAAATTGTTGCCTCAATGACTGTGATATTCCGCGGCAGCGATCCTCCGGAACGTGGCGCAGAACGATGGACCGCTGCCGAGCCCTCCACCGGCCAGTTATGCCGATTGGTGGCATGGGGTCGCTACTTCTCCATCAAGTAACTCCTCAATTGGCTCCTCCGGGACCTAACGAGGCTGAGTGCGCCCTGTGCCAGACCTCCTAGCATGGTAAAAATTCTCACACCGGTCCCAGGGATCGAACCCGTGTCCTCTGCGGCAGAGACAGGCGTGCTACCTCTGCGCTGCGGTGGCGGTCATCTATCTTCCTAACACTTTCTTATAAACTGATTAATCTTCCCCATCAATAATTCCAATATCCTTATTTGTACTCACAGGAACGATCAGTTCAATTCACTACAGAATTCTTCAGAGCAGAGACGTTTTTTCACATCGAGTCACTAATTACTCGTACGTTATATAGAAAAGGCACGTCTACATGTTCACACGGATCACAGTAGAATTCCTTAACAGAGATATTTCTGACCAGTCATTCGTTTCCACTCCGAATACAACATTAGTTTCAAGTCAGTTATAGAGAAGATACGATAGGGTTTGGTTGGAGTGTCGGATATGATGGAAACTTCAAGAAAGGGAGGTTGGCGTTGTGATCCAGGGAACTGGGCCATTACTTCTGTTTGCTAGTGTACATAACAGCAGCAGTGAGTGAGCGAGTGAGTGTATTTCCACGCCAGTGATCTTATTGAGCATGCACATCGACAGTATATTTACCTTGAACCTCGATCTGACAAATAAGTCTAGATGTTCGTGTGAAAGGCGTCGAGTCGACTCGAGTCGAGTCAGATACATGGATGGATCTGTTACTAAAGGCCGCGCGCGCTGGAACACTTCCAGCTTGTAGTATCGTTCGGATTGTAGCCAACATTTCCCTCATGTTAGTGGGCGGGCGAACGCAGCATTATCAATAAAATACACAGGAATGAGGAAACAGGCCTTGTGATAGCATCTGATGACGGCATGTTTCAGCACCTCCAAAACCGGTAGTGCAACCTGGCCCACGACGGCATACTTATTTCACACTATTCAGTGCCACAATGTTGTGTTTTTGTTATGTCGTCTTAATATAGAAAAATCTGATGTGTTGCACTCACATGACTTTCTCTACTCTTGTACTAACCATTCTTACAAACTCTTATTCCTATATCTTCTTCGTGTTAGTTAAAATAAACATTCGTACAAATTATCTTATTGCCCATGTCCTTGTAGGTACAAGGGGAATATTGGAATACAGAAGGCTTTGTGCGACAGTCAAATCTTTTTGACCTTTGAGATTCCGTTCTCTTTGCACGGTTAACATATAAAAAAATGAACAACGTTGTTGCATTTCGCTAAAATTCTAAGTTTTCCGAAACTCACACACGTAACAAGGAATATCTCCGAAATTGTTCACCCTACAAGAAAATTTATTGGGACATAAATTGTGTATTTTAGCAAGATCTACATTTTTTGTATAGTATAATTTGGTCTATCTCTAAGGGTTTACCAGTTATGCAAAAGTCGTCCAGAGTAAATACGACTACAGGGGCTATAGCCAGAAAATTCAAGATATAGATTTTATTTGTCATCAAAATATCTCAAACATATGACATTTTAATCAAAATCGTTGGAGCCATTTTCAAGAAAATCAAAATTTTCGAAAAATCTTCCATGTAAAGAGTAGTGTAGGGTGGGGCTATTTTCTTCAAAATCTTCGTGTCGCATCCTTGAAAGACATTAAACTTAAATACCAAGTTTGACTTTTAACCGACTTTTCGTTTTTGAGTTATGCTGTTCACAGACTGACAGACACAGGCACACACACGGACCTTTTTCTAAAAATGCTTTTTTTTTTTTTTGGATTCAGGGGGCCTCAAAACATATATTTCCGGTGAAATCTCGACATCGAATTTTGGGTGGAATACAATACTTCCCCTACTTACCAGTAGAGAAAGTAAAAATGAATAACGACGTTTCATTTCACAGAAGTATAAGTTTTCCAAAACTCACACACATAACAAGGAATATCTCCGAAATGGTTCACTCCACAACAAAATGCGCATGGACATAACTTGTGTGTTTTAACAAGATCTACAATACGATTTGGTCTTTATTATTTATTTATGCCAACAAGCTTACAGCTGGGAATTTAATGTCCTACTAGCAAGTTGGCCGTGGTAGCTTAGTGGTTAAAGCAGCCGCTCGATAAGCGGAAGATCCGTGGTTCAAATCCTGGCTATGGCATTGAGTTTTTCAGCCCTTGTTCCACCTCTTAAACGATTTGGTCTATCTCTTACAGTACTAATTATCTTAATACCTTCAATGAAATGTATAAATGAAAGTTTATATGCAGAAGAGTAGCTTTTGTAAGAACCTGTTTATAGAAGAGTGAGTGAAGAAAGTGATATGAGCGCGTGGTATCTCTGTTCATCTTGCCTTTATATAGAAAATATCTTATTGCGATGCATATACAGACAGATACATGAATGCTCTATCCATTTGTGTATGTTATCATGACCATCTGCACTGCGGCTCGACAATGCATCGATGTTTCAGGTTTCTTCGTCTTTATTGTTTGACGTCACTTTAACTACGACGTGATTTTACGACAGCTATCTGCGAGTTGTTTGTAACCCGTACGTGTGTACCAGACAATTGCCCATTGTTACGCTGTCGCCTTAACGTATGCTTCAGTAATTTAGCGATAAATGGCCTCAATTACGTACCATTCAATTATATTGGCTTTCTACTTCTTTTAGTCTGTGGATGGGAACGTTGTGCTTTGTTCATCTCTGTGTTGCCTGCCTCACATTCAAGAGGTCTCGAGTTCTATTCTCGGTCTTGGTGAGTTACCTGAATACGGCTTTTCTGCGAGGTTTTCGTTATGCTGAAAGATGAATGTAGGGCGGGTCCAAACTCATTTCATATAGTCTGTCTCAAAAGCTATGATACAGAAATCTTGTTCTTTTCACCAGTGTGTGTGTGTGTGTGTGTGTGTGTGTGTGTGTGTGTGTGTGTGTGTGTGTGTGTGTGTGTGTGTGTGTGTGTGTGCGCGGGGTGGGTCGGTGGAGGGGGAGGTGTACTGGGTGAAAACACACACACTTTAACCGGTTAAGTCATAGCAGACGATGAATGAAATTGGTGAAATGATGCTCAGATGAGTCCGGGGTCCATGGAACTTAGAGTTATTGGACATATATCTTTCAGGATTAGGAAAAACTCTGGAATAAAGGCCGGAGGGATGTCCGCTCGCATGCGATACAAGTTAGCTGGACGCAGAGTATGAATGACGTCAGAAGTACAGCACGGCCATCAAATGTGCAAACAACTGCCACTAGAAGCAGAAGTCGAAAATAAAAAAGCATAGTACTCTGCGAACTAGTGAAGTATTACCTTGCAAGTGTAATTATAAGATGGGGTAGCTTGAGGCCGTCACCTGTTATGTATAACGCTACTGTTTTGTTTCTTCTGGCAGTGATAGAGACGTGGAGTGATAAGAGTTCTTTAGTGTTCATATGATGCTTGTAGGTTGTTTGCAGTGAAGCGGTTTTCATGATCAGGCTGTACCTACCTGCAGTTGTTTACATGCGCGAGCGATAAAAGCGAAGTCTATGTGCAGTATACCTATGGAAAAACGCACACCTCCCCGGCCTTTACCCCGGAAAATACCTTCTCCAGGTAACTCGTCGCAACCAGGACTCGAATTCGCGACCACTTGAATGTGAAGCAGAGGCACTGTCCCCACGCCACACAGGTGGGCATAAAGTACAGGGTTGTTACAAAAGAAATAGACACTTTCTATTTGTTATAAACCCATAACCTGTTTGCATTGTCTTGTAGAGGAAGTCTTGAAGTTTAGTTCGTGAACTCAAAATGTTCAATATTTGTGATACCTTCGCCACAGAACACACGTCAAGACAGTAATCAAGTACACCACACCTGCATTGACATTTGACACTGTTCTTCTGACAGATTTCTTCATGTCATGTGACACTACCAATGCAAACTTCCAGAGCTTCCCAACCTAACAATGCAAAATGCACTTAGTTTTTGTTTCGTAGGACTGGTAACTTGTCTACTTCTTTTGTATATTATTGTTTTAGTGCCCATGACGGACCTTGTTGAATAATGAACCACTGTTTGGCCACGCCCAGACATTGGGTTCGATTAATGCTCAGACTTGACTATAAACGTGTTGCTTGTGTTGTGTCGATCATCCGCGACCAAGCTTCCGTCTGATGACGGAGATTTCGCAATGGACTGCATTGTTGGCTTTGGCATGACCTCAGCGCTGGCACGTAATTATTCCATTAAACCAGTGTTTACTTTCGTGAAGAGCTGAAAAAAGGAAAATAAAGAGAAGACCTTGTTCCGCTCGGCTATGGGATGAGAACATCAGCGTTGACCTTGGTCGCGGAAACTGAATACTCTTTGCTCTTGCTATACTTTTGTTTATCTTGTCTGGAGCTTACGTCATAATGTCAATGTGCTTTTCAATCGCCAGGAGTAAAGCATTACTGCCTTCAGTACCCAGGTTCTTGTTTGCTGTTTAAAACAGGGACAACGAGACAAAACTTCCAGTATTGGAAAGGTACAATCAGACTGAAAACTTCAATAACATCTGGGATTTGAACCGAGGACCTACCCGTGTCCGTCCCGTTGCTGTAACCTTTGAGCTACTGTGGTAACATGCCGGCACTACACTAAATTTTTCGGCCTACTTGCATTTTTTCACATGAGATCTCAATTTCATATGAATTAACATGCCCTAATAGAAACCTAACCAACTACTGCGAGAACAAAAAGCTTACGAACCGGTCTGAGCTCTGAGAAACCTTCCTCCGCTAATGGTGCACTATACACCAATTGTTTCGTCATGAAGGGGTACTTCATGAGCAATATTAGGTTCTAAGTTATGGGGCCAGTTTTTATCAATCAACAGTTGACATACGTGAATGCAACTTTGCCTTCTTTTTAGAGAACTAACTGACAGGGAGCGTGATTTTATCTTTTTTCAATAAGACTGCAACAGCTCATAAGTCAATCTTTCGATGAGAACAATTGAAAATGTGTTTCAGGACAGAATTATCTCGTAGCCACCTCTGTCCCCCAACCTAAACCCCTGCGGTTTCTATCTCTGGGATAACTTAAAACATAAAGTGTACAACACAAACTCACACACCCTGGAAGAATTAAAACAAAATATCCGTCAAGAAATTGCCAGCATTTCTCAACGTAAACTACGGCGAGTGATGGATAGTCTCCTAAAGAGGTACCAAAATGTATGGACAACAACTGTAGCCAATTTCAGCATCTCCTTTAATAAAATTGGCAAGTAAAGCCTTTAAAAACATTTTAAAAACTCTTGTATAGTTTCATCCGCGCGTTTTTATGATAGCGGCAGACGGTAAGAGCACCGATGATGTAAATGGTCAAAACACCGCGCAAACCGGTGGGAAATTTTTTGTTCTCCCGTTAGAACAGTGGTGCCAAGGTTACTTACAGTTCAGGGCACAAGTGGGCAAACAAGCAAAGAGTTGGCCGTACACCGAACAACAGTGGAAGCATTATCAGCTGTCACCTGTCGCAGCTTGGCTGTGTCCACAGAAAAGCCTTGCTTCACGGAATCTTTTCGTTCAGAATTGCCAGAAGGCGATGGAACTCTAGAAGGGTATATGAACGAAGAGAGCAATGCTTCTTAGTGGGCCGACTATAAATAGAAAAACACTTATCGGTTTACGAACTAACCCCACGGTGCAATAGCCCTATCCGGGCCAAGGTCTACCACCCAGCCGCTGCCCACTACAGCTGTCATGACTGGGGTGCAGTACTGGAGGGTGGTACATGGTCAGCACTCCGATCCCTCCCGGCCGGTTATGCGGTCTTCAAGACCTGGGACTGCTACTTCTTTATTCAAGTAGCTCCTCCATTGGGACCTAACAAGGCTGAGTGCACTCCGGAATTCAAGTCGATTAAAATAACGAAATATTATTGCATTTCTGATGTCATGTTTACTTTCAAATCGTGTTATCCTTGAAGTGGAGATTCCTGGATATTTCTAATTAAAAATAAGAGAATATTTACTTGGATTATATGTATATAAGTTACATAACATAAAACATAACTAGTAATAGGGGTTAGTGATTTCCTCCAAAATTAAGCTCACTGTATGCTGCCTGGTGTTTAGTTCATAATGTCTTAGTTGTATTTTTTAGCAAACATACTGATTGCACACAAGGCACTGCATACTACTGCTGACAACTTTCGGCATAATGTGTTATAGATATTTTTAACTGCGCCGAGAGATGAAAAAACTGATATTTTAGTTCTGTTTTTAAATTTTATATGCCTCATTCGATAAAAAGTTGCTAGGAAATGTATATTGAGGTAAATATTATCAATATACGAGCTTTAAAGGCCCTAACCCGAGGGTTTTTATTTGTAAAGTAACTTTAAATACCTAGATTCCTAAATGCTATTTACAGATGCCTAAGTCATTTTTCAATATAACTAATTCCATCTACAACTGCAATGATGCTGATTTTGGTTGCATTGCCAGTGGGCTGACAAAAAGAAAAAGGTCATTTTCCGAGCGTTTAAAATCTTTGAATCTGTGAACTGTAAATTTATACTTCTACCTTCCTAGTAGTTTAATAAAAACGTTGGTCCACCCACTCCTCCTTTAACTTATGTTTGTAGACATGGATATCACTCCCTTACAATCCACTATTGTTTCTTACAAGAATGATGACATTTACGGCAAGTGAAGGAGTGTGTCGATAGATACATCTAGAATAAAGAGTTCTTCTGAGGATATTCCCCCAAAAAATTAAGTTATGACTCAGAAACTGTCATGGAATCGCCTGACTGTGTCCGTCACTGGATACTGACTGAGTGACACTACATGCTACAGGTTGATTCACCCTCCGACTGAAAAAGACAAGGTTGGACATCGTTGTGGTATAGTAATGCGAGGTTAATTACTTCTTGTGTCCTAGCTCGCAACTTTTTGAAGTTCACGTGTAGATCAAATAAAGATGAATATAGTTCTTTTGTTGAAACAAGTGTGTTTCTGGTTAGCCTGACTTCTTCACAAAACTGAGACTGATATTGCAATTTCAGAAACAATCGATGGTGTGCCTTGTTCGTGAACGGAACGAATTAAAGTTGCTGAACTGGAAAACCCGTTGATCCTGTGTAGTTAGGAATAAAGGCTACCTTTGTTAACTGGAGCAATGACTTCAAATTGTTCACAGAGCAAGCCACAGTAAGCAATGTTGTGCACTCAACATCGATACTGCTACAGTCGTTCAGAGGTGCCCCTTCTCCCAAATTACCCATTTTATATGCTATTCCTAGGACCAATTTTTAAAATAAATTGTACTTTCTCTTCCATTTCATAATTGATTGACATAAGTGCTAGGCTAATGTTATACGAGTATCTGTGTTTCTCCGGTATTGGCCCTAGCTATTTACCAGACAGTGACTCAATGGCAACTTTAGCACCTCGACCGAAAGCCCCGCTAGGATGGATAAGGCGCATGGATCCTAAGGGCGGCCGAAGCGTTGCCACGATAGAGCAGATAGCACAATCCCTACATTTTCCCAGTTTGAAGTACCCCAGCGGAGGCTGCCTTAGCTCCCTCCCCCCTCTCGGGCTTGTACCACCCTATGGAGGGCCCGGAAACCAGTGGCCCACTTCCTATCCGGGGACGAGATTTCCAGAGCACATTTGTTTCCCCTAACGTGCTGCCGCCGCGACGCTCTCCAACACTTCCAACCCTGAGAGAAACCAAACGGGGGTGAAGGATGAAATGAAATTATTAATGTAACGAAATGGAGGAAATTTAGTGGGTATGGAAATCCTTCCCAACTTCGCCTGACGACCCGGGGAAACCTCCGAAAAAACCCACGAGTCTGGAAGGTCGGTCATGGGAATCGAACCCACGACCTTCCGAATGCGGGCAAAGACGTTACCGCCTGAGCCATCCCGCTGGATTACCACAAATACACAGACCAATAAAACTTACTAAATCAACTTTTTAAATTCTAAAAGTATCGTCCTTCCATTCATGTCCTGTTCATTGATCACTTCCATTCATTTCTTATATTCCATAAAATGTTTCCCACATTTCTCAGTTCTGACCAGTCTTTAAAATTTGTTTGCATCTGCCAGGTCTTTATTTCTATTTAACGTTTTCCACAAATCAATTGCTTCCTACTGCAGTCTGTATCTGAACATTCTAATAATAAATATTTCTCAACTTTACATATTGCACATATTTCGTTGTATACATTCTTTCTTTCATTCCTCATTTCTTTCCCTTTTATTCGTTTCATTCCAAATTAAACCAAACAGTCGCTTCCCTCTCATTTTAGCCACAAATTTCTCCCTCCTTAATTACGACTTTCATTTGTTGTACAGACTAAATGACTGGGAGTATAATGAAACTTTTGATATTCTAAAAAAATTGCTCCAACGCTTTTGATTAAAACATCTTATGTTCGAGATACTTTCATGAGAAATGAAAAATATTGTTTTTATTTTCTTTGGAAATAGGATCTGAAGTGCTTTACATTCTGGTGGACTGTTTCATTATTGATAAACCGGTAAAGCACACGGTTTATATGAAATTTATTCTGCAGAGTTAACCATTTCCGAAACATTCCTTGTTATAGCTTTTAATTTTTTAATATTTATACTTGGCTCAGAAAGGAAGCAGTTACTTGTTTTCCTCGTGATCGTCCAAAGAAAATACAAGTCTAACGTGTATTTTAGTTGCTGGAAGCGTTTTTAGAATTTTAGGATTAATTGATTTGGTAGTATGTAACATCCTTATTAACCTTGTAATATTTAATATTTTAACTCATATTAACTCTTAACCTTCGTAAGTTCGTAAGTTATATTTTAGGCTTTACGCTTTGACTTCAGTCCCTTAAAGTTAACTAACTCACTCACTCGGTCACTCACTCAACTCACTCATTCCCCCACTCAGTCAACTAACTCACTCACCTCACTCAACTCAAGTGTGACTGTCTCTGTGGTCGAGTGGTCAAAATCGATTCTCAGTTAAAGATTGTGAATTTTTCTTTAAATTCCTTATCCCCCAAAGAGTCTGAAGTATGAATGTAGGAATGAATATGAATGCGTTTAATGTTAAAAGTTACAAAAACCAACGTAAAGAAACTCTGCAGCTCAGGGAGCAATAATACCATCAGTTGTTTCTCAACTCAAAGCTCGAAATGACCAATGAAGTTAAAGAGGGCTGTACTAATGGAAAAAAAAGTAAGTTTTTGCAGAAATAATATGTGGCAGAGTTAGTAGAATTATTCAGGCATTAGATGTTTTCATGTAGCAAGAACGTGACAGGTTTTAACAACTTTAAATTAACAACAAAACATGTTGGATTCTTAAAGTCATTCCCGTTACTTCTACGTGGGAGTCCATTAACTTGTGTGTGTTTATGTAGGCAGCTAGCAGTTTCGCGCATGGTTTCAAATTTAGAGGGCGATAACCCCTCTGCCAACCATATATAGCGAGTGTAAGAGGATGTCCTTCAGGCAACACTAATTTCATTGCAGGTACCTCTAAAACCTAAGACTAATTTTTTTTTTCTGCACAGAAACCAGACCAGAATTAGGATCGTTGCCCATTGTAATTGGCCAAAGTATGGTTGAAGAGTAGTAGTCAAGATAGTTTAATATAATTGTTCATTTGTGTGGTGTGGAACAACAGAACAGACAATGCCAAAGGGAACTCAACCGCCACAAGCCATCCATTCGCCTGATCCCTCGAACCTGAAATATAAGGAAATGAAATGACTATATACGTGATGGGAGAACTGCTGAACAGTTTCTTTAAATTTTTTTGGGTTTGTAAATCAAGAAACTTATCTGAGGTGTGGTTGCTTCCACAACCGAGAGACAAAGGAACAATGGAAACCGTTACGTTTCAGTAGGACGGTGCTGCATTGCATTTTGCAATGATAGTTCGCAGTTACCTTATACAAATTTTACAAAACCCCTGGTCGAGGATCTAATAACACCCCCTGTTCCATCGTCATAGTCTCCAAGACCTCATTATAGCGGATATCATTAAAAGGAAATGATGTAGGCTAGTTTGCATCAAAACTATTAATTTTGTGCTTTTTTCTTTCTTTCTTTATTTTTTATTTATTTATTTATTTTGTTATTTTGCAAGTTTGGCCCCTATTTTATCATAATCTAGTCTTTTTAACCCTAAATCGTGACAGAAGTGTCTTTAAAATAAATTTAAATGTGCAATAACGTGTTTCAGTGAAAAAATAATATATTCGTTAAACATTTTTTGAAACTTTTACCACTCATTTCTGGGTTGTTTGTGGTGTTACTGACATTTTCTTACAATACTTCTAGAGCAAATCGTTTGCTTGAAAAGTGGAGTTAAACTTCTTTAAATTAACATTGCAAACATAGAGTTTACAATCTCCCCTTTTCTACAGCCACATCTGATATAACGAAAAGGATAAATAAACAAACATGGCACTGAATCAGATGTGCGTATAGAACGGTAGGATGCACACAGATGGTTTAGATCCCTAATGAAGTAAACATTATTAAATGTGATAAAAAGTTAAAATAATGTTCTTTTAACACCTAACAGTTGATTTATTTCTATCCCAGCAATGCGTAGAGGCTTCTCGCCCACACTGTACGTACCAAGCAGAAAAAATTCTGAAACACCGAAAGTCAGAATGGCCGGGAATCGAACCCGGGACCTCACAAATACATTAACGGAGCCATATTGATAATGCAACACGGGGCGGAGGATTTTTTCCCCTTCCACTAACTAGAAACACTTCTTACACTCTGAAGTTCGATCGAGATTGCATTTCATGACAAAAACGTATAAAACCAAGCCTAAAATTACAATTTGTGTAATAACACCATTAGTAGTTTCTCTTGCCAAAGCCCCGATATTAACATAGAACTTAAAGGCTAGTATACAAATGTAACCACTAGAACATCACCGCGATTATAGTAAAGTACGCAATCGAATAATTTTACTTTCTTTACTGTATATCTAACAAGTAGAAAAAACGTATTCAACACAACAATTAGATATCGATATATCAATTTTAGAGATTAATTTGGTTCTAATACAGTTTTAAGGCTTTTTTTATTCCTTTTCTTTCTTTTTTGGCACTGTTTAACGCCCACTTTTACGGCACCGCAGGCGGTACACCGATGATGCATGGAATGAAGACGGAGCACCGGTGGAATGAGACGGTGGGGGAAACCGGAGAGCCCGGGGAAACCCGCCCCTGCGCCTCTTTGTCCATCACAAATCTCATATGCGGTTGCCTGGGATCGAACCCGGGCAGTTTTGGTGAGAGGCGAATGGTCTAACCTCTGGCGAGGAGCGGCTTTAGGGCTGATTCACAACCACTCGGCAACGGCAACAGGAAGATATACTATCGATTAGCTTATCGATAGAAAGTGAACGTCGATATGGCGCATTGGGAATTCATTTGTTTCTAATTGACCAGTGATACTTTTTCTAGCTTGCTACTTCAAAGAGCTCAAGCAGCTATTTCATGGCACGTCTGCCTTGAATAATTTCTACAGCTAAAAGCTTTATAAGTGCAATATGAATCTAATATGCCGTGTCTGGTAACGGGAACAGAAGGTTAAAACTTGGCCACGTGTTTTTTTTTCGTTATCGGGGCCCAAGAAAGCCTCCCACCAGTTCCCATTTGAAATCATGTATTTCAGCTTTCAGTTGTGGTTATCGTTACTGTTACCGTTACCGGTGGGTTTCTTAACGTTGATTTTTATCATTTTTAACATTAAACACATTTATATTGGTTTCCACATACATACTTCCTTATGCAGTGAGGGATAGAGAATTATTATTCTGGTTAAAGAGAAATTTCCACTCCAGCCGGGAATCAAATACTGACTATTCGATCTATCCTTGTATAAAGGCTGTTTCTTTTAACCTTACCGCACTAAACATGTATTCTTCCGCATTGCGTTTCCTTCTGCTTTCCCATGATTGGCTAATGTGTGGCTTGAAATAATATGAAACAAGCTTTGTGCAATACAAGGATAGGGGGTGAGTAAGTGGGGTTTAAGGGCCCGTCGACAGCTAGGTTATTAGAGCGCAAGGATAGGTGATAAAAGCAGTAACAGTGGTTCATATTATATACATAATATTACATAAATTGCATAAAGTAACCGTGCATGCTCAATGGAAAAAATACATAGTTTGGTAATTGCTATACACACAACGAAACACACTCTGAATATCTGAGTGTCGAAATTTGAGAAGGAACGGTTGTGACAATGCGTTTACATTCGTATACGGAATGTATCCGATTCTTCAACCATCTGAGTACTGCGAATGAACCACCTGAGTCTAATAACATTCCTGCGCATGCGCTAAATCCCTCCATAAAGATCTTTGTTGCGCACCCTACTGCGTCACTTGTGTAGCTTCCAGTACAATAACGTTTCGCAGCAACAGTGTGACTGCTGCCAGTACACAGTTGCTGAAGTGACCGACATGAGCTCCAGCACACTTGGATGCAAATGTGCGGAATCGCCTCGACCTCACATATCCAATTGGTCGAGGTGGACCAGTTCGATGGCCAGCACGGTCAGCAAATATGACATCTCTCGGCTATTTTTTGTGGAGTTGTATGAAGAGTGTGGTGTGTGGCACTCCTGTAACGTCAGCGGAGGACCTTATGGCTCGAGTCCATGGAGTGATTGAAAATCTTCAAAGACAGCCGCACGTATTGGGTCATGTGCACGAGGCTCACCACCACTGATATAAGCTCTGTAATGACGTAGGAGGTACACAGTTTGAAGCCCGTTTGTAAGGTAGACAGTTCGATGTTGGGTTTATTGACGAAATGTGAACGTACACGCATCTCACACTTCGATACACTACAGCGTCCAAACCGTACATTTCCATACATATGTATGGACAACGACGGTGGCAAGTTTCAGCATCTCCTTTCATCAAGTTGGTAAGTAAATAATTTTAAAAATTTTGTATGGTTTCATCCGCGCCTTCCTATGACAGCAGCAGACGGCAACGAGCGCTGAGATAAATGATCATGACAAATAATGAACTATTCTGCATTGCAGAACAGTCTATTCCAGCAGTCAGTTGAGAGGTGGCTAGTCACGTGACATTAAAAAGATACGATGCAGTTATATGAAACAAACCTCAGAGCATGGGCTTTTCAATTAAAGCCAACATAAGCTATCCCAAATAACATGTGCTGCTGATGGCAGATTCACAATAAAAAACAATAGTACAATAGAGGACCGAATGATTTGGAACGGATATCCTTTGTGTGAGTAATAAATCTGTCGTGACTTCGGTGGCGGTGGCAGTGTGAAGTTAATGAACGGTGGTGCTCCTGCCTGCGTGATCTGATCTAAACGCTGATCTTAGAGTACCATACTTGATCTCTCGAAGCAAGACGTTTCATTGATTTATCGTTCCCTCGTTTCCGCTACATCCATCACCAGACAGAGCAATCCCTCTTCAAACTTTGAATTGAATTGAATTAAATGCTACAACCTATATGCTAAAGCTCTGCAGATGTTGACTGAAATGTCCGCATGTTTTTTACTACTGTTTATAGGGTCAATGTACTTAGAAATTTAATTGCAACAAAACAATGGGAATAATTAATAACATTATGAAATCTTCCCTAGTACAAAGGCATACTAGAACACGCCTGTATAAGACCTTGACAAGAACTCTACTTTGTTACGAAAGTGAAGTATGGACACTGAGCAAAAAAGATGAAATGAAATTCATGAGGTATACAGCAGGATTTACAAAATGGGATCATAAACACAATGGAGATGTACTAGAAGAATTACAAATAGAACTTGTAATTCACTACATAAGGAATTATCAAAGGAACTAGTTAAATCATCTACATCGCATGCATAGAAGGATCCCAAAAGGCCTGCCTATTCGTGGTGGACGAAGCGGCGTCAGGGCGGGTTTTCTCCGGGTACTCCGGTTTCCCCCGCCATCTCATTCCACCGGTGCTCCATCTTCATGTATCATCAGTGTCACCGCCTGCGGTGCCGTAGTAGTAAAAGCGGGCGTTAAACACTACAACAGCAAAAGGCCTGCTTCACTGTCGTCCAAATGGAAAGAGTTCTTTAGCTCGTCCAAACAAACGCTGGGCTGAAAATTCAAATGTGAGGTTGTAACAGGCCTTATGGCCTAGTTCCTGGAAGGAAGAAGAAGAGAAAGAAGTGTTTAAGAATTAGTCATTGATAAACGAACCACACGATCAGTAATTAAGGAGTTTATTAATTTTAACATTTATTCAAAACTGGTGAGCACTCTGGAAAAGGATCTGATGTGTTGTACTTTCCATATTCTTGTATGCCGTCCTTACAGTTTGACGTGGCATTTTACCAACCTTCTCAACGGGAGTGTACGTACATAGCAGGGAGGAGGGTGTTGTGAAGCGTTCTATCTTTCCTGTTCGACCAAACAGTGATGTGTCTTAAGGGACCGAGGGGCTGAACTATTAGGCTCTTTGAATGCAAATTATTCTATAGACACCTCTCAATCATTTTGATTTATACGTCTTTTTTGTCAGTTTACTATTTTTGCGTATGAAATTACCTAATTCAGGGAAACAGTGTCGCCTAGACTTTCCCCACCATTATACCTATCGCAGCTACACACAAACAAAACCATAACGATTGGGGTTATCAGTGCACATACATATATCGCTGACCTGCCTGAATGACAAACACAGGTCTGTGATTGCCAATCCGCTTCAACTTAACGTCACCTTCCGCGGAAGGGATGTACTAAACGGCATGGCATACCTGATCTAATTCTTCACATTTTACTTTTGCTCTGATTTGTATGCAAATTTGTAAATATAATCTGAAATCTGAGGATTAAAATGTGTATTTTATAATTGTTCTATTTAGTGGCTCACGAAAATTAATATATACTGAAATAAAGGGAGAATGCAACAGAAACAAGTTAAAATATATGTTTATGCAAGTAATAACATCAAATGTTCTAAGGTTATACACTTCGACTTCGTTGCCAAATATTGATTGGCATCTTAAACGTAAGCATCACCAAAGAGGTCACTAATGAACATATGTTTATCACATAATATTTGAAAGTACTTTCGTAAATCAAACACAACGTACACATAACCAACCCGCCACTGCAACACAATGCACGTCTGGGGTTAAAGAGAGGCGAATTTTACCTAGACGTGAGTTAAGCACGTATGATAATGCTTTTGGGGACGATTTATTCTCGACAATCCAAAATCTACTCCCAACGCTAGCAAAGCCTCCGTTTTACTTTTTAAGCGAAAGAATTTCGATGTAAAGATACGCTCATTAGCCGTTTTTCATTCTACCCTTTTGTTTCATATCTTGACTTTTCATAGCAGAGGTTAAATATTTGACTTTCTTTTTTCATTATAGCCTTTGCTTTGTTGGACGTCTCCGTAATTTTCTCTGTGCAGAGCCACTTATCGGGTTTTCATTATCTGCAGAAGGCTAATAATATTTCCTACTCTTTCTTTCTTCACCATGCGTCTTTCTCCTAAACTGTGAACAGCAGAAATGAAAGGTCGTATCAGCACCAAGTTCTATATTTAATCCTGTTAAAGGTGAAGTTATCAGGAAATTTCCTGTACTAAACTTTTCTTTATCTGACCAAATCCTGTAATTTTTTACTCTCAAAGTGACTTAAATATTTCGGTTAAAATGTGACAAATTTAAGCTTCTGACATTACATATAAAATGTCTATATTGTGTTTTTAGTGTATAATCGGCGAAGTCTTTATTCTAAAACAATTTTATATTGTTGAGAAACCACAGGTACTAGGTACAAAAGTCTACTGCAGACCAAATGCACAGGTCATTAAAATAAGCTAACTTAGCCATATGCCCTTTGCTGTTTTATTCACCATTTTCAGAAACTGCAGAATCACTCTTTTGTATGCTTGTTTTTAGTATAATCGGCTATCTTCTGAAGCTCAATTATTTAGTTATGTATATCAGTTTACCAGAAACTAAAAAAATTGCAAGGTCAAAAAAACTAAAACTGTGAAATATGTGCAACTTTGTTGCTTTATTACTATGACTAATATACATTATAAAATTATTATATAAGTATGTGTTGTATACACATACTGAAAGTTTTGCTTCTCTACCTCTCATACTCTCTGACAAAAAGGTATAGCACATGAATTTACAAGTTCTATTTCTTCTTTATTTCAAGGATTAGGCGTTTCCACCAGTTTCGTCTTCGCATTTTTCCCCAATATTCCCATCATTTTTTGGGTCGTCCGATATCTTTTCCTACTGGTGTCTCTTCATTAAAAGAGATATCCTTTGCTCACTCAAGCAATCTTTCCATTTGTATTTATTTTCTTCGATTTTGCTGTTTAAATGATAAATATTAAGCTTTTTTTTGTGATTGTTTTCCTTCTTACTAAATCCTGTCTAGTGCATCCTTTAGTTCTTCGCAAAAATCTCATTTCAGCTGTCTGGATTTTCCGTTTGTCCTTTTCTTTCATTATCCACGCTCGCTGCCATACATAAGCACAAGGATCGCCATGATCTTACATTAATTTTGTTTGTTTCCTTGTTTTGTTTTTCAGAGTTCTTCTTATGGTCCCACATATGTGTTGAAATTCCTGATGAATTCACAAGCTTTAAGAGTTAATTTTATTAGCTTTCTTCTGGATGAAATAATTTTTACACACTCAACCACACAAGGTATCTATATAAACAATCACTTGAAGTAATGTTTATGATTTATACAATAATTCATAAAAAGCGTGAAACCGAACTCTAAGAGCAGTGGTAATTTATCTTATTTTAAGTCATTGAGATATAATTTCTGTTGTTTACACTATTTTGTCCCCTTAGGACTAGCATTTTCCTGTTCCCCTTGTGTCTATAAGGAAATATTAAACGAAAGCATTTCTACAAATTTATATCTCATTTAACATGAAATAGATAGGAAGAATACCTACGCTTCTTGGGAGATATTTAATCCCCTGTAGCTACCTAGGAATGTAAGTGGGCACCATTATTTGGTTAAAACATTGAACAGTGTGGAAAGAGGGAGAAATTGGTGCTAATTCTGGTTTGAGTCGCTCGCGTGTGTGGAACGCATGACTTGCACTAACGCCACCCTATAACAGTGGAGGGTTTAAAAGAGTGTGCAAGTTGAAATCACCAGGGAGTTGACGGCACGCATTACGTTAACGCCGAGCCGTGCCCCTCAGTGCATGGCACTACCCGCATACCAGACCAAAATAGGCAGTTGGGCTCTAAAGGAATGTTTATACAGCAAACTTCTTCTCTGCGGCTGTTTTAATTCAGTTTACAGCCCTACGTCTCCAGTGCTTTTAATGTTCCTTGTGCGTGTTGTGCATATTTAGTTTTGTATGGAGTGCATGCAATATCATACAGATTCCGTTTGGTTTTGTAAGGTATGCGGATGTGAACCACACGAGAAACAAAAATTACGCAAATGATAGATGGTAAAAAGTCTTTCTTTAAGATAAATTACATGGTCTACATTTTAAAACAAAGAATTCTATTTTCGGGGTAGCTTTTTTACTTTGTCTACTATGTACGTATAGGTAGTAGAGGAATTATTGTATTCTACCCAAAACTTTAGTATAGACGCTTCATCAGAAATACAAATCCCCCCCCCCCCCCCCGCGAACATCCCACAAAAGCAAGGTCCATGAAGAAAAAGGTCCATGTGTGATACTTTTTTCCATTTTCTAACAAACAGTAAAATATAGAAGCAAATGGGTTGAACTTCTCCATCACATGCCACAAGAAATAATATCCAAACAAGCCTTTTCTTCAAACCTAATGGACGAAGATAAATTAGACGACTCCAAAAATATGGCTTCAACAAATGTGACCAGAGTAGGTAAATAAACCGTGAAGGAAGAGGAAAAAGAGAAGGAATAAGAGGAAGAAGAAGAAAAGGAGACGCAAGGGGAAAGAAGGAAGAGAACAGGAAGAGGAAGAAAAAGTGTGATTTTGAGTAGCCTAATTCAAAATGGTTACATTCAAACAATATGGTAATTAAGTTCCGCGTCTGCCAACAATACGACATAAAGATTTTCAAGAAAATTCCTCCGATTCCAAACTATCCTTTACATAGAAACTTGTTATTTTTTATTTTCTCAAAAACTACCCTCACGGTTTTGTTTAAAATACTATTTAAGACATTTTTATGACAAATTAAATGTGTATCTTGAATTTTCTAAGAAAAGCCTCTTCATCCTGAATGACTTTTGCATAAGTGGTAAACCGTAACAAAATCTTACTTTCAAAAATGTAGATCACGTTAAAGCATACGATTATATTACACATTTTGTTGGGGTCAATCATTTCCGAAGTATTCCTTGTTATTAGTTTGAATTTTGCAACACTTATACTTATCTCAAACGGTAAGTCATTACTATAGCTATATTTCCTGTTTATACAGCGAGAACAGATGTTCAAAGCCCTTACACAGCGATCAGGTCTTAAAAAGATTTAACTGTCGCTTCAGCCTCCTATATTCCCTTTGTATCTTCAAGGAAAATGTTAACAAACCATGTTTATCTCTGTTAATATGAAGTACTTAGAAGAAAATGTTTGAGTAAGAGTATATGTTGAAGAGCGGATAGAGAAAGTTATGTGAGTGCCGCACATCAGAATTTCTACAAGTGTTATCCCTGTTTGTTTTCTCTCGTTGAATTTTAAACGCATGATATAGCCACTCAGCTGTTTAAACACCCGAGTATTGTTTTGGCCTGCTGTATGAATCATTTTGTAGAAGAGTGAGTAGTGATTGTCATGTGAATACAGTCAGGTCTTTTTTAAAGGTATATGTGTCACTCATTATGCGGCAAGGTCAGATGTCGATATGGATGACTGAAGTGTTTCCTTAGCGCTAGTGTTCTTCATGCAAATTTTTCTTCATTAAGTGTAAATGTTTAACAGCACTAATGACGCAGTCTTTGCCAGTAGCATCAATCAGGAGGGATGTTTGTTTCTAACTTACCCATTAACGTATAGAAAGGTGCACCAGCAAAGTGTTACAAGGCCCATTAGTTTGTACACAAGAGCCAATGATGTCGTTCATTACTGTGAGCCTGACACGACTTTGGCTAAGTCTAGAGGTAGGGAAGTCAGAAAGTAAAGCTCCCTAATTAATTCATATCCACGCCCTCTGTGTGGTGATATATACTGTGTTACCACCAGGAGTCTGGGCGCATTGATTCACAGGCTTCGTGTCCTGAACTTGACGTCATCTGAGACTCTCAGCCTGGACAACTCTGACTCCCAAATGTTCAATACAACAACGATACTTTAATTTTTATTTTAGAGGCATTCAACTACTTGCTCCCTTGATAAAAGGGTCATGGAAAAAGCCGAAGTAAAAAGTACTGAGGAAAAACCTGGAATTAAAACATATAAAAGGGTCGTAAAGGTATGAAAGATCGGTATCTAAAACTCTAAATCCTTATATGCATGTTTACCATTGATACAAACTTCAAAACTCTTTCGGCCGCTTGTTTATCTTCCGCCAGAAGCTCTGCAAGACTGAGCGGAAGTTGCAGAGAGACTTGAAGGTGCGCTAGGGAAATATTCTAGCAACAAATGACGGACCAAGTTTGTCACATAGCCGACAAAGAGGAGCACAGCGCCCTTAAAAAGGGTACCTAGCGTAAAGTTGGCAATATGTCTCCACGTGACGAGATACACGAGAAGAGGTTAACAGTTTACCGGAATTTGTAAAACAGTCATGAAGTTAAATACATATGGAAGAACTCTCAAACGTTGTTCTCATATATATTTCTTTAGACAAACTTTATTACGTATTTCCTTTTAGGTACAATAAAAATGCAGTAGTGGTTTGTGCTGGTTCAGTTCCCAGCAGAGGGTGGACATTTTTCTTTATCCAGGTTTATTACCCATCCATCCTAGAGCGTGGGAGTACGAGTGAGACTAGAGTGTGTTTGTGTGAACTTAATGTACTAACCAAAACAATACAAACCCAAATATTAAAACCACTGTAAGTGACCAAACATCATTCCTGTTGAGTAAATAATTATTCCAAAGACAAAAAACCGCCAACATGGCGTCAGACATTAAAGGGGACAGGTAAATGGAACAAAAAAAATAAAGCGATAGATTTTTAAAAAGGCGGATAGGTATGTGATAGTATTGAAACTCCATGCTTCTTGCATGACTTTTTCTACTGACTTTTTCTTATAACACTATCATTAAAATCATGGAAGCTAGAAATTTTTCTTCTTAAAAAATGGGTGAAAAAATAATATATTCATTATAATTATTTTAAAAATATAAATCAACATATCTATGTAATATAAAAAGGTCCATATAATTAAAAAGCATTGATTTATATGTGTACCAAATTTCACAATTCTAGAGCAAATATTTTCTCTGATAAGTGGTGTTAAACTTGTTAAAATGAACGTTGCAAGCATAGAGCTTACAATCTTCCCATAACATATGGCTGGGAGACTTGGAATTTAACAGAGTAAAAGTCTTCGAGAGGAGAATAATACGAAGAATCTATGGTGCTGTTTTGGATAGAGGGGAATGGAGGATAAGGACTAACAGAGAAGTCAACAAAATTCTTGGAAACGAAGATATTGTTCGATTTATAGTCTTAAAGGTTACATGTTGAGAGGATGGCAGACACAAGAACATCTAAACCTATATATAAGGCTAGAATGGAACAAAGACGTCGACCTGGAAGACCAAGGAATCGATGGACAGATGAAGTTGAGGATGATTTAAAAATTCTGAATATGCGCCCATGTAGGTTGGCTGCCCAGGATTGAGAAAGATGGAAAACTGTTGTAGTAGAAGCCAAAGCTCACCTCGAGCTGTAGCGCCGGATGATGATAATGATGATGAAGAATATCTTAGCAGTTCGTATATATCCATTACCTTCAGCAATCATTTCTTGTGTTAACCACAATAAAATATGCACTTCTGTAGCTTTCGTAGCGCAATATTTCTTGATGTAATACTTTTAATAAAGAACTATTTACATTGGCGTAAGAGTCTGTCTTATGTTCGTGAAAAGCAGAAGTACGTGCATTTGTTTACATCAGAGGGAACTGTTTTGGAATGGACAATATAATTCATATTAGTGGAGTGGCAGTTCGGCGAATGTAACCGGATCATTAAGTGACAGTGAAAACTGGGTGGAAGTAATGTTGAGGGCGGTTGGAGAAAGCTTCACTTGTTGACCAGACCTGTAAGTATACACACAGGTGCATACTTGATGGTGCCTAATGAAAGATACACTAAGATGATAATGTTGGGTCGTGATACTACTGCTACTACCTGTTACTCTGATCCTGAGTAAGGTAGGAGGTGTTCATGTCTTATGCGGAAGAGTCTGTTTCACGGTCATTGGACGTCTCGCTCCAGCGCACAGTGTTTCCAATAAGATCCCTTCAGCGATGTTCTCAATGTCGCTACAGGTCCCACAAAATTCTGCTGCAAAAAATACAAACAAATATTATGCGAACATACATTCCTCTATGAGTCAGACGACCAAGACAGCGGATTAATATTGGTAGTAGTGATGGTGGTGGTGATGGTGATGGTGATGGTGATGGTGATGGTGATGGTGATGATGGTGGTGGTGGTGGTGGTGTTGATGGTGATGGTGGTGGTGGTGGTGTTGATGGTATTGTAGCTGCTATAGTCAAGTAAAATACCTATATTAACCGTGTAATGATTAGTGTTGCCATTCGGTAACAAAGATGTTTAATACAGTTTTAGAGTGTTCATTTTTTATGATATGTTAAGCGTGCAAAGAGAATGAGATCTCAAAGCTTTAAAATATTTGACTATCGCTCAAAACCTACTGTATTCTAACATTGTCCTTGTACTTACAAGCAAATAATAGGGTAATTTGTACAAATGTTTATCTCCACTAACACGAAGAAGATACAGGTATAAGAGTTTGTAAGAATGGTTAGTACAAGAGTAGAGAAAGTCATGTGAGTGCAGCACATTAGATTTTTTGTAGAGTGAAGCATTAACTGACATATTCCTTATTTATTTATGCCAACAAACTTACTGTTGGTGTTTTTAAACACACAAGCCATGTGTGGGCAATGTTTGAGAGGTAGAACTGGAACTTAAAAATTCAATGCAACAGCTGGGATTTGAACCACAGACCTCCGCTTACCAGGCGGGTGCTCTAACCATTGAGCTACTGTGACAACCTGCCAGAATGACATTGAATTCTCAAACCAGTTCGTATTTCTCCTGGTAAACCACAAAGGCAGTCTCACATCAGAGACAATTACCCCAATGGTGACTTACTATTGCAAGTACTTTATGTCCCAGGATTAAATAACCTTCAGATGGTAATTATCATTTATTTATGCCAACAAACTTACTGTTGTTATTTGTGTCAGTTCTGGAGAACTTATTCTTCTGTTAAATGGAACATCGTTATTCATTTTTTATAAAGTTAACCGTGCAAATAGAACGGAATTTGAAAGCTTTAAAAGATTGTCTATCGCACAAAGTCTCCTGTATTCCCATATTCTCCTTGTACCAACAAGAAGATAAACAACAAATTTCTGCAAATGTTCATCTCAGCTAACACGAAGTTACAAGAATAAGAATTTGTGAGAATGGTTAGTAAGTAATGTGAGTGCAACATATCAGATATTTTTACTTTCTCTACTGGTAAGTAGGGGAAGTATTGTATTCCACCCAAAAATTCGATGTCGAGATTTCACCGGAAATATATGTTTTGAGACCACTTGAATCCAAAAAAAAACATTTTTAGAAAAAGGTCCGTGTGTGTGTCTGTCAGTCTGTGGACAGCATAACTCAAAAACGAAAAGTCGGTTAAAAACCAAAGTTCGTATTTAAGTTTAATGTCTTTCAAGGATGCGACACAAAGATTTTGAAGAAAATAGCCCCACCTTAAGATGCCCTTTACATGGAACATTTTTCGAAAATTTTGATTTTCTTGAAAATGGCTCCAACGATTTTGATTAAAATGCCATATGTTTGAGATATTTTGATGACAAATGAAATGTATATCTTGAATTTTCTGGCTCTAGCCTATGTAGTCCTGTTTACTCTGGATGACTTTTAAATAACTCGTAAACCGTAAGAGATAGACAAAATCTTACGATACAAAAATGTAGATCTCAATAAAACACAATTTGTGTAAATACATTTTTATAGAGCGAACCATTTCGGAGATATTCCTTGTTATTTGTGTGAGTTTCGGAAAACTTAAAACTTTCTTGAAATGGAACATCGTTGTTCATTTTTTTATTATATGTTAAGCGTGCAAAGAGAACGGGATCTCAAAGCTTTAAGTATTCTAATATTCCCCTTGCACCTACAAGGAAATAAACAATGAGAATTTGTACAAATGTTTATCTCAACTAACACGAAGAAGATAACAGGTATAAGAGTTTGTAAGAATGGTTAGTAAGTAATGTGAGTGCAACATATCAGATATTTTTTAATGAAGCAACTGGAGGAAAGCCTTGAGAAAGGACGACATGAAGCAGTAATGTTTTTTAGTCCCAGGCATATTCCAGAAGAAACCAAGAATGGAGTTATGGTATGAATACGTGTTTGTATGTAAGTACTTCATGGGTTGGTTGAGTGCAGATGTCCTTGAGCTTGGCATTGAGGTTCCTTTTTCCTTGCTCTTGACAATTTCGCTGCCCGCTATTTTGGCATCAGCACATCTGGGTTTTACGGTCCGGAAAATGGCCTCACAACTGCTCCTGCAGACCAACTTTAATGAACTTCTACCCCAAAGGACGCTTTAATCGATTTTAGCTTGCTTCGCATCACTTCGAAAATCAACCAAATCGCAAGGCACAGAGTAATCCGTGCTCCGGATGTTACAGTCTTTGCTGTCGCATTTATTTGCACAATTTCTTATGTTGATGCTAAGGTTTGTGATTATAAGTGCCCAAAGGGACACTAGACCTGTGTTATGTACTTGATCTAGCCTCACGAGTTTTGATCAGCGTTTAAGCTAAAAATAAGAAAATGCCGCTAAAATGGACATAAAAATTTACCTTTATGCCATATATCGAAACTTTGTGAAAACTTTTAACAGCAAAAATGTTTAAAAGTGAAATATATGTGCATATATTGATTTGAAGCCAACAGCTATTTGCTAAACGAAATATTATTCATTTAAATTAATTTTAACATGTATACCGGATGGAAGATATTGCTTTGGCCATACTTTAAGTAATGATTACACATGATTAATGTAACAAATATGTGCGGTTATGAATAAAGAACCGTTTTGCCAAAAAAAGGTTTATGTCAAACATTTGGAGCCATCTAGCTTCTACAAATAGACTTAAATGGTTTGTTATTTTACTAACTGTCGCGCAAATATTGTGTAAACAATGCTGTAATCCGTTTCTACCTTAATCCGAATTAATTTAGTCGCAATTTAATGCTAAAATGCCATACCAAGTTTAATTTCTAAGAGAGATTTGACGCGTTAGCGTTAAGTTGTGACTAAATTCAATTGAATTGAAATAAAAAGAAATTACAGCATTGTTCACACAATGTTTGCGTGGCAGTTATTGAAATAATAAACCATTTATATATTTATATCCATTCGTCAAGAAGGTCCAAATATTTGACGCACAATGTTTTTTTCGGTGAAAGGTTCTTTGTTGACAATAATTGTATTGGATATGTTTGCTTCACTCATCATGTAGAATTTCTGGTTAACTTATGGCCGAAGCAAATATATGGAATCCAAATTACTTATTAACGGTTTTATAATTCAGAACTGAATGACAAATTAATTAGGTCGGTATTTACAATTTGAACCGAGAGCTTTTTTGTCCCAGGGGAACCTAAATTAGATACAAAGAAAGCTTTTATAACCATCACTTACGTTAATGTCTTTATTAAAACACTGTTTTAAACTGTTAAGTTCTCGCGTTTGTTGTGAACATTAATAATACAGATGATGAAGCCAAATAGTTGTCTTTCGTGTTCTCGCACAAACTATCTATGCCTATTTTGTACCTGTGACAGAGTGTTGTCACATGTTTGTTGTCACTGTTTTAAAGTTCATCGAGTGGGGAAACGCGATTGTAACTTAAGCTCTGGTTTCGACCCCCAACTTTGTGAAATTTGACCAAAACTAAAGCACTAATGTTTTTTTTAAATAATACAGTATCAACTTTAAAATTACGAACATACGTGCTAGTTTTTTTTTTTTTTTTTTTTTTTTTTTTTTTTTTTTTACATTTGAAGCTTTAAGACTTCCAGTTGCACGAGTTTCAGATAGCTATATGCACGATTAGGTGTTTCTAGATCAGCATTGTTTCCATATTTTAAAATGAGCCGCTCATGTTTCGAGAACCCGTCCCACTACTTCAACCTGCTCAACCAAACAGCCCTGTATTGTCCACGGGGTACACTCCCCTTTAATAATCATCCCGTCACCGTACTATGCCATGAAACATGAAAGCACACGTGAAACCTGAAAGGATACGGAATGAAACGAAAATGATGGAAAGGAAATCCTGGCACATAAGAAACAACTTCAGCTTTCGTCTACGACAAATTATTTTATTGTTTAACGACGTTGTCAATTGCTAGGATCACATTATAGTCGCCGGTGTGACGGACGTTCGTCAAGGTGAGAGTAGGGAATCGAAACCGGGTCTTCCCAGTGCGAGCCCCCACTGTGCAGCCATCTCACGTGTTGACCGACATGATTATCGATTTATTATTAAGTAGTTTTACACGCATATATCGGTTAGACAGTGAATCATTAACGCTTGATTTATTTCCTGTACAAATAAGTGTGAATTCTTAATAATATGTACATAAGCTCAAATAATTGCGCCCTTTTAACAAACTCGCAGCAATCTATAAAAAATTCCAGGGTAATTCGTAAAGTAAGGTTCGAATCATGTAGCTCATCGAATTTCGCACGATTAAAACGCGCATGCACAGACTCTCGGCATGCCTTGTGCGTAAAACGACGCCATTTACACTGGTAGTGTCGCAGTGTGCTGTTCACAGTGTCAGTCCAAATGTTTAAAACTGTTGATGGTTTTGAAATGCGGACTGTGATTTGGTTTATGGCAGCAAGGAACGTTTCAGCAGCGGACATTCATCGACAGATCAGTGAAGTGTATGGCCCCAATATGATGAACAACAGCAAAGTGTGTAAGTGGGTGAGAGCTTTCAAGGACGAACAGGACAATGTCCATAATGAACTACAATCAGGCCGGCTATCAGTGACCATAGAATATTTGGTCAATACCACGTCACGTTATGACATGTTAAAACAATTGTGGTAACTATGTTGAAAAATCTATAATGGTTGTATGCGTATAAAACATCATACCTTACTTTACGAATGGCTCTTGTACTTGATGTGTGCTTTAGGGATTCAGAAAAGAGACGACACACTTAAAATGTGAAAAAGAAGTAGAAAGTAACTTAATGGGCGCTCGTATTATGTTTTCCATCCATAATACCACACACACACTTTTTGATGCACTGCTGGGATATTTATGTCTTACTGCGTTTCCTCGCGGCCATAAAATTTTCGCTACCAGTGGCCAAAACATCGTAAAGTGTGTAGCAGACGCTCCGGGAGTAGGCTGTAGACTACATCCGCTTTGTCCCTACGACAGCCATTACTCTCAAAATGGCTACTAAAAGCGGAAGCATGCTGGTCCTGAGGCTGGCGAGGCTTGAGGACAGAACAGGGGAATATGCAGTAGAGCTCTCGTGTATTAATACTGCCACATTATAGCCTTTGGATTCCTTAAAGTAGCTATGTTCAAACGCTGAGATAGTCTTTGACGTTTCCTGTTGTATTTGGAAGGAGGGAGAAGAGTAAATCCATCTTTACACCAGTGATGTCCAACCTTGTCTCTTTTGAGACCCCTTACATAATTAGCTGCTATCCCGCACCTCCTCTTTCAGTCGGAAAGTGAATCACGCCTTTGACGAGTAGACTCGCAACCAGTCAGTATCCAGTGACGGACACAAACAGGCGACTCCATGGCAGTTTCTAAGTCATAACTTGAATTTTCTAGGAACCCCAGAAGGCCTCTTCATTCTGGATGATTTTGCAAGAATGGTAAACAATTAGAGACAGACAAAAGTTTACTAAATACATAATGCGGATCTCGTTAAAACACACAATTTATGTCAAATACTTCTTTTTTCTATTGAGTAAACCATTCCCGAGATATTCTTTATTGTTTGTTGGAATTAGCCAGTACTTGCACTTTCCTCAAATAGGAATACCTTAATCGTGGTTTTGTCTTTGGCCTTGCAAGAGAGCCGAATTTCAAAGGCATGTCATAGTAACCAAGTCTTAAAACATTTCACTATCGTGTAAACCTTCTGTATTCCCGTATGTCCTTTCCACCTACAAGAAAATTAGCAAAAAGATACTTTCTGAAAATGCTTATCTCGATTAAAATAAAATAGAGAAATAAGCATTTGCAACGGCAGTTTGTATAAGAGTGAGTATAGCTCTACATCATAGATGGGGAGAATCGACACATTGTGTCACTTCCCCTACATCGTAGCTTTCACCCCATCCACTGCCTCCCAGCGATTAGCTACCAGCAATGCCTCCAGTTATTATCTGTTTACCTCAGAGAACCTTCAAATTTTGTGAGTAAGTCGAGAGAGTAAATACTTGACTGCACTGCTCTCACCCCTGTTCCCCATGCCTGCTCTACGTATAGACATCTGTCTAGATACTTTTATCTGTGCCGAGAGATGATAATATGATATTCTAGCTCTATTTTTAAATTTTATTTGCTTCATTTGAGGAAAAAAGTTGCTCGCTAATATATATTGAGGCAAACATTACCAATATACGAACGCTAAATGCCCTAAGACGAGGATATTTACTTCTAAGAGCAAGCTGAAGTGCTTCCATTCCTAAATGCCCTTTACAAATACCTTTAACTAATGTGTCATTTTGCAATTTGACTAATTTCATCTGCAACTGCAATGGTGCTAATTTTAGTTCCAATTCCAAGGGGCTAGTAAAAAGAAAAAAGTCGTTTTCCAGTCTTTGTACCTGTGAACTGTTAATTTATACTTCAAATTTCTATTGGTTGAACAAAAAATTCGTTCTACGTTCGTAGATATGGAGAGTTTAGACAGCGACATCACTCGTTACAATCCACTACCATTTGTTACGGAATGATGGCATTGGTGGCAAATGAAGGGGTGTGTCGGTAGATACAAAGTCGCGCAGCGAGCATTTGGACATGGGTGCTTTAAAGAGCAGAGCTTGCATTTGAAACGTAAAGGCATTGACTGGTTTGCGAGCAAGCAGTAGTCCAGATTGTTCTCCAAATCCTCAAGAGATGGTGTTGTGATCATAGTTAAACGTTTTCTAAAAGGCTAAAAAGACTGCAAATATCTCAGCCGGAGGTTTAGGGTTCGATTTCCGGGCAGAAGTGGGAAATTTTCTTTAAGTACGATTATTCTCTGCCCTCCACAGACTCTAGACTTGTGGATATGTGCACTAAAATAAGTTAGCGACGAAAGCCAATAGTAACTTAACCTAAAAAGTTCAAAGAGTAAAAAGAAAATCAAATACAGGTGGAAGGGAAATGATCCGCCAGACTTTAACAGCAAATTTCTCATGTTGTGAATAACAAGAAAGTCTAATACCAAAATACTGATTTTTATAAAAATAAAAAATAAAATAATAATAAAAAAAATAAAAAAATTATCATCTCCTGGCTGAAATATTATTGATTGAAAGTTCTTGATTTATGGCTATATTCATAGAAAATTGAATAAACCACAACATTTTCCTTTGGCGTATTTCAATAGATTCAACGGTTTTTGTGTAAATTAAATTTAAAATAACCCAAAATTTGTTGCCTTTTTGAACTTATCTTTGGAGACTGAATCCAAAGATACTTAAATGTGTGTTTGTGTGCGTGCGTGCGTGCGTGCGTGCATCCGCGGGTTTACCTCCAATAGGAAAAATTTGGTATGTAAGTGAAGTTCCAAGTATTTGCCACGAATCTTTTGCAATAAAACAAACTCTTTACATGGACAGATTTTAATAATTCTTTGTTTTCTAAAAATGATTCTAAGGATTTTGATTGATGTACCATATTATGTTGAAGACATTTGCACGACAAACTTATTTATTTTATTTATTTGGCGGTGTCGTGTCCGAGCGATTAGACCGTTCGCATATTTCCAAGGCGGCCGGGTTCGATCCCAGGGACCCGCGTGTGGTATTCGTGGTGGACGAAGCGGGGCCTGGGCTGATGTTTTCGGGTTCTCCAGTTTCCTCCGCCACTCACTCCACCAAGTACTCCATGATCGCCTTTCCATTCATCCATGCCGTCTGCTGTTTCATATCATCCTCTTCCTCACTCGCATATCTGGTAACCACCCTGGACTGACCTCCCGCTTCCAGGTCTTCACTCTGTCCGGTCCATACTGTTCATCTGCTCCTCGACAGACATCTTACCCTAGGGGTGTAAGTCCTAGGGAGTGTAAGTTTTCCATACAGAGAGGGTAATCGGATAAAGAAAAAGAGTTTTTTATTTTTGTAGCGTTAACCATTTCTCACATAGTCTTTGTTATTGATTTGAGTTTTCTAAAATGTAATACTTTATCAAAGGATCAATCATCGTGGTCATGCAAGGCACATGAAATTTCAAAGCCATCACAAAGCGACAACTCTTTAAATGTACAACAAGCAAATGTGTAATGAACGTTTATCTGCTAAAAAGAAATTTGCAGAAGAGTGAATGCAAGCCATTTTTCTCTGAGACGATTTAAAAAGCTCTTAGTTGTTTCAGATATTTATGTTTTCGCTTCAGATGTAAGGAACGGGTAAAGAAGGTCTGTTTTTTGTTTGTTGTGACCATGTTCAAGCTGTATTTGGGCTTTAGTCGCCAATCTTCGCTACTCCCTGCTGTTCTTTGTTAAGGAAAACTCTACCGCCTCTAAGAAGCTGGTTAAATATTTGTTCAGTGTTTGTGCAGCTCTAAGCATGTTGGCTGTTTATTCCTTTCTTATTAGTACCGAACTTGACTCATCGCCGCATGGCCCTGGGCTTACATTTGCATGCAAATAATCAGCTGAGTTCATCAAGTGAGCAGTTTGAACAAAATTTATCATACTCTTGCTCCTGTTTATATCATGTACTAGAGATGAACAGAAAATAACGTAACGGTTACAGAAGTAAAGGGTACAACATGACTAGTTGTCCAGTAACCGTTACCAAATTAACCATTAGTTTTCTCGTTAACAGATATGAGGTGGTTACCGAGCCTGGGTGTGCGTCGGTATCGGTTATCAAGTTAATATCACACTTCCCCGCAAGAGATCGTGACTAGCATTCTCAATTTGATATACCATCTGGCGACAAAAATGTATCTACTAATTATCCACTATAATACATGTCTATGTAGGATATACAATCAACTCAGACAATCTGCATATTCTGTAATTTGGACACTAATATGTGTTTGCCGTTAATGCTTCCCTTCTGTACAAACATAGTCCTTGAACATGTCATTACCATGTTTTGCAAATATCGACATAATGTAGTGATGTTTTTGTTTAGGATTCCTGTGCTGGAATGCAGAAGCAGATGGCAATGCATTTTGTGACATTAACCTCTGCAATAATCAAAGTGTTAGCAAGGCTAGAGAAAGTGCTCTTTAAATTACATCAAATAACAAACTATGTATCACATCGTTCACTTTGAAACATAGTTACAACTCAACGTAATGTAACTGCAAACGTGGTAACCACGAAAATAAATAATCGTCACTGGTAACCGCTATGTGTAATCATTATCGGACTGTGATTTGGACAGTTAAAACCGTTGCTCGGAAATAACATTACTTTTATGGCTATCATATACTGTTGTCAAATTTTGCAAAAGTTGCCACGTAATAGGTAGATTGGGGTAGGAGAATTTTCTTGAAAATGTTGGTGTCACATTCTTAGAAGATGCAGGGCTTAAATACCAACTTTGGTTATTTAATCCACATTTCGTTTCTGAAATATGCTGTACACACACACGCACACACATACACACACACAGACACACACATACACAGAGGAACCTTTCCTAAAAAAGCTTTTGAGTTCAGGGAGCCTTAACACATATTTTCATCTCGACACCGAATTTTCGGGAAGGATACAATAAATATTTCATTTGTTAACGTTGCTGTAAATTGGAGGTTCTTAGAGCGCCGTGGCGCAACGACAACAGAGGGGCCAGAACAAACACGACTATGAGCGTGAAAAACAAGCTATTCCAGACAGATCTAGAAGCCGGACTTGTTAACGAGAAGTTTTAAGAAAAGATATACGTTTCCAGAGAATTTGCCGGCACTTCGCCTGGACTATAAAAGCGATAGCACGGACAGTTCCTGGAGGAGGTTTAATTGGTTGTTTCTATATAGCGTTTCACTCTTAGAAGAGAGTATGGAGTTAAATGGGACATCTCTGTCTCTATCTAGCGCATACAATTTGCCATTAGCCGCGTCCTTTTCTACCCTCGCGCTGTTGCCAGATTACTAATAGCATGGTATAAATATTCATTTGTTATAAATTTCAGGTTTGAACACATTATCCTATGCAGAATTTTTTTCTCTATCAGGTTATATCCTTTTCAGAGTCATTATACATTTCTATAGGTCCAAATTTCTTCAGAAAACGTTTTTTTCAATAGAAGTCCGATATTTGCTGTTTCTATACTCATCACGCACAAAGTAACAAACTAACTGCTAGAATGCATCTATATTTTTTTCTTAGGTAGAGTAAACCATAGTGCTACTACCTGCCTACTTTGAATTCTCTATGTTTACCCAGTTAAGTGTTATAATTTTTTAAATTAAATGTTTTCGGAAAAGTTTATATCTCTGAACTGCAAAAGTTACGCAGTGTCAAACTTTTTTGTTATTGAGTTTACATCAGGAAACCAGCGAGAACAAATGTTGAGGAAGGTTGGAGAAAGTTTTTAAAATAAACCAAAAGGCAGTAACCTCTTTCTTTTATCCAGTAAGGCAAACAAAAGGTATTCAACTATTCAGCGTCAGGCCTGACACAGAAGATAGTATAAGGAGCAGCACTAACATTAGTTCGAAAGAAGCCGTGTGTGTAACTGTGAGCTGTTATTGCGTTATTTGTTTAATATTTTTGTAAATATTTGTAGTTATGGAGGGGGAAGCTAGGAAGAGACGATATGTTGGTAAATTAAGAAGTAAGGAACGCCAAATAATTATGAATGTGTTAGATTATTTTTGAAGTAAAATGCGTGTAAGTAAGGCGGTAAAAGAAACAGCTAAGGCTATCGGGTGTTCAGAAGCAGTAGTGTGTATGATTAAAAAGGAACTAATGAAAGGACCTCTAAGAACGCCATCGAAAAAGAAAGCAAAAAGGGCGGGACTACACAAAACGCTAGGTTAACGCAATATGACTGAATAGTGTAAAGTGGAGTGCGGCGAATTGTTCATTCTTTACAGTTTGCAAATATTCCACCCACGTTAAATATAATTTTGTCACAGTTCAACAGTGATGAGACCCTACCAAATTTCTCAAGGGCCACTCTGATTTGGGGTTCGAATATGAAAGAAAGGGTAACAAGCGCATATTAATAGAAAGAGACGATATCGATATCATCAGATGGCAACATAAATATCTAAAAGACGTAAAAAGGTTTAGGGACCAGGGGAAATCAATTGTTTATACAGACGAGTCATTTGTAAATTTAGGTCATACAGTAACAAAGGCGTGGAGGGATACCAAAGTTAAAAGTGCCCGTCTCGTCAAGCAGCAATTGAAGGACTAAGTACAGGACTCAGGCCACCTCGAGTCGCTCGCGGAGAGAGATTCGCAACTGGTACATGTTGCAACACTGCGCTCCATTTAACGTGTAGTGTCTTTTAAGGGTGGAACGCGCTTTAGGTGTTGAAGTACTTCCCTACTTGAATACTGAGAATGTGTTTAGTGGGTGTATCGTCGAAGCCACGTGTTTGTAAGACAGTAAAGTGGGATTCAAAGTTACGAGAGGACAGAACAGCTATGAGTGGAAAGGTCGCGACGAATTGTAATTTATGTTAACGATAAAACAGAGGAGTGTATTTTTGTGCTTCAGTTTTAGAGGAAAAAGTAACTGGACG
Source organism: Tenodera sinensis (assembly GCA_030765045.1). Classification (NCBI taxonomy): domain Eukaryota; kingdom Metazoa; phylum Arthropoda; class Insecta; order Mantodea; family Mantidae; genus Tenodera; species Tenodera sinensis. Next base: position 69,307,907 of record CM060973.1, read on the forward strand.
TGTCATATTGTCACAGTATTTATTTAGATGCTGTAGAGACGCCCGCCCGTTTAATGGATGCACCCATCTCTCAGTACTGTCTATATACTTCCCTGTTCCCTAAAACTTAAAACACTTGAACTAATAACATGTGCATTAAAACGCATAGCAAGAAGAGACTTTAAGCTTCTGGATGAGAAAGGATATGCCGCGAGGAAGTGGAATTGTTTCTAAAACGAACAAGAATGATCGTTATTAAGGAGAATAATGAAGGTATATGATTCAATTACAAGATACCAGACTTCCATAGCAGACAGGAGTGTGTAGATTTCGCGAGGGAAAAGGTAAAGGGGGAGATCCAAAGCTACTTGGGTGCAGCAGTAATTTTGATTATGGAAGAGAAGGGGTTACAAGGACGTGGGGGAAGAGAAGAGGCACAAATAAATGGAGGGGCCACAAGAAGCTGATCATAATATGTTCAGTACAAAATAAGGTTGGGAGATAATGTTTAGTGTATTTATTAGAAGTCGCCAAACTGCAAGCTCTTCTATCGACGTTTAAAACATGTTTACAAATGTTTGTGACAACGTATACAAATTGCATTATGCAGCACATTTAACAATATTGGCTTCACTAAATTATTCCAGTTATGTTCAGGTTACTGTTCTTTGTATTGAAGGTTGTGCACAGAGGATAGGGTGCACAGGGTTTAGGAGATACATGTCGTATGTCCAATTCGGATTCTGATTACGACTACCTGGTCACTTGGCTGAAAAGGGCACTGTAAAATTATATCTTGTGTCGTGGAGTTCACTTTGAGAGAACTACCCCAAGAACTTTTCCATGTGTCACGGAGTTCCTTTCAAGTGAATGTTGACATCTTGATATGTCATTTTAACATTTGAATTTATACTAGGAAATATTGTATATTTAACTGCTTTGTCTTGGTGTATGAAGCGATTCTTTTCTTCATGAAGATCCAATCAAATGTAATCGTACATTTGGCACTGCTAAGTCTTAGAAGTAAGTTTTAAAATATATGAGATACTTACTTTTTTCGAACAGCTTGAGGTTCATTGGCTTCAATCAGTAGACTATTAACTGGGCTAGTGAGAAAGACCCCAAACGTTAGTTTCACAGAAGATCTGTGAATGGGGTCCAACATTCTCAGAACTGAAGGCGTAGCAGAGTTATAGTTCACAATTTCCTTTTGAGATATCAACTTATCATTCATGGAAAGAACTGGAGTTGAGAAGTTCAACTCTCTGCTAGAAAAAGTACTATTTTTAATTTTGGGGACTGAGAATTTGAAACCTGTAGATGCACTCCACTACTCGAAGGATTTCAGAGAATTCTGTAGCTTTTCTTCTGTTTTGCCTATGTTTCTCCCTGCATAAGTAATTGTGATGTCACAGGTATAATGGTACCTTTTAACTGTAGTCCTGGTTTTGCTGAGAATATAATTTATGACTACTAAAAATATACTTACACTGATAACGATCCCTCGGGGATTCCATTTATTACTTGATCTTTGATAAAATGCCGTTTGCTTTGTCGTTTGAAAAGGAAGTTATGGATGAAATATATCATGTTGCGTACTAACAGAGGAAGCACTTTGTTTTTCCATATGCTTTTTCAAGACCACAAGCGATGACGCTGATTAATTGCTTCATTTGCAAGTTCGAGTTTGAGTGAGAGCGGGGTTAAGTAACTTTGTTCCAGAGTCCAACACGGACGATTGTGAACTATTTTTTACAGATGGTGCATGTTAGAGTGCGTCATTGTTCACCAAGTTTGCTGCTTCCCAATATCCTATTATTGACAGTGATCAGATACATTAATCCTGCTTTCAAAATTTGTTTCAAAAACTCATAGATGACATTATCAGGTGCTCGACTAGAGTTTCTGCAGCATTGAAGAGGATTTTGCACCTCTGCAAAAGTAAATTTATCAATATATGCTTGATTAGTTTCAAATGTTCTGCTGAAATTTATTTCTGGAGCCTCATTTTCAGAAACATCACTAGATATGACAACAAACTTCTTTGCCAAACTATCCCTGACTATTTTCGCATTGATTAAAAGAGGCTTCTCTCTGGAGGGCTGCAGGATTATTGTCGAAGTTAGAAATACTCCTTTGACAGTTCTTTATGTTCTGTACTAGAGAGCTTGATATTGAGATTTGTTGTTTAGGAATGTAACTTAAATTAATAAACTATTTCTCTTGCTTTCTTTGATCGCTTACGTGTGCATGCCAATAACCCTTTTATTTTCATTTTAATCTCTATCTGTGTAGGATGCCCAAGCTATTTCATATAGGCTTTATTTTTACTTTCTGTACTGTTAAGTAGAAGAAAGTATTGTATTCCATGTTGAGATTTCACCGGAAATATATGTTTTAAGATCCCCTGAATAAAAAAAGCATTGTTAGAAAAAGGTCCGTGTGTGTGTGTGTGTGTGTGTGTGTGTGTGTGTGTGTGTGTGTGTGTGTGTGTGTGTGTGTGTGTCTATGTGTGTGTGTGTGTGTGTGTGTCTATGTGTCTGTGTGTCAGTCTGCGGGCAACATAACTCAAAAACGAAAAGTAGGTTAAAAACCAAACTTGCTATTTAAGTTTAATGTCTTTTAAGGATGCGACACGAAGATTTTGAAGAAAATAGCCCCACCCTAAACTACCCTTTACATGGAAACTTTTTCGAAAATTTTGATTTTCTTGAAAATGGCTCTAACGATTTTGATTAAAATGTCATATGTTTGAGATACTTTTATGACAAATGAAACGTATATCTTGAATGTTCTGGCTATAGCACCTGTAGTCGTATTCACTCTGGATGACTTTTGCATAACTAGTAAACCGTTAGAGATAGACCAAATCATACTACACAAAAAAATGTAGATCTTGCTACAATAGACAATTTATGTCTGAATAAACTTTGTTTAGGTTGAACCATTTCGGAGATATTCCTTGTTATGTGTGTGACTTTCGGAAAACTTGAAGCTTCCGTGAAATGGAACATCGTTGTTCATTTTTAAGCGTGCAAAGAGAATGGAATCTCAAAGCTTGAAAAGATTTGACTATCGCACAAAGCCTACTGTATTCTAACATTCCCCTTGCACCAACAAGGAAATAAGCAATAAGATAATTTGTACAAACGTTTACCTTAACTAACACGAAGAAGATATAGGAATAAGATTTGTAAGAATGGTTACTACAAGAGTAGTGCAACACATCAGATTTTTTTTTTTTTTTTTTTTTTTTTTTTTTCAACAACACTCTGCAACACCTCATACGGCCAGTCTTCCGATGACAATTGAAAGCGTGTTTCAGGACAGAACTATTAGTAGAGATGTAGGGGCCCCTCAGTCCCCGTCCTAACCCTCTGCGATTTCTATCTCTGCGGTAACTTAGCAGAGTATAACAGCAATGTTTGTTAATATATTGTATTTCATTAAATGTGTCGTTTCCGCAATAAATAAATTTCATTAAATCTACTAAATATATAACATATACCAAAATACCTATTCTTAACGTAGAAAAATATTGCAACAATATTTATTAACTCGCGGCTGTTGAAACACACCCCTTTGGTCGTGTTCTAACTTGATCCTAAAACTAAACCTGTACTTTTGTAACTAGCACTCTAAATATGCATTACATATGCTGCATTCTGTTGCTTTTTCAATCATTTTGGAAAAACTTGTTACAAAGTTAGCGATTTGTGTGTTTTGAAATACAGGGTATGCAAGGTGTGGGTAACAAGTGAAGATATTCGTTTATGTTGCAACTAAATTTCTGCCAATCAGTATGCTTCAAGCTTCATTTCACTAATCAACATTACGCTCGAACCACTAGTGGCTGTGTTTATCATAATGGGAACAATGTTTACTCCACGAAAAGTAGTCATTTTCTTGTGAAAATTGGAGATACAGAACCTATATTTCGCAACACTCTGAAAGAAAAGGGAGTAACTAAGAGAAACAGTGTCCAGTGCGAGATAAACAGACGTGTGTTGCGAAAATGATACACAGTTTTGTTGATTTTCTAGCACTACTTAACCTAAATCAGTAAATGAAGGGATTGTATGCTATTTTATTGTGACACAAGTACTCTTTCAGGTTACCTTTTCTCACTTCATTATTCAATTCTCTTTATTTACATTCGTGTCATCACAAATTATGACCTACACAATCAGCATCAGTCTTTTCTTACTAACTCACTCAAAACCAACAAGCAGAACATACACAAGTTAACTACATCCTAGCAGTGTGACGTCATCCAAGGAACATAAAACACAAGGAGTGCTTTCAGCACGGAAACTCGGCGTTGAATATACGCTCCGTGTCAAAGCCACATACATTATACTGTTTGTTTTATTTTTGGCAACAATTCCAATGTTTAGCTTCTAGAATTTCTTCCGGCTCAGGAATTCATGCCGCCATTTTATCGATTATTCAAGTCATAGATAAAAGAATAACGATTCAGATCAAAGGAAGTACAAGGCTGCCAATACAAGGAAAATGTCTACTGGACAACGCGTTGCCATAAATTAAATAAGATTGTATTGCGAACAGATAATGCAACCCTTTTCCTCTTTGCCTGTTTACCCTTCTTGTACGGAGGACTTATATCCTCCAGGACTTCAGGCTGATACACAACTACCCGGCAACGGTAACCGTAATGACACCAGCAACGGGAAGCAAGCCAGCACTCAATTTTTTGGTTCACAATAGCCCGGCAACGAGAACAGCAAAATACACTATTGATCAGCTTAATTATTTATAGAAACTGAAGGTCGATATTGCGCATTGGGAATTTATTTGTTTCTAACTATCCAATGTTACTTTTCTAGCTTGCGACTAAAGGGAGCTCTAACGGCTGTTTCATGGCACGGCCACTTTGAATAATTTCTATAGCGAAAAGTCTAATATGCACAATATAAATGTAATATGCCATGCACGGCAACTAGAACGAGAAAGTTGTAAATTGGGCAAGATTTCTTTCTCGTTCCTGGGGCCCGGCAAAGCTTCCCGTCGGTTGTGAACACTCCCATTTGTATATATGTATTTCAACTTTCTCATTCCGTTGTCGTTATCGTTACCGGTGTTTGTGAACCAGGCTTTACAAATGGGGACAAACTGTGGATCAGAAGGAAATGTGGTATAAGAGTGAGTAAAGAGATGGTATGAATGAAAGCAAAGGTGATGATGAAACTGTTGGTGGAATGAATGGCGGGGTACACCGGCGAAAACCCGCCCAGACACCACTTTGTCCAACATTAACCCCACATAAGGTCCCTTGGGATCGAATCCTTATGCAACGCCATGAGAAATTAACCATGTAAAAAAGATATAGATACTAAATGTAAAAACTAATCAAACCAAATCGATTTATAAAAAACATGTGCAAGTACAAAAGCTATTGCTATGTGATTAGACTTGAAACCAAACCAGAATATGCCCGCCTCGGTAGCGTGATGGTTAGCGTGTCTGCCTCGCGTTCAAGAGGTCGCGAGTTCGAATCTCGCTTAGGGTAAGTTTTTTTCCGAGGTTTTCTCTACCCTGAGAAGACGAATGTCGGGTAATTTAAAGCTCCATGGACCTCGGGCTCATTTGAGCATAATTTCACCGATATGACACAATGTTAGAGGACATTAATTAAAAAAAAAGCAGAACATTGTTTTTAACAATGGAGTGTCATAAAAAGTTTCTCGCACTAGTGCAATAATATGCGACGAGAGTATAGTAGCAACAATTAAGATGCGAGTATACTTTGAGTTAACAGTATCGTTATAAATTAGTGCACCTTTAATTGGTACATAACAGTATCGTTATGAAGAGGTGGACAAAATGAGGTCCATTAGTAGCTATAAGCGCTATATTACGACATGGTCGAGTGTAAAGTATAATTTATAATTCGTGCATGAGTTAGAAGTTCCAGTTTTACGTGCAGCTGTCTAGAAAGGCAATTTATGACAAGGAGTTGACTTGAGCCCTATGTTGGTAGCATATGCTGAGGGTTGTAGGCAACGTGCACTTAGAGTAGGTACCCGTCATTGAAGAGGTAGTGGGAGTGAGTGAGCGAGCAATTCGAAAGATTGCAGCCACTGGTGACTCCTCCACTCCACCCCCAGATCAATACAGCGTGAATAGCAAGGGGCTCCTAATGGAATCCCTGTGTATGCATGGAAAGAAAATGTGTGCCGTAAGGGAGACAGACAGACAGACGTGTGGTGTGGTGTGGTTTCTTGTAATAAGACTTCTCAAAGAAAACCTCCTCCTTTTCATCTTCTGCTACTGCTGCTGCTACATCTGCTCTAAATGATGTGTCCTTAAGGCAGTGCAAGGGTGAAATTTCACAGAGTCAGGACTTTTTGTTTATTTATTTTTCCTATACTTTGTGTGATATTATTTTCTTCATTAATATGTTCATTTTTAGCCTTCTGAAATAGCCCCAAGTCATTTATACAGTGCAATGCTGCAGCACCTGCCTGTTGTGCAAGGGATTCCAGGTTCGATTCCCGGCTGGGAGGGTAACAATTTTTCTTCCATCCTCCCTAAGGTCTGGAAGTGTTTGCGTGTGTGGATTTAATGTAATAAATCCAAAGTAATAGAAACCCAAAGATTAAAACCACCGTTAACAGAGTGAACACCATTGCTCTTGAGTAATTATTCCAAGAGTTTAAAAACCTTCGATGTTAAAGGCATGTGGAACATATTAAAGAAATGCACAGAGCTAATTTTTCCAGTCCATTTTCACCAAATTTGTACTCTACTGCGCACACTAGCAAATAACTAGGGGAAATATTTGTATTCCGCTTAAAAACTCGATGTCAAGATTTCACCGAAAATACATATTTTAAGGACCCCTGAAAAAAAGCTGTTTGTGTGGGTGTTTGCGCGTTCTGTCTGTGAACAGCATAACTCAAAGTTTAAGTTTAATACCTGTAAATGATGTGACAAGAAGATTTTGAAAAAAATTCCTTCACCCTAAACTACCCTTTACATGGAAACATTTTTTGAAATTTTTGATTTTCTCAAAAATGGCTCTGACGATTTTGATTAAAATACCATGTGTTTAAGATATTTTTATGACAAATGAAATTTCTATCTTGAATTTTCTGGCAATGTCCTCAGAAGTCCTTCATTATGGATGAATTGTGCATAACTGGTAAGCCATAAGAGAGACTGCTACAAAAAATATAGATTAAGCGAAAACAATTTTTTTTGTCTTAGAAAACAGAATAGAATGCCAAAGACATCACACCAGTTCTTAAAATATCTGACTATCGCTTAAGCCTATTGTATTCCCATTATATTTTTAAGGAAACGTGTAGTAAGTTAATTTCTACAAATATTTACCTCTATTAACATGAAGTAGATATGTAAAAGAATAAGGAAGAGCGAAAAGAGGTCATATGAATGAATTTATAAGATTTTTTTAATGTTTTCTACTACTGATTTATTATAACTAGGGGAAATATATTGCACCCCAACTCCTGAATACCCAACGTGGTTCGGAATCCATGTAAAAGCTGTGGATCCCCTCTTTCCATAACCATGCTGTCCTCACAGCTAACCAGTGTATCTCCTGGTAATAAATAATTCCAACTCTCGCTTGGTGGAACAAGATTCACTCGAAGGTCATGAGTATACCGGGAGCGTTTGAAACACAACACAACTTAATCTGAATGCCTTTAGATTTCTAAATGGTAGCATTGTTGCGCCAATGTTAATGCCTGTAGAAGTTGTAATAAAAAACTATATTGGGACTGAATTTCGCCTCACGTGGACTTCTCCTAGAGGAAAGGGGCTCCTTCAATCGCAAAGAGTTAGCCTGAGGGATTGTCGCAGCAGAAGGTTTAGGACAGTAGCCTTTGTGCACCCTTTTTATTCCCTTTGTGAAACACGCGTGGGGCCCTTTCCAAAGAACATCTATGGCGCGAGTATAAATCTCACTAAGCAAAGATATTGTTTTTGTTCTAATTGCTTTTTCCTGCAAAGTGCTTTACAATGTAAGCGTGTCAAAGTAAGTTCGCTCTCAGAGTTCTACGAGAACAAAATTAAGGGTCCACTGCAAGAAGGAGCTATGTCACACTATGTCATGAAAGAGGAAAAATATGATGTGATATTCACAAGACTTTCTCTAAAGTTTAAAAAAAATTAAAGGGTCCGCATGCGTGAACTCAAAATATGGAAGCTAATGAGTTGTGGACATAAATACTATAAGTAAACCAATGCTTTGGAAAAAACATTTGAATCGAGTTTTGGGCAACAATTGGATATTGACGACAAGAAAGGCCGTTGTCTTCTCCTCGACATGCGTCTAACCCCAGGCACCCACTTTCTCCATAGGAGGAGGGTGAGTAGAGAAGGAAATTAGGCATTCTTTAAAAGTAGGTTTTAAAAACGTACATTCTGTATGTTATTAACACCAACAATAGCAATTAGGACTTGTTTTTATCAATAACAATCTCACTAGAGCTTTTTATTTAGCTGGAGAAAATGAATACTCGAATGGGATTCACTTTATTGTCTCAGGTTTAAACGAAAATATATAAACGTTATTAAAAATTAATGCAATAACATTTTAATGAACTTACTAAATTAATTGATCGAACTGCTTCCATTACTGTTTCTGTTCTTTTGCGTGGCGTTGTGCTGTTTTGGTGAAGCTAACTTTGAATATATATATATATGGAAAACACATGACGGTCGCAAACGAATTAACAGATGCTAGGGATAAGCAGCCATGATTACTTGAGACGCGTCATTTCGTACTACGTAGTAAGAATGCAATACTCAGTCTAAAATTTAATCTAGCTATCTTCAGTACTTTCTCAGAAAACGCTATTCACAGAAAAGTATTTGTAAAGATACTAGAGCACAGAGAGGTTGGCATGCTTAACAATAATGCCAGTTTGTACAGCAAAACAACTCCTGAAAGACGGAGTTAAGTTTACACCACTTCAAAGTTGAGTTTTAAAGTGTTTAAGTGAAATTCATCGTACCAAATGGCAGCTTCAGTATCAGTTCTCAATATATATATTGAAAAAATAAGAAATTTCCTATAATAATTTAAGACAATTGTATAAATAGCCAAAAAATGTAAAGAATTCTTCCAAACCTTAGGAGTCGTAATTAAAATTTACCACAAGTAATACAAAACGTACCCTAACAGATATCTGAGAAGGTCAGACCGTCGAATAATATTTATGTGGACTGTTTCCTACATAAAATATGAATTTATACACCATATCAAAGATTTCGCCAGAAAATAAATTCTATAAAAATAACCTAAAATATTCATTTGATTAGTGTATTTCGACTTATTCAGCGCTGCCAACTGAGGAAAACGAAACCCAAGAATTAGATGTATTTCAATCTTCTCTTGTTATATAATAGAAAACCAGTTTATAATCTCAAAAAAAGCTAATTTTATTTTTAAAATTAACCAGTAACATTTCTTCTGGAAAAATACATTAATCATTAAAAGAACAATTGTTAAAACACAGTTGTAAAATTGAAAGAGTGATATCTTAATTGTCAATCGATTATGATGGGTACATTCTTTTTCAGCGATTTATGGGATACAGTTGGCGAGAATGGCTCAACAAAAGAATGATAATTTGCGCAAAACAAAAGAATGACCAGGCGATAATTCGTACATATTAATTTAAGGCCTCTATGTATTTTATTAAAATGTCTGGTGAGATTGCACTTTATGAGCACGCATTTGCATTTTGTCATTTGGCTATATTTGGTTGAAAAATTAAAACTGTTTGTCCTGCAATAACTTTTCTTTTACGACAGGAGATTCCTTTTGCTAATTGCATCTCAGTTGAGAGCCGGAATGTCGCATAATGTGGCAGTAGATCAAATTCAGAAAGAGGAGATCCACTTACATAAATGAGTTAACCTAAAACATTTGGGCAGGTGTTATTTGGTTCTTTGAAGATTGATGCTATAGATCATATAGTTTTCTAAGAATATCTGATAGTAATTTGTTTCATGAAGTAATTCACAGCAAGCGCTTTTCTGTGGTTAAGGCAATCCTAGATTATGATAGAAGTAAAAGGTTGTTTATGGTGCACCCCTACAACTTTTCCCAATATTGTCGAGGCACAGTTACCTGACAAACACATGAAACATTATTTTATATTTTCTTCGACATAAAATTTTACATATAACTTGGTTTGTACAAGCCGTGAACAGTAATTATTAATTCAGGCGGGTAAAATTAACTCATTTTTCTTTTGATTCTTTTACATACAGCATTTTGGGAAAAACAAATGTCTTCCTGTCTATCGCCAGCCTCCCTAATTAGGTATTCTAAGATTATTTTCTAATTAGTAAATTATTTAACAGAATTTTATCCAAGCAAGTATACTTCGTTTGTCTTGTAACATAAATGTGCATTGCATGCCCCAGAGGCCCAGAGGAGGTTCGAACTTCCGGTACTCATTTCGGACGATTCTATAACTACCCGTACTGAGTACCGGCCCAATTAAAGTTCTGCTTAAGCTACTCTGTGTTAGCGGCTGTTTCCAGAGAAAACCTCTTAGAAAGCCTTCTGTAGTTATTTTTAGATATTTGACTTCCATTATGCAGCAAACAAACAAATCAGATGTTTTGAAAGCCTCTAGAAATTGCATGCTTGACAGTGAAACGCAAAACTGTCAAAATGATGGCCAACTGTTTGGCACACAGGTATTGACGTTTGTGTTTGTTTTCAGATGACGGAGCGGCGAGTCTGCCCTCTGACGTTGCAAACCGGGAAGCTGGACGTATTTGGCGCAGTCGCAGTAATATGTGAGCTGGAAGTCCTTCATCAGCGCCACTCTGCAAGCACTAACTGGAAGCATGCTGCACCCGATGCTGCTGCCTCTATGGTGCGGCGCTGGTACTAATCGTCCAATCTTCAACACCTGAGCTAGTAGACGTCTTTCTTGGACAACATAACCTAATGAAGTTACCGCAAAGACTAAACCTTCGCAAGTTCGTTTAATTTTTATCTTTGATGCACTTCCTGTGATTTTAAACCCAAACGACGTTTTACTTTCAAAATAAAGCTAAATGTGATGAATAATTTCAAAGAGGTGCAGAGTTACCGTTAGAAAATATAAACATTGTTACCAAAAAGTGTTTTTTGTTGACATTTGGTAGTCAAGTGTTTTCGTCGTGAAATAAGTGGATATTTCGTTGTTAGTCGAGTTTGGAATTTAGGGTTTAATACCTTTTTATTTCTTTTAAGAATACGATTGAAAGAATCTGTGTTTTAGTTGAAAAATTAATGAATCGAGAGTTCTTGAAACAGTTTTGTGTTTTGAAGTTGATGTGCTTAGGAGATATTTCTGCGACAGTAGCAAGGTTGTAGGAAGAGGCTAAGAACTTAAGTTCCCTGGCGAAGCAATAATGTTGTCCTACATGTTGCCAATAGAAGATAAACCGCCTCCAATACCAAACAAGAACCACTTGCAATTAGAACTGGAGTTGCAACAGCAGCAACAAGAACAGAATCATAATCACGTGCTGTCGGATTCATCATCCACGACGACGTCCCCACCGACAACCTCCACAACAACCACCGCCTCCGTCCGCCCGTCGCAGCCACCCCCGCCGCCACCGACGACGGACGGCGATGGCGGGGGAGGCGGAGGAACCGGTGGCGGTATTCGAAAGGTGATCATCAAACCCGCCTCCAAGGCTTCCACCATCTCCTCGGAGAGCAGTGTGAGCAGCATCACGAGCGATGCCGCCTCCAGCACCGCCTCTCAGAGCACGATGACGCCCACCGACAAACCCAAACCGAAAATTATCGTCAATGGCACCAAGCACGGTTCGCTGAAAAGGTAAGTGCCAATCAGTGAAACATGTTCTTAATGGCTGTCGCAAAATTTAATGGCGGGTGAATCAACACAAAATCCAATCATAGGCTGGCCACGCCTTGTGCTGTGGTATAAATATCATTTGCGCTCACAAAATTTATTTGCACAATAGGAAAGGGAATAGTAATACTCAGTTGTCAGCCGCCATTAAAGTTTGCGTCATCCATAATTCTGAGTATCTCTTAAGTTTGTGTATCTCTTAAGTAACTGCAATACTTTTTGTAACTAAAAATGCATCGCCACAATGTCCACTGATCCTGTTTAACATTGGTTGCATAATCAGTTTTATACAATCCTAACATTAAAACGGTTTATTATGACTGCATAAATTGTGCAGGGCCACAAAATTAATGACGTAATTACCATGACAACATGACAGCTGTTACGTCATCACAGACACAACATTTTCTCTAAGGTGCCTGTAAGAAAACCTATATAATTACCAACCCTGAAAAGTATATGTGTAATGTGGCTTCATTAGTCAAACTAACGCATTTTTCGTTCCTCCAAACACAACTTTTCATAGTCTTTATCGTAAACACCTTTTAATTTTTCTGGAATTAAATTCTCAGCACGTTCGCCTTCGTTCAAAATGTCAAACGGAATACAATCCATATTTTCAATAGTTTTATCATTACCTTGCATTATCCGCCATAAGTGTTGAAACAAATGAAATATCTGCTTAGCAACCATATTACGTCATACATGAGCGATCTCTTGATATATTATAATTTTTTTATTTAGTAAATTTATTAATTTTTTACGTATATAAATTTGCCTTTTCAACTCACCAGTGATCAGTTGTTTCTAATTTGTTTAGTACCCCAGTACTGCGAAGACAAAATTCTCTCTGGATGCCCTTCTAGAAGAAATAATTCAGTATTGCTTCTTAAGGACAAACTGTTTATTCAATCTGTACTTCATTGTCAGTGACTAGAACGAAATGGCGAAAACAGCTGCCTTCGCTAAGGACACATTTGTTTCGTGCATTGCCCAAAGGACAGATTCGTACTTCTGCTATGTTTAAGACAAAGTGTTTCAATAAACAGTTCATTTTCAGCATACTGAGTAATGTTAAAAACGTCTTGCGTAGCAATCTGTGATCTTTACTGTCTATATTACTTGCAATACTCCAAGTTGGAGCCAAAATGTAGCAATATAATGCGTAATAAAAGATGTCAAGTTTTAATTCCAGCTTGGTGCAGATTTATGGGCTATCATACAAGTGTAAATACTGTTATATAATATAGAAAATCAATACCACTACTATTACGTATTGTATTTTGTTTGTTTGTGTGTTTGTAATAAATTGCAATTTAACGTAAAAACACGAACACGCCACTTATGTACAGGAAGAAACTTCTGTCAAGTTTATGCGCGACTCCCGGGAGATAGATGTTCACTCAACATGTGTTGACAGTCAAAACCTTTAGCTTCGGGTGTGAAATATTTAGTAAACTCGATTAAAGATAAAAAATATCTTAAGAGGATCTTACACATACTACTAACATCATATATAACTGTTTCCCAAATGTTCAAATAAATACATGGAATAGCTTTTGAGGGGGAAAAAACTTTTTAACTGGGCTAAAAAAGGTCCTTGAGGCTCATTTTCCAAAATGTAACAATATTTCAGATTTATTTTCTAGAAATAACGTTATGAAGTGTATCGTATGGTATTCATATCAAACAGGAATTATTGTAGAAAAAATTCAGATAAATTATTAAATGTATACGTGGCAATTCAACGTGGACAAATGCCAATGCTGATCTTATTTGTTATGATGTTAGGCTTCTAATGTGCAAAAATAAAACATTTTGATCAAAAATAGAGCTGCAAGAAGCATTTTGAACATTTCCATGCGTTGAAAAAAATCTGATATGTTGCACTCACATGACTTTCTCTACTCTTGTACACACCATTCTTACAAACTCTTATTCCTATATCTTCTTTGTGTTACTTGAGATAAACATTTCTACAAATTATCTTATTGCTTATTTTCTTGTAGGTGCAAAAATATTAGAATACAGTAGGCTTTGTGCGTTAGTCAAATGTTTTAAAGCTTTGAGATTCCGTTCTCTTTGCACAGTTAACATAAAAAATGAACAACGATGTTCCATTTCAGGAAAGTTTTAAGTTTTCCGAAACTTACACACATAACAAGGAATATCTCCGAAATGGTTCACCCTACAAGAAAATTTGTTGAGACATAAATTGTGTATTTTAGCAAGATCTACAGTTTTTATATAGTACGATTTGGTCTATCTCTAACGGCTTACCAGTTATGCAAAAGTCGTCCAGAGTAAATACGACTACGGGGGCTATAACCACAAAATACAAGATATACATTTCATTTGCCATAAAAATATCTGAAACATGTGACATATTAATCAAAATCGTTAGAGCCATTTTCAAGAAAATTAAAATTTTCCATGTAAAGGGTAGTTTAGGGTGGGGCTATTTTCTTCAAAATCTTCGTGTTGCATCCTTGAAAGACATTACACTTAAGTACCAACTTCGGTTTTTAACCGACTTTTCGTTTTTTGAGTTATGCTGTCCACAGACTGACACACACACGCGCGCGCGCGCGCGGCCGTTTTTCTGAAAATGCTTTTATTTTGGATTCAGGGGATCTCAAAACATCTATTTCCGGTGAAATCCCGACATCGAATTTTTGGGTGGAATACAATATTCCCCTACTTATCAGTAGAGAAAGTAAAAATGACTTAAAAGTATTTAAAAGTATATCAGTACATGTGCATGATCTTTTAAATGATCACATGACCGGTTTTTAATACGTAACTGAAAATAAGTTATGCTTACTAATCTACAAGAGCCCAACTTTTACATGCGCAAAACGCCAAAGAATCGTTAGTTTTAAGAACGTTCCTCAATTTTCACAGGTTGGTGCCCAAAGGAACCTTAATTTTGTGTCAGCAACATTTAAAATATGCGACAAGTTTGTTGTAACTGTTGTGTATAAACTCACTTTTTACGTGCGAGATTCCTCTGCATTAAAACTACCGTTAAGGTAATGTACTATATCTGTGAAACGTGAAAAATGCACACTATGTAAAGTATCGTGTTGAAATGAATGCCAATTAAGAGCAGTAATTATTTTACCATGTTTCTAATTTGCATGGTTACTTGAATATTAAAGTTCGTGATACAAAAAAGGTTTATGCCATGATATATCTGTTCCGACTCCAAACTAAAGTTGTTCTATGCATCTTGTAGCAGGTCTTCCTCGACTCCGTTGTACTCTGTAATTTAATACTCTTTGGGGAATCCTATCATGTTCCATTCTGCAGACATAGTTGCACCATCTTTCCCTGTACTCAGCTGTTTGGTCTGTTAGTCTGAATATTCCCAACTGTTCTCAAATATCTATGTACATTGTTCTGTTTGTCCACCAAACCTACCACAAACCTCAAAAATCTCACTTCCGCAATTTCTATCCGTCTCAAAACATCTTTATTTACAGTCCAACACTCAGAAGCTTATAATAAGGAACGGCTAAAATGTTATAAAACTTCAATAAGGTTTCTTTTCGGACTTTCTTTAATAAAACGCTTCTGATTGTTCCACATATCTGTTGAAACAAATTTAGTTCTTAAAACTACTACATAAATACTTGATATCCATAAATTGCTCTACAGGTGCATTATCATAGTTTTAGCTCTTTTCTATAAAGACCGTTATTTTAGTTTTTTCAGCTGATATTTTCAAATTATACTCAGTAACAAATATTAAAGTTTTATTGTCTAAATTCATTTTTCTAATAACAATTCTCCACACGAGAATCACATCAAAAGTCCGGTTTTTACAGTACATGAGCCTACAGAAAGAGAGTTTATGTCACATAATTAATAACCCTAATTATTGGAGAACAAATCTTATTATTTGTACTCTCCAAAAGTTTTAATTTTTCAAAATTTTAAAATTTATTTCTCAAAATTAGAGCACTATTTTGAAAAAATAAAAGAATAAATTTATGGCCACTTTTTGTAATCTACCTACTTTTCAGACTAAGTATAATAAATAATAATAATAATAATAATAATAATAATAATAATAATAATAATAATAATAATAATAATAATAATAATAATAATAATAATAATAATAATAATAATAATAATAATAATAATAATTAATAATAATAATAATAATAATAATAATAATAATAATAATAATAATAATAATAATAATAATAATAATAATAATAATAATAATAATAATAATAATAATAATAATAATAATAATAATAATAATAATAATAATAATAATAATAATAATAATAATAATAATAATAATAATAATAATAATAATAATAATAATAATAATAATAATAATAATTAATAATAATAATAATTAATAATAATAATAATACTCATAGTGTGGAGCAAACGGACAAATTTTGAAAAAAAGGGAAAAAGAAGTTTGCGCCTGTCCGTTTATAGCTGCAGTACATTGCTAAGTTTAAGTGCGCCAAGTAGAAAAAAATAATAGTTTTCTTAAATTTTAGAAGTTATTTTTTACTGTGAGAAATTCGATTTTTTAATTTATTTGAATATTTTATCGAATTTCATATATGCATCTCGTTAATCTTGTAACCGAAGTCAATGTGTCTAAAAGCTGAAACCGAAATTATAATGTCAATATATTTGATAATAGAAATAAATAAAAGCAGATTCTAGTCAATAGTTAAGGGGAAGACGTAATAAAGCTGAATATGTTAAAGTCTCAAGAATGGAAGCCTAGGCAGATTTAAATGAGTGATAAGGTTAAATTGTTGTTTGTACGAAGCCATAGTGATTCAGCGGGCTGATTCCTATCTTACCATGACGTGCTCTAAAGTTAGCCAATGGAAATCGCTTCCTTCGTGTTGCTCACGCAAAAACAAATGCAACGCAAAGCACACTCGTCTCGAATCGAGCCGAGAGTACACGTGCAACTTGGGAGTTGTACGTAAGCTAGCGCGTATACATAATTCGGCGGTTGCTAAAGGGTGACAAAGTTAAAGTGTTATAACGTTGTAGTTGAAGTTGCAAAGTTACATTCTATTTAAATATCGTCGGCAGTTCTCTACAAATCTGGAAATTTACAAATAAAGTGATATGTTTGTTAATTCTTCGTTTGGTTCCATTCCTACCATAACTCACGCATACCCTGCAGATTAGGACCTCTTGCTAGAGCTAGTCCGGACATCAAACACCAGATCTTATAGGTCTTAAAGGCGACGTCTTCGACGGAGAGGTACGTTTGCGTTAAAGCTTTCTCAAGTTTCTGCGTAAAAAATTTCATCTCCAAATGTTTATTAGTACATACGAATATAAACCTTGCAGTAGGCCTAAATTGTCTACAAATTTTGTTCAAACTCTTACACATAATATTTCAACCACACAATATGTGATTAAAATTTGTGTGGATACTTTTCATCTAAACTGCCCATAATTTGTACCGCTTTAGCTACATTTGAAACAGTAACAAGTTTTCTTCAAACTTCTGTATACAAAATCTCAACTCCGTACTTGCAGCCGTTGGTGATTCATGCGTACGGACGGACAAAGCGACGCTAATAGGAGATGCACAGTAGCATGAGTTCTTCCAAAGGAAACACTTGTTTCATTCGCATCACTGCGCACTTGATTCTGGGACGTCTTACAGCACACCTTCACAAGAAGAGAAACTTCTGCACTCTGCTCCAAGTTCTATACTTTATTGTGTGAACATTCCAGATGTCTTCTGCGAATCAATTGCAGAAACTCTTCCTGAAATGCGAGTAAGGTAAAGAAACTTTAGTTCGAGCTTGATGCTAGACTCTCACGAAATATCTCTGGCATTTATCACAGAAGTAATATTCAGAAAATTAAATACTAGCATTGAAATAACGAGTTTGCTCTTTGAAATGTATAAGAAGGCGCAATGAACCCGAAAAAGGACGACATACACGAGAGTTCGTTGCCTCCAGAAAGCGGCATCTTCAGAGTCTACTGACAATCCATATCTCTTTCATTTAGGGCAATAAATTTGACTGTCGCAGAGCGAAATGCGAGATGGCATTAAGATAAACGCTACATACCAGAATAAGGAACGTTTGTCTTTTTACAAAAAAAAAAAAAAAAAAAAAAAAAAAAATCTGATGTGTTACACTCACATGACTTTCTCTACATTTGTACTAACCATTCTTACAAACTCTTATTCCTATATCTTCTTCGTGTTAGTTAAAATAAACATTTGTACAAATTATCTTATTGCTTATTTCCTTGTAGGTGCAAGGGAAATATTAGAATACAGTAGGCTTTGTGCGATAGTCAAATCTTTTAAAGCTTTGAGATTCCGTTCTCTTTGTACACGTAACATATAAAAAAAAATGAACAACGATGACCCATTTCACGAAAGTTCCAAGTTTTCCGAAACTCACACACATAACAAGGTATATCTCCGAAATGGTTCACCCTACAAGAAAATTTATTGAGACATAAATTGTGTATTTTAGCAAGATCTACATTTTTTGTATAGTATAATTTGGTCTATCTCTAACGGTTTACCAGTTATGCAAAAGTCTTCCAGAGTAAATACGACTACAGGGGCTATAGCCAGAAAATTCAAGATATACATTTCATTTGTCATAAAAATATCTCAAACATATGACATTTTAATCAAAATCGTTAGAGCCATTTTCAAGAAAATCAAAATTTTCGAACTATTTTCCATGTAAAGGGTAGTTTAGGGTGGGGATATTTGCTTCAAAATCTTCGTGTCACATCCTTGAACGACATTAAACTTAAATACCAACTTTGGTTTCTAACCGACTTTTCGTTTTTGAGCTATGCTGTCCACAGACTGACGGACTGACAGACACACACCCGGACCTTTTTCTACAAATGCTCTTTTTTTGGATTCAGGGGGCCTCAAAACATGTATTTTCGGTGAAATCTCGACTTAGAATTTTTGGGTGGAATACAATACTTCCCCTACTTACCAGTAGAGAAAGTAATAAGTGACAAGTGAATTTAACTGTAGTGTCGGAAGTGTTTATAATTTAAAGCTTCCGATTTAGTCTGGTGATTAAAAACAGTATGTACTAAGTACTCCAGACTATAAAATTCATACTTCAACTTTCGAAGAAGATCGAGCATGCTCTGTTCTTGGTGAAGGTTATGTTTAATTCAAGTGATGCAATTGTTTAATTCACTGCCGCTGACTTAAGGAACACAACATTAGAGTCGATATGCTTCTTTTGTACATAAATAATATAATTCGCTGTTACTAGAAGCAGCATCTTGCTGCAAACATTAAGCACGCTTACAGAAGCAATTTCGCAAGCACTTTCAAGTTGAGAAGTTCAAGAGTTGTGTTAATAAAAGCAAAACTCTAGTGGCATTTTAACCCTTGAAATTTCAGTTATCTGAGGGTACTGGCAGAGTTCGGATGATTGGATATTTTATTTACAGCGAAGGCTTTCACAGCTATCGAATTAGGTCAAACCTGCTACGAATTCGCGCCCCCACACACACACACACACACACACACACACACAGTGTTCAACCTAAATCGATGTTTGAGAAATGAAACTGGGCTCACATCTGGCATATGGGAGAATCACTAGACCATCAATGAATGGCAAAGGTGAAACTGTCAGTTTGAGCTGCTATATTTGCACAACTCTGACTCCCAATTATAGAGTTTATTTCCCAATTGATGTTAAAACAAATAAATGCCTTTAATTAGCCAAGCTCTATTTATGAAAGCCTCTGTAATTGACCGATGGTAAATGAGAAGGTATTACCTTTCGTTGAAAATGCACATTTTGAAATCCCTGTAGTCCATAAAATACTTTTAGACAAATATTTGTGGGTATGTGAGCGACATACTAAGATCTGATGTGTTGCACTCACATGACTTTCTCTACTAACTATCCTTACAAACTCTTATTCCTTTATCTTTTTTGTGTTACTTGAGATAAACATTTGCAGAAATTATCTTATTACTTATTGCTGATCTATATTTTTTGTGCATTAAGATTTGGTTTATCTCTTACGGTTTGCCAGTTTTGCAAAAGTCATTCAGAGTAAACAGGACTGCATAGACTACCGACAGAAAATTCAAAATATAGATTTCATTTGTCATAAGAAATATCATAAACATATGACATTTTAATCAAAATCGTTAGTCATTTTCGACAAAATAAAAAATTTCGAAAAAATTTTCCATGCAAAGGGTAGTTTAGGGTGGGGCTATTTTCTTCAAAATCTTCGTGTCGCATCCTTGAAAGACATTAAACTTAAATACCAACTTTTGGTTTTTGAGTTATGCTGTCCACAGACACACGGACCTTTTTCTAAAAATGCTTTTTTTGGATTCAGGGGGTCTCAAAACATATATTTCCGGGGAAATCTCGACATCGAATTTTTGGGTGGAATACAATACTTTCACTACTTACCAGTATAGAAAGTAAAAATCAATCCGTGTAAGTATATGATAATTTAACGCCTCTATGTACAAAATATACATGGTTAGTCTTGCAAACTCGAAAATGGCTCGACCAATTTAACAAATAAATGTTTCTTCTGTTCACCTCAATACCGGGATAACAAAATAAGAACATAAGGAAAGACCGAAAGGAAGAGCCGAAAAATCGAAAAAATCGAAATTGATAATTTTGAATAGGAATTATCACTTCGGAATACTTTCAATATATGGCGTTTGTGGAGGATGTATCGTTTGGCAACTGTATCTGTTACATTTAAAATATTTTTGTTTCGTAAAAAAGATAGTGGATTTTGAGAATAGATTTGCTTAAATGGAATTTAATTATCTATATGTAAAAATGAATGTGATTTCTCCACATGCACTCCTAAACCATTTGACTGACCACCTCGAAATTCGCCACGTAAATGTATATTTTATGCAGAAATTTTGCGTACTATCCATTTTGCTATACAACTTAACATTCACATGGTTTTCTCTATTCGCTTTTCTTTTACCTAACACAGTCACATATCCATCCCTACTGAGCCTTCAACATACAACTCAGAATTTTCTATGAGTGAAATAGAAATGAAACACAATACATTCACACGGCTTTCTCTACTTGCGTTTCTTGCTGTGGTATTTGGGGTTGTTCAACGATGCTTTTGCATAGAGCTTTTCCCGGTGTTTTTATGTGCTTATTTTGTTTATTTTAGAGTACGCAAGATAAGTCTTAAAGTTGTAGGGATAAAATCGTCAGACCACGAGCAACGTTGTGTATTTGAGTTAGTCACCAATAAAACACGCCCTTGACCATATGCAATATTTCGGACAGCAGAACGAGGCTAAGTAACAAACTGCGCATTAAAACACTTGAACATATCCAAAATGACTAACATATCTCTCATTAGAAGTACCTTGGTGGTAGTTGGGTCCTCATGGCTTGAGGACGTGTTTATACGTCTACTGGCAATAGCCAACAAGTTAATCGTTAAGTCGGGGGATTGTAGTGGAAGTGTGTTGGTTCCCCTCTTGGCGGGTTTCCAGCCCCTACTCAACGCTATCTTGCAGAGAGAAGAACTAAATTTGTACGGGGTTCAAGGCGCCAGGTTTGTGCGTATGTCAGTGGTGACGTGCACAGCCCAAAGGAACGCAAATTCGCAACGGCTATCTGTTCCTCTTGTTGGGATCCGAGAATAACACGGAAAGTAAACAGACATCTGGTCGGCGACGTTCCTGAGAAACCTTTGTCACTGCTGTCAATCCAGTAGTCTATTCGGAGCATAGGTCATATACAGGGTGATCCAGTATTTGCACCTTTTAAAATACAAGTGGCAGCAGTTTCATTTTTGAGTAACAGTTCAGATCGTTCCAGTTCCAAATAACAGTTAAGTAAGTCCATGAATATATACGCATAATCAAAATACACTTGGTTCACCGTTGACTCCACGTTTAAGAAAAGAGGTGGGGAAATTGTTATTTTTTCAGTAACAGTTAAGGCCGTTCCAAAGTAACAGTCAAGTATATCCAGGTATATTTATGCATAATCCTAACAGTTCACCATTGCTTGGCTGCGCCATTGTCTATCTCTTATGTTTACCACTTAAGGAAAAATCATTCAAAATAAAGAGGTTTTCTGAGGCTCCTCCTAGAAAATTCGAGATATTATACATTTCATCATCATCATCATCATCATCATCTTTACCTGATTACCCTCCCCTTATCTAGGACTTACAAGCCAGTGCCTAGAGCCAGACACCTGTCGGGGAGTACAGGAACCTATGGACCAGACAGAGTGAAGACCTGGAAGCGGGTGGCCGTTCAAGTATGGTAGTGAGGAAGAGGATGATATGAAATGAGGGCAAAGTGGATGAACGGAAAGTTGATGATGGCGCAGTTGGTGGAATGGTGGCGGAGAACCTGGAAACCCCGAAGAAAACCCGCCCAGACATCGCTTCATCTCCACCACGGATACCATATGCGGGTCTCTGGGATCGAGCCCGGACCGCCTTGGTGATAGACGAACGGTCTAACCACTCGGCCATGGCGTTGCCTCATACATTTAATTTCTCATGAAAAATAACTTAAGCACATGTTTTAATTAACATCAAATCATTCTTGAGAAAATCAGTTTTCGAAAACTTTTTTATATAAAGGGTAGTTTGGGGTGGGTGCTGCATTCTTGGAAGTTTGGCATTTAACCACCTTTTTGAGTTATGCTGTTCACACAATGGGCATACACAAGCGCGCGTTCACTTTTTTTTTAAAGTTTCAGAGGGACCCAAAACGTGCACTTCCTTGAAATTTTGATATCAAATTTTTGGGTGGAATACAATACTTCCCGTGTTTACTGTACGTAGTACAGAAATAATAAGACAAGTTACTTCCTATCATGGTCTATTAAATGTTTAAATAAAATTTATTTTATTGCATGTCCCTTAGTTATTAAATACGAATATTATTACTTTTTTCTCGTTCAATGAAAGCTGAGACAAGCAAACACACATTCTTATGTTTTATAAAACTGTATCTACTTGATTTGACTTGAAGTGAACAAGCGATTAGGCACAACAGGATAACATACTGTATTCATGATAGAACGTGGTTTCACAATCAACAAGGAAAAAACACAATATATGTGCATAGGGAAAATTCAGCAAGAACATTTCTTATTTATACCCAGTCGTAGACAGCTTGAGCTGTTGGTTTTGTCCGTTTGTTTGTTATTTTCTGTATGGCATTTCTTTGTTGCTTAACTTTCATTTTGTTATATTTAGCTGAGGAAATCCAAGAGGGAAAATAAGAGGATTTGGCTGCGTCAAATGTGTTAGGTAACTGTGACAGCCCCAAAACCACTGGAAACGTTTGAACACTTCCGCATATTTCTGTTACTTGCTTATAGTAAATATACGAAGTGTTGCATTTCGTACAAAAATTCAATATCGAGCAGAAAATCACCTTTGGAAGATCCTTAAAATAAGGATACTTTTTAAAAAATCTCACATGACTTTCTCTACTCTTGTTGCAACTACTCTTACAAACCTTTATCGTCTTCATGTTAGTCGAGATAAACATTTGCAGAAATTACTTTACTGCGAATTTTCTTATAGGTGCAAAGGGAACATAGGAATGCACTAGTCTATAAGCGATAGTCAGATATTCTAAAGCGGGTTGCTATATGAAGAGGTTGAAATTCCGTTCCCTTTGCAAGGCCAAGAGATAAAAAGGTGAATAACACCTTACATTTGAGAAGAATGTAAGTATTCCAAAACTCACACAAATAACAAGGAATATCTCCGAAATGGTTCACTCTACAAAAAAATTCATTCGGACATAATTTTTTTTTTAAACGAGATCTACATTCTTTGTATTGTAAGATTTGGTCTATCTCTTACGGATTAAGAGTTATGCAAAAGTTATCTAGAATAAATAGGACTTCATGGCCAGAAAATTCGAAATATACATTTCATTTTCCATTAAAATATCTTAAACATGTCATTTTAATAACAATCGTTAGAGCCTTTTTTGAAAAAATAAAAATTTTCGAAAAATGTTTTACGTAAAGGGTAGTTTAGGATGGAGGACTTTACTTCAAAATTTCCGTGTGGCATCGTTAGAAGATATTAAACTTAAATACCAACTTTAGTTTTCAACCGATTTTTCATTTTTTAATTATGTTGTTTTCTGGGTCGAATAAAATACTTCTACGTAGCAGAGGAAGTATGAGGGGCATTTTTAATGTAAGCTCGTTGTCTGTTTTATGCCTGTGAATAGCGTAACTCCAAAACAAATGTGGGAAAAGTAACCAAAGTTGGTATTTGACCCTCTTATGCACAGTTGCCATTTGACAACAAAAATGTTTATTCAAGATTTTAGAAAATTGTAAGAACATTTTTGTTATGTTCATTTTATATAGGAATTTAACAGTAAAATAAGGTATTGGTAGCTGTTTATATCATAAGTGTATCCATTTATGTTAGTATTATTGTAGTTTATTTTCAAATATCAAAATCCATGCATTTGTAGTCTAATGTAACCTCATCTTCCACACGTACAGTATCACTGATTATATTACATGGGCCCTCCCCATCCTTTACTGCAGACACCTATGATTACAGTCGCTGTGATCAAACTTTTGAATGGATGACCAGTCCATTTCATCTCTCCTTTAACAATCATGTCTATTTGAATTGTTTCCTGGTGCTTGTGACAGGGATATTTAAACTAATTCAGCAATTAGAAGAAGAGTGGGATATATAGCAAAATAATTCATGCAGTAGAGGGTTAAGTTCAGCTTTTTCTAGGTTGCGTCACTAAAATTTGTAAGACTAATCGAATGGACAGGTCTCTGACTTTTTGCCACAGAGGTCCAGGGTTCAATATCTTGAGGCGGCGGTGAATTTTTATTTAACCGAAATGATTTCCTATTTCCCATAGATTCCGATAAATCAGCGTAAAGAAACTCTGCAATAACTCCATGACTTGTTTCTCAAGTCAAAGCCTCCGATATGACCATAGAAGTTTAGCCTAATCAATCCCATACTACCCCTTATAGGGAAAATGCTTCGTTATTTTGTTTTCTCAAAAATGGTAATCACGATTTGCATCAAAATACTTTATGTCTAAGGTATTATGACAAATGACTTTTTCTTCACTTTATTTCTCTTCTAAAACTGAATCACAAAAACAGTTCTGTATTTTATCGTTAACAATTGATCGAAACCTTGCAACTTAGAGCTGTTTTGTGGTATCGTAACCTAGACACAAACTTGCTATGTACATTGAATTCGCAGTTGACGAGGCATTTGAATTTTGTTAAGAAAAGCTGCCATGTGAATAGCTTTGTGCTGGCGAAGGTGTGGTTCGTGGCGCAGGTGCTTCCGATGCTTCATCTGTTTTCACAGTGGTTAGAAAGGGCGATGGAGTACTGCTTTTGAAACAATCAGTATTACAAGGTCGCCCGTCCTCAATTGCGTAGGCACATACAGTTTGTTCACCAGCTCATAATCCCTGGCAGGAATGTAGTAACTGAGTACGTCAGTAAACAATTCCAGATAAACAGTGATATCCTAAGCTAGTTTCCTGCTTCTGGTCGCGCTTACAATAGTAGTACCAACCTTGAAATTGTTATTCACGCTAAATCAAAGCAAAGAAGTCATTCAAAATAGTGTTATTTTTAGTTCTTGCACTATTTTTAGCTTATCAAACATAAAAGATATTTTTAACTACTCTGTCCTCTCCCTAATCGTTTTCTACCTTTTCTGTATTGTTTTTAAAAACCCTGCCAGTCTGTTTCGGTCACAAGTGATATACCCTCGAGCGTTATATCGTGTAATTCCTGAAAGGAAAAATCACCTGTTACATTTCTCTAACTATTCGTTTAACCTTCGCCCAAGCTAGTTCTGTGGGATTAAGATCACACAAGCGAACGAAAGTGTAGTCCAATAAAACCCAAAATGCATCCGCTTTAGAAAGCTCTTTAAATTTGTTTTTTTCAATCATCCGATAAATATCTGCTTTACACATGGAACTGTCAGTTTACTGTGTAACCACAATATCATAGCAGATTGTACAGCACTCCTAAGCGGGAATTTACCAGACAATACCTCAATGATATCTTGTAGATAGGGACTTAGCACCTCGGTCGAGGTTTCACCTACAAGGAATCTAAACATTGCACCTTTTTAGAAAAATGTCCAGCGTCCGTCTGTGGACAGTCAAAGACGAAAAGTCGCCACTAAGCATACTCAAATATTTTAAGCTGGTCGCTATACGAAGGCTTTAAAATCCCGCTCCCTTAGCCGAAAGGTAAGAAAACGAATAGCTAGTTTCAATTTGTGAAAAATCAAAGTATTGAAAATTCTTAAAAAAGAAAAGGGAGTCTGCCAAATAGTTCACTCTTTAAAAAATGTATTGGTCACATAGTTATGTGTATTTACGAACCTACATTCCTTTGTGTACTGAGATTTTGTCTCTCTCTTAGCAGTTATGCAAAAGTCATCCAGAGTTAAGAGGACTTCTGAGGGGATTGGCAGAAAATTCAAGATACACATTTCATTAGTTATGAAAATAGTGCCAAACTATGCTATATAAGTGCTGAGGCTTTCACGGCCGGCGTTGTCAACTATGTTAAGTAGATTTTCCGGGCTTGTGGGCCGTGG
Source organism: Tenodera sinensis (assembly GCA_030765045.1). Classification (NCBI taxonomy): domain Eukaryota; kingdom Metazoa; phylum Arthropoda; class Insecta; order Mantodea; family Mantidae; genus Tenodera; species Tenodera sinensis. The sequence goes on from CM060973.1 coordinate 69,334,408, forward strand.
TCGAGTTGGATTGCCTTCCTCCGACGTTTCGCTGAAAACTGCGTCTAGCATCTTCAGGGTGATCACTAATTGGTCCACGGTTCACAAGCCCGGAAAATTTACTTAACATAGTTAAACTATGCTATGTTTATCAAAAGCATTACAGCTATTTTTTGATAAGTACAAAGATTGATACTCGTATTAAACCGACATTGCGTTTTTTAATTATGCTGTTCACACACACACACACACACACACACACACACACACACACACACACACACACACACGGACCTTTTTCCAAAGATGTTTCAGGGTCAGGGGACCCTGTGAAAGCTTGGTATCGAATTTTTGGGTGCAATGTCACCTCTTGTTTGTATATGTGGTAGAGAAAGTAGTAAACGACCTGCAGAGAAGGAGAGTTGAATGTAACACATTACATATGCATTGAGATCTAGCACACAGCCCAAGGAGTACCTACATGCAGTAATGAATATCTTGGCACATGCCCCCCGCTGCCCCGGGGCCACGTTTACAAGGCGCCTTCTCAGTAGCCCAGATGGGCGCTACCGTCATTTAATTTCCGGTGTTGTGAAGGCCGCCCCGTTTTATTCGCAATCACAATCTGACAAGTTAATGTTTGCCCCTTGAGGGGTCTTGTCAAGTTACACAAACGGTATACACATAGACCATCATGACACCCTCCATGTTTGCCGCGGGTATATCTGCACCATGCGTTCAACAAACGTCAGCAACAAGGAGCCAAGTTTACACCTCACAACCTAAGTCAGTACCTAACCTACTTCACAAATACAAAGTCTTTGCAGCACGTTCCACAATCATAAACACAACGTTTACTATATGTCACTGAAGTCTTAAAATATCAATTTCCTTTTCATTACTTTCTCTGCTACGTATGGTATGTAGGGGAAGTATTGTATTCTACCCAAAATTTCGATATTGAGATCTCACCGGAATTATGTGTTTTGAGGCTCCCTGAATCCAAAAAAGAGTGCTTTTAGAGAAAGGTCCGCGTGCGCACATGTGTGTGTGTGTGTGTGTGTGTGTGTGTGTGTATGTGTATGTGTGTGTGTAAACAGCATAACTCAAAAAGGAATAGTCGGTTAAACAGCAAATTTGGTATTTAAATATATCTTTAAAAAATGCGACACGAAGATTTTGAACAAAATTATTGAACCCAAAACTATCCTTTACATGGAAATGTTTTCCAAAATTTCGATTTTCTCGGCTCTACCAATTTTAGTTAAAATTCCATATGTTTAAGAAGTTTTTATGGCAAATGAAATGTATATTCTGAATTTTCTGGCTATGCCTATGTAGTCCTCTTTACTCTTGATGACTTTTGCATAAGTGGTAAAACTTAAGAGATAGACAAAATCTTACTGTACCAAAAAGATCTGGTTAGCACACAATAGTTATATCCAAATACATTTTTTGTGGAGTGAACTTTTTCGGAAATATTCCTTGTTATTTCTGTAAGTTTTAAAATACTTATACTTTTTTTCAAATGGAAGGTAGTTATTAACTTTTTTATCTCTCGGCTGTGTAAACGGAACAGAATTTCAAACCTTTTTATAGGTATCAGCTTTAAAATACTTTACTGTCCCATATTCCCTTACACCTACAAGGAAATAAGCAATAAGATAATTTCTGTGAATGCTTACCTCAATAACATGAAGAAAATAGAGAATAAGGGTTAGTAAGTATAGTTAGTACAGGAATAGAGAAAGTCATGTGACTGCAATACATGAGATTTTTTTTAAAAAAGTGGTGCAATTCTTGCTGAACAGAAAGATATATGAATGTATATGTTAGTGATATTATTTGGGTACTTAAATGGTTATTTGATAGAATACTGTATCCTTAAAATGCCTGCGATACCTCCAACTTTAAGTTGGTTTTTCTCAAAACTACATTGTCTTTGCTTAGGTACCTTTTTCTCTGAAAGTAATCGGCCAATCGGGGTGAAACTTTGTAGGAACGGGTAAATATAACGTATGGTTAATGTGACCAACAATTATGCGTTTATATTGATTAATATGCACATTAATAAAACAACTACGCATTTTTTCTTCCAGCTCATTTTTTTTTTTTTTTCATGAGTTAAACTTTATTCTGAAAGCTGTAATTAAGCTATTATATTCATTCTAGATTACATTAAAGAACTTATTAGTAACAGTCTCTGTACTAAATTTCAAAGTAATATCATGAATAGTTTTTGCGAAAAGGATACATTTTTGTATACTTCAGTCATCTATCTCCCCATAATCCAAAAGCTATAACTCCTACTTTACAGCTGTCTAATTGTTAGACAGAGGCTCACGTGGTTAGGCTTGGTGCATAAAATGATAAACATTACTGAAGAAAATAGTAAGATATTTGTCCATGTGCCAGAGGGAAGAGAAGCAATCGTCGTGGGTGCCTGCCTACCTTGACGAGCAGCAGGGGTACTCAGCAATTGAGATAAAAGCATTTACCGCGTTCCTTTACCGCCTCGAATAGAGAGTTAAGGGCATGTTGGACGCTACTGGCAGGCCGGGAAGACGTAACAGACATATACATAAATATCTATTTAGGGCGAGATAACTAAGGTTTGAGAAGCCTCAAATTGAAAAGGGGTGTGTAAGCAGAGGTAAGCATACTGAATGGGCATTCTGCTCAATTTTTATAAACTCTTATGCCATTGTTACGTATTGTTAGTGCGTTTATCCCTTAAATGTTCTTTGGGTAATATTATAGGACATAACAATGTATCGTAATGTGGTTTACCGTTGTTTAATGGGTTGTTTTCGTTTAAAATAGAATATCTGAGTATGTTTATCTCAACTTTTTCTTGCAGCAGTGTTTTCTTTTGTTATGTTTTAATCTTATTTTATTATTCTGTTTATTATAAAAGCGTGAAATGTGAAGATAGCGCCGGCGATTCTCCGGGATTATTCTGTACAATTAGTCTTCTTCATCGGCGATTCATACATTAAGCCTATCGACCTATTCTGGCCTCAATTCCATCTTTTACATAGCTGGCCCTCCTATGTCCCTCTTCCCTTTAGTTTTGCAGAGCAGGGCCAAATTTGCACTCCTTATTTTTTGCGTTTGTTCTAAATGTTCTTCTATTTCATGGTTTACCGAGGAAATTGAGTTCTTGCCTGACATTTCATTAGGAATCCTGTCCTACTTGATGCAACCTTTGACTGCTCGTAAAAATGTTATTTCCACTACCTGAATATGGCTGAAATCTTTTCTATAACCTACGATTCATGCCACGCAGTAAAACTGGTACAGCCATCACTTCATAGAATTTCATCTTAGTGTACTTTTTAATGTTCTGCTTATAGTGGCACAAATATTCTGTTTTTGCAATTTAATATCTATATCTTTATTACGGGGGTAATTTGGAAAGTAAGGTCCGAATCCCGTATCTCGTCGAATTTCGCGCGAACATTGAAACCGACTCCCGGCATGCCTTGCGCCTAAAACAACGCAATTTACGTTGGTAGTGTTGTAGTGTGCTGTTCACAGTGTCTGTTCAACATGCTTAAAACAATTTATGAGCCCGCCGACTGTGAAATACGATCTGTGATTTGGTTTTTGACAACAAGCAACCTTTCAGCAGCGGACATTCTTCGACAGATGACTGTGTATAGCACCAATGCGATGAGTGACAGCAAAGTGTGTGAGTGAGAACTTTCAAAGCCAGACGGGACAATGCCCATAATGAACCAAGATAAGGACGGCCATTAATGATCACAGAAGATTTGGTTAATACTATGGATGAAAAGATCCGTTAAGGACGGCGGTTGATAATTTCCACTGGTTATTGACTCCGAAGGGAAGTGACTCCCCTCCCGTAGGGGAGTTGTTCGGATTGGGTTGGTCTCAGTCGGACAGTGGTTCCCGATACTCATGGAAGATTGAGTACGTCCTGACTTGTCAAGGCGAGGTTGTGAGACGAAGTTATAGGTGGCCTTCTCGGATGGGTTGACGCGCTTTAGTGGCGTATCCACTTCCGTTTCGGCTCTCTTCCTAGATCCCGTGCTCCCAAAGTGGTTACACACTGTTTCCAACGACTGTTTATCCTCACAGGCGCCGAATCCCTATGACATCGGCATACAAATATAGAAACACGTAGGGAATTAAATAAAACAACAGTTTTGCAACTGTCTATAATGGTTTGATGTGTATAAAACATTGGACCTTACTTTACAAATTACCCTAGTACATTGCCATTGCCTACTACACAATAATAAGACCGTTATAACAATGACTCTTCAGAATTATGTCCTTTTGCTTCTACACAGATATTCCATCTAGCGAAAGCATCATTGAGGAATTTCTGCAGCATAAATAGCAGAGAACGGCGTCGAACATTTTCTTCTACTGCGCCGGGCAATAACCTAAATCTTTGAATATACATTCACCACCCATGATAATGGAACGCTTAAGGTCTGGATAGCTGGCAGGTTAGTCAATTATTCTGTCATCAAAAGCAGTTTGTACTGCGTAATGCAACATGCGCAGTTGCCCTGTCTTGCATGAGGTAACCTAAGGAATTCCTTTGATTCCTCACGGGGTCAACTTGCAGCAGAGGTCAGGGATTCTGGTAAAGCAAGTTGAGACCAGTTCATATTATAAGCGTTGCATTGTATGTTTAAATTACATAAATAAGCGTAAAATATTATTCATTTTACCTATGTGAAACGTCCAATCCTGCGGAGAACGTTGATTCTTAGATTCTCTATTCTAAAAATTCTGAAGTTGACACAAATTTTAGTTTTTAACTACAAAGTAACTATTAAAATAATTAAATATGTACATAGAGAGAGTGAAAGGTACTGCTTCGGCCGTATGTTAACCAGGGATTCTACATGATGAGTGTACCAAATATATTACCGTTTCGCGACCCCCCCCCCCAAAAAAAAAAAAAAAAAAAAATGTGTCAAATATTTTGAATAATTGGAGGCAATGAGCTCATGACCGATGGACTTAAATGGTTAATTATTTCACTATCTGAACAATGCTATTATGTCTTCTTATTTCTATTCGAGTGAATTTAGTCACAATTTAATGTTAACGTAACGTTGTCAAATCCCTCTTAGGAATTAAACTTTGCATGACATTTTAACACTAAATTGTGATTAAATTCATTCGAATTAACCCTTTCATGCTTGGTGTGTCTTTTAAGATACCTAGGCCTTTTTTCCTATTTGTACTAGTTTTAACTGTTTTTTCTGCTATATTCTTGTTATACTGTCTGTCACCAATTAAAAATACATATTTGAGACGGTTTGAATTGTAAAAAAAAATTTTTTTTTTATAATTTATATTGTAGTGTTTTTTTATTAAGAAAAGAAGCAAAATCCTTGCAACCACAGTCAAATGATACCCCGTCATCATCCATGCGTGCCATCACACCGATTATTTTACGTGGGCCCTCCCCGTCCTTTACCACAGGCACATTTGACTGCGGTTGCCGAGACTCGAACTCACGACCTCAGGCTTTGAGTGCATGGCCAGTGCACTACGTTTTGCCTTAAGGATCACGGCTATCCAAGCCAGCAAGCTGAAGGTGTCCCAGACCGCCTAATCTAAACCGGTTTCGAATTAGAGTAAGAACGGCATATGTAGCAAAATAATTCAGGCATGAAAGGGTTAAGCTAGAAATGCATTACATCATTTTTCAAACAATTTTCCTGCAACAATTAGTGAAATAAACCATTTATATCCATTCAGCGAGAAGCTAGACATTTGCACGTCTTTGTGTGCACATTGTGTGCACAAAGTATTCTTAAAAAAACTTATTTTTCTATCTACTTCGTGCTAACCGAAGTAAAGATTTGTATAAATTAAAATAAAACATGATTATCCGGTCTTGTGGGCTGAGGTCTTGTGGAAATTCTCCTTCCAGACGTTTCGTTCGAAGCTACGTCGAACATCCTCAGTGGTGTGACCGTAGTCATTTGGTTTCACAGGTTTTATACGCTTAGCATGTGTAGGCGTTTGACGGTTCGTCCGGTCTTTGTTTATTGGTTTCGCTGCTGCGTGGGATGGGCTAAACCACTTCATAGACTCTGTTCATAGACACATTGTGCTGACTGACGTTTCTTTTCAGTATCGTAACAATTAGTTGAATATTCATTACCAGTAACAATATTCCAAACTAAATTTGTGTGACGCCTTGGAATTGTTCCATAGATTTTCTGCGCCAATCAATGTGTTGTTTTTTTATCAGGAACCAGTTTATGTGGGATCGATCGCCTACAAACTTTTTGTTGATTAAAATATTTTGGATTTGAGTCTAACCAATGACCAATGTCACTTTAATAAATGCATAAGGTTTTCGTTGGATCAGCATTGCGGCGATGTATTTATCAGTAACAGCAGTTCTTGGACGTCCTTCACGAAATTCGTACTAAGAAAAAACCGATCTCTTATGAATTCGCTGTATCAATTAAAAATTATTCCCTTAGTTGGAGCTTCTTCGCCATACATTGCTTGGGCGTTAATGACGAATGAAAATCGTAAAAAAGTTATAACCCGAAAATGTCTAGAGTAGCCACAAAACAAGAATGAGCATGGGCTTAGGCAACACAGTCATATTGCTCTCTCGCCGTAGCCAGTTGCCCAAAAGCGGGCGACAAGGATAGAAGACTTCACTGTCTTTGTCACACCAAAAGCGCTTTGCACGTAAAACTGGCAACGTCGAGAGAGAGAGCAACATCATTGTATTGGCTAGGCCCATGTTCATTCTTGTTTGTAGCTACTATATTCAAATTCATTTTTGAATGAACACAAAATCATTAAATGTTGATAATTAACAATCTATTAGAGCAAATACAACATACCACGCGGCAATCAACTTACAAAATGTTAGAAGGTAGCTGTCAAATATTAGCAAATGTTGTTTTAAGAAACATGGCATTCTAAACTCGAACCTTTCATCGTCTTCTGGAAATGCTATAAAACAAGGGAGACTTTCAGTTCGATTGGTATGGATTTGCTAGACAAAAGAAGGAAAATTATAATTGCCAAATAACATGTTGGTACCAGTAGAGAGAGAGGCGTGATTTGAATCATGATGAACGAGCAGCAAATCACTTCAGCAACAAAGCACATACCCATGCCGATACTTCGCTGAAGACTTGACACATTTTGTCTTCCGAAGTCCAGCATCAGAATTTTCGCGTATCAAGACACGGTATAGGTCGTGGGCACCTGGCCAAACGGATATAGGACATCAAAGTGTGACGCATAGCTCATCATGCCAGCTGTCATATCTGATTGATGCTTCGTTTCCTGCATTGCGGAAAATAGAGATAGAGAGAGATTCTTGTGGCAGGCGCCATTATGAGAGCAACAGGTGTGCCAGGAGTTTGGGTTTTTATGTGAGTTTACAGTTGAATTATTAATAAGGGTTTAGTTTTAGATTGAAATTGTTACACAGTCGCTCAAAGATGGGGAAGGTTTTTTTAAATTGCGTTATTTTAGAGTTGATTTTAGTAAAACATTTAAATGCTATGTAAAAATATTCAAGTCTTATTCATGATGAAAGAAGTGGAGTGTTATGTCTAGTTAAAATTGGGTTATGGCTTTCGCGAATGCCAACAAAGAAGATTTGGTTTGGAAAACCAACTTTAAAACTTAGGTGTCTGCAGATAAACAATAAATCTCGTGTGAAGAAACAAATTGTCAGAAACAAATCTATAAGGTGTTTTACTAAAGTCGAGCAGGTTATAACTACCTCCTTTATGGAAAATAAAACGTTGTAGTAAATCAGGTGTACCGTCTTGACCTTTTAATCCTGCCTTTTTAATATAAATGAGGTGCTCTTAAAGTCTATAACTTTTTTCTTCATTTTTCCATTTTACGCTTAGTAAGTGAGGAAGTGTGCTGAAACAAACAACCAAATAAATCGACACAGGCTGCATAGTCATCAAAAGACATGAGCTGTAAATAATAGCAGCTATGGACGTTGTAGAGGTTATTGTTAGGGTATGTTCGGGTGAACCAGTGGAAGTCTATTGCAACTCGCACAATACCGTGTTCTGTTCTATGTGGGACAACAGAAACGCTTTGTTTCAGTGCATAATACATCACCAGTAGCTAATTCTATAATAACGATAGTTACATATTCATAAGGTACAGCTTCATTGACTATCAAACACAAAACTTCATTCTTCCATTCTGCTTTGTTGTCAATACATAATTCAGATCAGCGCAATAAATTGGTAATGCCATTATTTGGGCTGGGAAATTGAGTATCTATAGAAAGATTTGCAGGATATCATAAAAAGGACACAATAATTGGAAAAACGAAAACAATTATGGAAATTAATATTTTAATAATTTTACTTTTAATTATGTTTCATTGATCGATTAAACCAGAGACTGAAATTGAATTGTCTATGTTTTTATAGGTATGAGATCAGTAGTAGGCGCAGTTAAGGGTGTTTTGAGGGAATTAATTATTCAGTTTATTCAAAATGCTACAATACCTTATGCACATTTTATTATCCCCCCCCCCTCCCCCACACACACACACCATCAATCTCTGGCAGGAAGAAAAGACAATTACTTTTAAATTAATTAATAACCTTGCTTTGATGGGCATTGAAAATATTTTTAAACCTTTTTTGTGTATTTAATTTTATTAAAGCTAAACAAAATTTCAGATTTGGAACCAGAGTTTTAAGTTCAAGTCATAAATGGAGCACATGCTGGAATCATTCTAGAAACATAGCATAAAATGTAATGCTCATGGAGCAAATAGTGTAATACAAATGTAAAGCTGAGAAAAACCAATTTTTCTACACACATGCATCATGTTTGGCCTAAATCTCACAACTTAGCTCGTTTCTCTAGTAGTCTCTCTCCTCAGATGCATAACTTAACCACATCTTTCCGTTGAATTTGGTTGTTTTTGAGACCTTTTGGCCTATATTTTGTTCAAATACTGTCAAACATTTAAGCAGAAAAGGGGCGTTTAAATGTCACTATATCATCTATATGCATAAACCTAAAAGTCGTTAATTTGATAATTTGGGTCATTTTTAACCTCAGGGCACCTGGAATTAAATTATTTGTAATTGGGAGCAGATTTAATTCATTCTTTATATCATTATAACCTAACACAGAGTAGCTCACCGCGTTAGTGAAACAGAGCTGCCCTCTAGCAGGAAGCCTTTGCCCTTCAAGGGACACAGCAGGCTATTACTGTTATTGTTATATGATCATTTCTGTATCTATCCAATTCAGTTTGTTTTTTCGGGAATATTGTCTGGTGCTGGTACAGTAGGCCTAGTGTACAGACTTACATTTACATGGTACTTACAATTATGTCTATTTACAAAATACATACAGTGGGTTTCTCAGGAAACCCATACAGTGACCCTCTTTGGGTCACCGAAATAAGTTCCCTTCGGTATTGTTTTTGTTTTATACTTTGAAATGTTTTTGTTTTTTGTCTTATCTTCTTTGTACACATATATTTACAATTTATTTACACACATGCACTCCCGCATTCACTCTGGGGCACATCATGAGATATGCCCCCTCACACACACACACACACACACACGCACACACGCACAGTGGGCACTCCAGATTGAGCGTCCCACTCGTACATGTTTGCTGGACATACCAAGCTATGCGTCCCAGCACATTAAAACATTCACTATTTACACTCACTATATACACCTCCGCTGTTTTCCTGAGCGGGCAGGTTGCAGCTCCTGACTGGTTCCCTGGGGTGCAGGCCTCTGAGGTAGCGTGTGTGTGGCCTGGGGCCTGTGGTTGCATGGGCGCACATCAGTCGGTGAGCCGAGCGACGTCTAAAACATTTTGATTCGTGCATGTTTACGATGCTTCGGCTCACCTTTGCCAATGTTGGCAATCACGTAGTTGTTGTGGCTTCTGATGCGCGCCCACGCTGCAGAGACTTTCTTGGTTATTGCCTCAGGGATGGAAGGGATCTGGGTTTCCAGGTGAAGGGTTTGGTTAGTGGTTACAAGAGGAGCGGAGATGATTTTCCGGAGGGAGAGGTTTTGGAGGGTTTGAAGCTGTTTCAAGGCAGTTTTTGAAGCATTTGCCCAGGCCACACACGCGTATAGAACCACTGACAGGATGAAAGCTATAGCACGAGTTTGGACTTCAATGGCAGCTGTTTGCTGCGGAAGATGGGAGGCGCATAACTTTAGCCGCTGTCTGCCTTTGTTGGCGCTATTTTTTATGTGGGTGAACCAACACATTGTGCGGTCCAAGGTAACCCCTAAGTATTTAACTTGCTGACGGCAGTGCAATATTTGACCACCGACCGTTAGGTCCATTGCCAAAGTGTGACGCCGCTTAGAAAAATGGATCAGCTGCCATTTGTTAGGATTAATTTTGATTTTCCAGTCATGTTGCCATGAGAGCAAGCTATTTACATAACGTTGCATTTCTGCAAGGCCGAAACGTGGATTTCTATGGTGGTTGTACATTGCAGTGTCGTCAGCATACATGGCAACCTTGCATCTGGCGTCCACTGGGAAGTCATTTGTTTATAATATGTACAAAAAAGGGGACATTATTGTCCCTTGTTGGACGTCAGCCCGCATCACTCGCTCCCGAGAGGAGGAGCAGCCCACTAGGACATAGAACTGCCGTTTTTCTAGAAAATTGTGCAGCAAGTATAGATAATTTTGAAGAGCCGGGAAATTGTGGTGCAGTTTGTAAATGAGGCCATTGTGCCAGCACCGGTCAAATGCGGCTTCTACGTCCAGAAATAGCGCCAACGTTGAAGCCCCATTGTTAAATTACTCTGTTACGTCATCTGTTAGTCTGAGAAGCTGTAACTCAGTAGAATGTCCTTTTCGAAAACCAAACTGTGAATTGAATTTGAGAGTGCATGGGATTCCGAGACATGTTTTCGAACAATTTACCAATAGTAGACAAGATACTAATGGGGCGATAGTTTTGCGGTTGTCTGGTGCTTTTCCATTGCTTTGGGAGCATAATTACCTTGGCTCGTTTCCAAGTAGAGGGGAAATAGCCTTGCTGCAAACAGACGTTAAATATTTTGGTCAGTTGCACCAGAGCTTTTCTCGGGAGATGCTTAAGTTCCTCATTAGTCACTTTGTCCGGGCCGGCAGCTTTCCCATTAGGTAATTTCCTAATGAGCTTGTAAACTTCCTGCGGTGTTATTAGGGATAGCTGTTGCTCTTGCTTCTGCGCCACCCAGGTTTGTACCCATGTCTGTACCTCCCGTTCTATTTCACGGTTGGTAACTGGGGTTTCGCTGAATCTATCTTCAAGACAGTCAGCGAAGACCTCGGTTTTCTCCTCTTCGGAGAAGTGCAGGCCACCATAAGTGTGCAGCGCCTCAGTTGCGGAGTTGACGCTCGTGGATACCTTAAATGCCTTTAATAGTTCCCACAAGGAAGAGTCCGAATGGGTGGTACTCAGCATTTTGTTTTCCCACTGTTCAATTTTGTTAAGTCTAATTTGTTGCCGAATGATGTTGCGTAGCCATTTTGCTAGCACTTTATATTCAGGCTGACGGGTGTACCGCCACAGTCTTATCAAGCGTCGTCTCCGCGCAATGAGTTGCTCTACCTCGGGGTACGTGCAAAAACCGGGTGGTCTTGTGGTGTAAGTGGTAGCACTTCTCTTGGCCGTGTGTAGCGAGGCAGTGAAGTTTTCAATGGCGACATTTATGTCTACCTCGCTATAGTATGACAGTCTGGGTTGCGCCATCCTGTGCATTTCCATGGTGAACTTATTCCAGACGGCCTCAGCCCTCCTTCGAGGGCCAGGAAGATGGTCGGAATCCAAGCTATGGTACACTGTAAAGTTATTTAAAGGTGTCGCATTTTTTGTTAGTACCAAGTCCAAAATTTCGGGGTCAAAGTGCTCCGATCTATGCCAAAATGTGGGTTCTGGGGGGGGGGGGGGAGATGTACCTCAGTGTCGTCATTATACGTTATAAGTTCAACCAGGAGATTTCCAGCCGCTTTGCTTGGCGAGAAAACCACCAGGGGTGCCGGACATTGAAATCTCCTGCAATTATAACGTGCTCCTCTAAAGCGAGGATCTGTTCGAGGTGACGTATAAAATCTGGGGATTTGGGGGGCGGATAAAGTGCTACCAGCGTCACCGTTTGACTATTTACACGTGTTTTGAGAGCTGTGCACTCAAACGCTGCCATTGCAGGTAGCTTAACAGGAGCATGAGCAATAGTGTTTCTGAGCAAAATAGCAGTCCGTTCCCCCTGTCTGCCAATTCTGTCTTTCCGAAAGATTTGATACCCCTGGAGCTTAAAAGTGTGCTATCGTTGTAATGTTGTTTCGCAAATGAATGCGATATCAATTTTGTTACGCCGCAGGTAATTTTCAAGTTCGTGTTGCTTCCTGTGGATGCCATCTGCATTTCACAGGAGTGCGCGTGTTAAAGTTATGCCTCCCCTTGAAGTTGCCATTTACTCGAAGAGAGTGGTTACCAAACATATGATGGCTTCCAACTTCTCCATGGTGCTGTTGCAACTTTTTAGTTTTGGGATGATCGGCTGCAACTTTGTCAGAAGCACCGGGAGGTTTAAGTCTTTAAACAGACTGAAAATTTCTCTTAAACCTCCCAGGTCGCTGGTGGGCGCCTGTGAGGGCTGCGGTTATAGAGGGGACCATTTTGGGGTTGCACGGGTGCATTTTGCCCTCCGGCAGCTCCTGCAAAGGAGGTGCCTTTTTGACGAGGGCCGGGTAGGGGATGGGTCGTGGCGCTGGTTGGCACCAGGAGAGTTCCTGGCAGGATGCGCCTCCACACAGTTCGCACAGTGGTGTACGACGTCCTGCTTCGCCTTTCTTGGGCAGTCAGCTAGGCGGTGGAGGTCACATCAGAGGACGCACCGGGAGGTCATGTTGCACATTCTAAAGGTGTGCCCTAGCTATTGGCAATTGAAGCACTGCGTTATGTTCTGGTTGCTTTTGAGGACCTCCACGGTGATCATCATGTGGCACACCTCTCTTTTCTGCAAAAGTTTTTGGTTGTCTGTGGTTCTATCTAGGCTTACCTGGTAATTTGGAAGAGGCCTGCCGCGGGACACCATATGTCGCACCTGAACACCGGTGTAGCCTTTCGCTTCCAGGTCCTCTTTGATGTAGTCTACCTGCAGGTCTGTAGGTACTCGCTTGATGACGTATCTTAGAGGCTGGTCGCTTCTGGGCGTGAATCTGTAGTTTTCCACACCGGCGTTAGTTAGGAGCTGCATGGTTGGAGTGGCGTCTTGCTTCCTTTGGAGGAAGAGCTTCAGGTAGTCCCGGGTCGTTTGGAGTTTGTACGTTCCATTAGTTAGTGAGCTCTTTAGAGTTTGGAGGACCTTGACAGCCTGGCGGACGTCCGTGATAATTATCCTGGGCGACTTTTGGTTTTCATTGGTTTGTGTTGTGGATGCCGTCGTTGCTGTTGCTGGATTGATGTGTGTGTGTGTGTGTGTGTGTGTGTGTGTGAGGAGGGGGGGGGGGAGGGGGGCGGGTTTTTGCTGGTGTCTTCTGTGACTTTGTAGGCTTGGGCTTTTGGAGTTGTGGGAATGGGTTTTTGTGCGCAGTGGTCGGGAGTGTCGGGTTCTCCGTCTCCTTGCGTTCTGCTGATTGTAGTGGGGCAAAGGAGTTTCTGTGTGTGAGGGGATGTGGCGGCGTGGATTGCCTCGGGAGCCTCTTGTTACTTGGCTGTTGGCCGGGACGTTCGCTGTCGAGAATCGCTTTCCTGGCCACTGTCCCGGGATCTCTTCTTCCTTGATGGGGCAGTCCTCCACCTTCACTCATTCGTACTAACTCCCTCTATCCTTGTAGCAGAACGCGAGGTCCTGCGTAAACTTATAAAATTTATTTGAGTCCACGTCCATGTTAGAAAGGATGTTATTGTAGTAGGTTATTTCATTCTGGATGTCCTCTACCTCCTTCTTGAGGTTTTCGAGGGTTCGTGCCTTCTTCTCTTCCTCTATATCCATTGGTTGCTCTCCTGTGCCGGCGGCCGATTTTCGGAACGTATCCGCCGGGACGTACGTCGATTTTTTCGACGCCCCGATACGCCCCAGTGAGCTCCATGGCGCACTCCAGCGCCTCAAACCCAGAAAGGCGGCGGGACCTGATGGGCTGACCCCTCATGCTTCGCCACCTTCCCTTCAACGCCATGCTCTTCCTAACTAGGGTGTTCAACATGTGTCTCGCCGTGGGTCACTTCCCACGAGAGTGGAGAGAAGCTCGGGTGATCTGCATCTTGAAGCCCGGGAAAGACGCGGTACATCCCTCCAACCACCGATCCATAAGCCTCCTATCTATTCTCTCGAAAATTCTCGAGAGGATGATAAACCGCTTGCCCCCATTACTGGGAGACATTCAAGCCATCCCTGAATACCAGTTCGACTTTCGTTCTGGGCATTCTACGCCTGAGCAGTTGCTGCGGGTGGTGGAGGCTGCCACCCTGGGTTTTCAGGAACGCGCCTTCACTGCTGCGGTGTCTCTGGACGTGGAAAAGGCCTTCTCAACGACCTGGCATGCAGGGCTCCTAGCCAAACTCATCCAACTGGGACTACCCACACAACTAATCAACATACTACACAGCTTCCTCAGACACCGAACACTAAAAGTCACAGTCGCGGGGAGAACATCTACAGTCAGACCAATAAGAGGCGGAGTCCCCGAAGGCTCTGTCCTGTCCACCATGCTCTTTAGCGTCTACGTGGCAGATTTTCCATCTCAGCCCCAGGTCAGCATAGCTCAATATGCTGACGATGTGCTGCTATTCTGCACCAACAAACACATCCTCAGAGCCTTCAACCCCATACAGCGACACCTCCGCCTCGTCCAGGAGTGGTGCCATCCTCTTCACATGGCACCACATCCCCGCAGACTGCCCCAATTTCCAACCTCGAGGCCAAAGAATCGAGTGGAGAGACTCCATCACCTACCTAGGAGCTAAACTGGATAGGGGCACATCAGAGACCTCTCGGCGGGGACGCAGGGGGCTATTGCCTTACTGTACCCTATGCTGAGGTCCGAGATGCCAGTCCGCCTGAAGTTACACCTCTTAAGAGCTCTCATAATCCCCCTCATGCTTTACGCTTGTGAAGTGTGGGGCATGGCAGCAGGCAGTTGGCTCCTGTGGCTCCAAAGGGCGCAGAATAGGGGTCCATCTTTTCTGTTCCCATACCTTTCACCGTGAGACTACTTCATGAAGCCTCATCCCTTCCATACGTGGAGGATGAAATTAGGCGCCGAGCAGCAAAATTCTACGATAAGTTACCAACTCACAACAGCACCCTGGTTACGTCTCTTGGGGACTATGACCCCAGAATACGCCGCTTTAGGTCGTACAGGGTTCCCCGCATGGCTTGCGGGTATATCCCATAACCAAGGAGTTAATCCAACAGCAGCAAAAGCTAAACTCCATTAATAGTCCCAACAAAGAGTTGTTCGGCTCAAAATTCAAACCCTCGACAAAATTCAAAATTAAATGATCTAAAAGATCTCAAAACTTTATTTAAAACTTTTTCTTCCGACAGAATGCAGACATTGCTGCCTTCTGTGAGTCACTAGTCAAGGGGCAAAATAGTTTCCTTCAAAATAATCACTCACCTAAAACAAAACAAAGCCACCCTTAAATACCCATCCCAAAATAAAAAGTCCTATCAGCGGTTAAACTCTATTGGGGTAGGTACGCAGCAAAAACCCATCGGGCTGAACCTCAGGGTGCCAGTAGCTCGTCGTCGTTGTCCCCCTTCGGTCATATCTCTGCTGGCAGCCGGCGCGGTAACATGTGCTGCGACACACGCCATTCCTTGTCACTAGTGCGTGGGGGTACGCAAGGCGTGCCCCGCGCGGACTTTGCACTTGATAACGTGTCACTGCCACACAACATAAATACTAGTCACTGTATTATATCACTGTTTTAACTGCACTTTGTAATCCTCCCAGGAGTACACAGGCAAGGTAGAGAAACACTGTCACTATCAACTGTCAGCCAGAATCCCAATCCTCCAGCCCTCTCCATAATCACAAAGTTCTTCGAATCTTGTATATCCGTTTACTTTTCTGAGAAACTTCGTTTCCACTTGACTGCATTTTATTATTATTATTATTTTTCTTCAAGGTCCATACTTCACATCCATATAGAAGAATTAGTACAGCCATTGTCATAGGACTTTATTTGCATTTCTTTCCTGTTCTGTAGTTACCTATGTCACACCTTAAGTGTAAAATAATAGTAAAAATGAAAATAGATGGAAATAGCGATTGCTGTGCCATCTGTCCAGAAATAATAAAAGCAGATAAATTGGATGCCACACTTGCGCCATCTGCCCGTCACAGGCGGAGTTATAGTTGCCCTGCACCGATCACTTTGTGTATACTGCCAAAACAAGATGGTTTGGACATGTTGGAAGAATGGATGATACAAGACTGCCAAAAGTAGTTTTCCAATATAGTCCTAAAGGAAAGAGGGACGTAGGGAGGCCGAGGAAAAGATGGAAGGAGACACTGTGAAGAGGGAACAGGCGAGAGCCTAATCCATGAAGTGAAGAAGAAGAAGAAGAAGAAGAAGAAGGTATAGGGATGAGACCTAAAAGACTTTGACTGTATATACAAGAGGCGCTACAGGTTTTAATATATACAAACCGTCTGATTTATTGTAAAGTTAACAAAAGTTCATGTTTGTCAAGTTTTAAATTGATGTTCACAGTGTAGTTTATATTAACAGTTCTTGGTAAGACCATGGGCCATGTAGTCCCGGAATGAAACATATGAGTGTCGATTGAATACCAGTTTTAGCAGTACATATGAAATCATTCTAAACAGACGTAACTATACACTGGTTCAGATCCTTGCATATCGACACCAGTCTGTCAGGGTTGCAACGTTTTGCAAACCGGGCAGACGTGGTAAATTCAAGAGAACCCGGATTATAAGCAAAAACTAAGATTCTCGTGAGACACGCCTTGTCATGATGTCGCATCACTTCTCAAGGTAACGTACAGACCCGCAATTCGTTGAAAAAGTTATATGGCAGCGTCTCTGAAATATTTATTCAGCAATGAGAGTATTAATTTTATACAGATACAAATTTATCCATGAATAGGAGAAAAGTGAAGTTTATTTAATGGGAGGGGGAGAACTAGAATAAAAATATTCTAGAAGCGGCACGACTCGCCGACAAATGCGCGTCCACGCAACCTCGTTCGTAAGTCACACACATGTTCCGGCAGAGGCCCTCGCCTCGGAAAATATTCAGGAGCTGTCCCCTGCCCGCGCAGGAAAACTACGGGAAAGTGTATATATGAAGTGTAGATAGTGCAGTGCGCTGGGACGCATATTTCTGGTGTGCCCAGTGAAGGTGTGTGTGTGTGTGTGTGTGTGTGTGTGTGTGTGTGTGTGTGTGTGTGTGTGTGTGTGTGTGTGTGTGTGTGTGTGTGTGTGTGAGTGCGCGCGTGTATGTATGCGTGTATATAATTGTAAATATGTACATATGTATATACATATATATAAACCATACTGAACAGAACTTAAAGGACATAAGAAAACTATTCTCGGTAACCGATAGACGGTCGCCGTATGGGTTTTTGCACAAACCAAAAACTATATGTCAAATATAGCCTGCAAGCTGGGCCCTATGTACCGGCACCAGGCCAATACTCTATAATAAACAAACTGAACTGAACTGAACGAAAAAGCCATATGGTGATTTCTGAAAGACGGGGACTTCGACGATGACAAATATGTGACTTGTTTGTGGAACGCGATGTGCATATTCACATGTGAATATAGGATTTTATTGTAAAATGTCTGTTAATAAGGGGGTTCTTCGCAGATGGCAAGCAAAACACATAACACGTATCCGGATATATAGCGTGGAATGGAAGTGATTACATTAATTTAAACCAGTGGTAGATCTCGGTATTTGGAACACATTTTTATCTTACGTTTTTGTCTCTGACCATTTCCTACGGAGATATTTTGGTTTTATCGAAAACAAGCTGGCAACACTGCAGATTGTGTGGGTGTCACTTACCCTAGCTTAGTACATAAACAGCGTAACGGTGCGTTTTGAAAACAAACTGATACCCTGCCTTGTCCTTCCGTGTTTACTGTGACAGTGCAGGCCAATCACAAGCGTTAGCTCCCAAAACATTGCCGGAAGCGAAAGGTGTTTACATCCACAAACCAGGTCAATTCCCTGACCAACCTCAAGGCAACGTTGTCGAGTTACGTCATCTCTGAAATAGCAGCTCAGAGATTTCCTTCACGTCTTTTAAGTGATTAATTATTTCGAAACCCTGTGTGATGTCATATAATTACTACCGAGGTTATGTCAGAAATAAGTTACTCTACGCATCCTACAACAAACTGTTATCTGCACATTCTTGTGGAATTACGCATCCAACTTGGATAAAAAAGCTATTTTTTTTTCTTTCGAAATCGTCTTATCAAAGAACAAAATGCCATTCGACTTTTTTGTTTGTAATGCTTCTATGAATCATATGTTAGAAGGAATGTAACGACTTCCCTTCCACTCTGTATTCATGTTTGTGTGGTCGGGATCAAACCACGGGGTACACGGTCACAGATACAAAACGCCAATCTGGTTCCACATTGAAACAACATGCAGCGAGAGAGAGAGAGAGAGAGAGAGAGAGAGAGAGAGAGAGAGAGAGAGATCTTCCACCCACACATTTCGTGCACAGATTAATTATTCCTTTCCGTTGTGAAAGACGTCCTGCACCGTACGTCAGACCTCGGGCGGAAGGGACGAGATGGTAGTACCCAACGGGCGGTCGGGGATCCAGGATGAGACACGCTCCAAGAGCTGAGACCTCGACGCAGGGTCCACGCATGGAGCCTGTTGCCCAGTTTTCGATTGTTGGCCCCCTCCCCTAAAACAGACAACCACAATGTCACCTCGGCGCCTACAAATCCCATTCACCACTCACGAAAAGCCGTCACCTTACAACACAGCCGACGGACAACCCTAAAAATCCGCATGAGTTTGAAATATAATGAAATGTGAGGATAAGAAATTCGGAGGATGTATAAATATTCTTGCCAGAATTCGTCTGGTGAACCTTCCTAGTCAGGAAGGTCGGCTGCGAGAATTGAACCCAGGACCTCTCGAATAAGAGCCTCACACATTACCGCGGAGCTATGTCCCTCGGTATTACATATTTAAGGGATCGAACCTTCATACAGGAAACAAAAGCTTGCGGAGTTTGGGCTATAGACAGTGGAAGGGGTCAGTCTGTCACTTGATCACAACACAAAGAAGACCACGTAGTATCGACGTAGGAACGTTTTAGATAACGTTGCATAAATTATACTCGTATTCTATGCTGTCACCATTTGCAGTAAGATATTCACTCCTAAATTCGTTTGCAAGTTCAGCAGTGTGTGACTATTTCGATTTTGGTCCTGGAGGCATTTTATTATGTATGAAATAGCGAGATACACTATGCACTGTAGGCACTGAGTCCAGTTTTGTTTTGTGCTGTGACTGTCCCAGTGCAATGACGTCACGCTCTACCCGTGTGCCGGCAACTTGCAATCGCCTCATTTCGCGATAGCTGTATGAAGGTTCGAAGCTTAATCATGACTAAAATGACCGAAATTACATTTTTAGGCATCAACATCAACACATTAGCCAATGTTAAAAAGGAATGCGTGTTATTTTATCGGAGAACGGGTGAAAAGAATAGTTGCATTTGAACTTGGTAGAACATTATTATTATTATTATTATTATTATTATTATTATTATTATTATTATTATTATTATTATTATTATTATTATTATTATTATTATTATTATTATTATTATTATTATTATTATTATTATTATTATTATTATTATTATTATTATTATTATTATTATTATTATTATTATTATTATTATTATTATTATTATTATTATTATTATTATCATTATCATTATCATTATCGTTATCGTTATCATTATCATTATCATTATCATCATCATCATTATCATTATCATTATCATCATCATCATCATCATTAAATAACTGTCATCAATTAATAGTTTTATATATGAAAAGAACAAACCATATGGTCGTGTATGACGAGTGGAAAATTACAATTTAGAAGGCTAATATATAGTATAACATTTTCAACCTGTAAAAGCACAGTTCAAGCAAACCGAAGCAGATTGTCGTTAAGTTTCTGCAGGTTTTAAAGCACTATGAAGTAGTCAAACAGCCCTGGGACAGAAAGGGAGAAAACCCTTTTCGTTTGTTTACTCATGAATATTATCTGTCCCTTTTTATCTAGACGGTAACTTCAGGCTGAACACATCACACCTACATAACTTACTAATTGAAAAGCCATTAAACTCTTGACGAGATAATGATTCCTGAATGCTGACTTGCTAAGCCCTTCCCGTCATGATGGCTCAGGAACTTATTCCCTCGATTATGGACACAGTAACTTGATCTGTTGCAATTGTTTGTCTGTGGAAAAGAGCATATTTCTTCACTAATTAATGAGCAAAAAAGGAGACAATAGCAATATATTAAAGCATTTGCTAAAAAATGTCAACATTGTTGATTTTTTGTTTTGTCGAATTTCTTATTATACTTGCACTTTCATACTACACGTTTTGTTTTAAATATCAATGGTTTAAAGCTATAAATGACTACTTAATTGGGAAAAACAAAACCAAGTTAGAGGACTTCTCGATGTTTTTAGATCTTCCGAGGCCTTTTTAGGGGGCCCCGGGCATATAGCTCTCTTGACCCCTGTGTTTGTGATACCAGTGTGTGAACATATTCATCGAAGGCAAAAAACGATATGTGATTTTTCGATTAAAAACGTGCAGTGATCCATGCTAAGAACAGAAATGTCATATTTAATGCATACAGCTTTTGAAGCGAACTCTCCAATCCAACGTTTAACATCGGTTAACGCCATCAAGGTAAGAACTTAATGTTTTAAGGATATCTGATGTGTTCTGATGTTGCTGAGTTCCAGAGTACATGCTTGGCAACAATGCTCTGCGTGAATAATGTCTATAGCATCTGTACTTACTATAGCCACTCGGACAATTAAGTTGCTACGTTCATGAGGCCCAAATGACCCAGCTGTCGGCGGGCCCTTCAACTCCACACTCCACTCCACTCCGCTACGTTCATTGTTATACCTAGGGGGAGGCTCAGGCGAAAGTAGCTGTGGCTTGCAAATGAGAGGCCGTGGGTTCTGTTCCGGGCCGACATTTCTGGACAATAAATCTTTCAGGGTTTTTCTTTGGGGTCGCTAGGCCAATTTTCTCTCCCAGGGGGATGTGCCCACCTCCAGCGGATGTCGGTCCTAATTGTACCAGACTCGGAGAGCTTCAGTCTGGAACCGTTAGGGATCTGCCCTCTACTCTGTTGGGGCTCCTGAATCGGCCTCGTTTCACCTCACCCCTTCCTCCCGGGGCGTCTCCTAGGCACAAAAACTGACCTAACCGAGCTATCGAAGGCCGTTATACTTACCTTCAGTGTTAGCCGATGTCCCACGTCCAATATCTTTGGCCAAGCTTTTTGTATCCAATGGAATTGTACAAAAACGGTATCTGACACACCATGGTGCATTTTGGTCCAGTAACAAATGACAACTCATGCAGCAAGCATGACAAATACACATGGCGGACGCAAATATTTATTAATATATTAAATATAGACTTGGGATATATTTCCGTGACTCTTGGTACTCGGAAAAGATATAGTAGGGGTAAAAGATGTCTTGGTTACAAAGAAGAGAACAGGTATGTTTTGTCTACTACAGAAAGAATTGAGGTTTGAGGACTTGAGTTGTCGCACTGTTCTACGAGTTGACGAAGATTTATACATCAATTTCCAGCACAAACTCAAACAAACTCGTACATACACAACAGTTGACTACATATTGCACGCGCAGTACGCTATATTGTTACATTACTGACGCTGATTTAGTGTTTTCATGTGCTTTGGATGAAAAAATTAGATGCAGCTTAATCGCGTTGGATACAAAGAGGTTGGGCACAAAAATTGGGATAGCAATTGTCGTCGTCTTCTTCTTCTTCTTCTTCTTCTTCGTCTTCTTCTTCTACATGGGCAACATCTCTGTTCTTCTTGGATTGTATTGGAAGGCTCTTCTTGGTATCCTTCCGACACACATTCCCCATCGGACGTCTCCCTAGGTGATGGATAAGGGGACACCTCCTAGATATAAGTACTCCCGAGAAAGTGAAATACTCGAGGTGAACCTAAACTAGCAACAGCGTCTGTTCCCAGATTGAGTGGCTGAAATGGGTAGATAGAACTCAAAGCCAAAGAGAAGGCAGTCTACCTAGGGGTAGGTACCTTAATGGAAAGCCGAAGCAAGTTGAGAGGCTGTAAGGTGGCAGGTGTACCACCCAAGTATATCTGCAAAGCCTTTGTGAGGCGGTCAGATGAAAAATAAGATACTGACAAGCGAAGATAAAAATTGTATGCAACAGAATTGTATCCAAAGTTTGATGTCTCACGGTGCACCTTTGTTGTATACAATGGTCTTTCTTTATATTCGGCGCACCCTCATGCGCATCCATCGGAAACTCATCGCATCGTACTTTAACTCACCGCTGAGATTCACCAACTTCAGCGCTGAATGCTGCGCTTAGCCCCGAGAGGCCGATGGATAATCGCATAACCTAACTCAATTGTTAACAACTAGACGCTGATTGAAAATGGAAGCTGCAGCTTGCATGATTTGACACACGAATCGCGTGGAAACAGATTTCATTCGTAGCATGTTGGCCACATTCCATGAATCATCGAACCGTTCAATTCAGCGGAAAATATAGAGTGGGGCAGAAACATTTAGCGGGTTTGAGTTAATTTCTGTTTTGAGTCTGGCAGGTTGAGAAGGCATCTTCGAAATGAGTTCGCCAATTTGTTGTGTCTTTTCGTTCTGAGTTGTGGAACACTGCACAGTAAGAGACTGTATTTGTGTCGTAAATTGGTATATTAGAATGAATTCAATCACAGAAACCCAGAGAGAATTTCGAAGGGAACTCAGTCGATGTGATACCTATACCGTCAAAGGATGCTGTTCATCATTGTGTGCAACAATAGCTTACAGAAGGTAGCATCAAAAACCAATCACCGTCTGGGTGACCTTGTTCTGTACGTACGGACAGTTATGGGTGACTTCGAGCGACGTATGCAATAGTGCATTGAGAATTATGGTGGACATCTCAAAGAGATTGTATTCAAAATGTGACAATGTTCTCCCATCTCCAAGGTCTGCGCTATAAGGTGCTGTGGGAGGAATACAAAAAACCTTGCCCAATGCGACGACCCAAAAATTGGATCGTGGGACACCGGCTTTATGCTACAGTCATCGCTTTGAAGCCGAGATAGTTCAAGACGTTTTATGAACGTTCCGAATAAGTGTAGGTAACAGCTTTCTCGTGTGACTAAACAGAAAACACTTGAAGTGCAGAAGACTCCGGAGGCGTCAGTAAATTCATTTTCATGTTAGCGTTATCATAGCCGGTTGTAGCTGCCACAACTCATCTGTGCCAGTGAACGATGATAAACCTGTTGCTACTTACCGCTGCACTAAAGCTTTAAGGCCCACTTAAGATAACTCACTTAGGAAGAGTCTCTCAGATAATTCCAGAGTCCAGCTTCAAGTTCCAAACTGTGTATTCATACAGCACAACTAACTGCAATCCTGCGAATAAGAGACATGACTTACTCTACACTTTTACAAACGAGATAAACATTTGCACAAGTTATCTTATTGCTAATTTTCATGTAGATGCAAAGTAAATATGCGAATACAGTACGTTTTAAGTGATAGTCAAACGTTTTAAACCTGTTCCCTATGTAACAGTTTTGAAATTCCTTTATCTTTGCATGTCGAGGACATAAAAAAAAGGAATAACGACTTCCCATTTAAGAAAAAAAAGACATTGCAAATTTCAAATAACAAGGAATATCTCCGAAATGGTTCATTCTTCAAAAAAAAAAAATGTATTTGACATAAATTGTGTTTTAACGTGAACTACATTATTTTGTAGTAAGGTTTTATCTATCTCTTACGGTTTACCAGTTATGGAAAAGTCAACCAAAATGAAGAGGATTTCTGACATTTCCAAAAAATTAAAGATGTATGTGCATTTCATTTTTCATGAAAGCATCTTAAATGCATGGTATTTTAATTAAAATCGTTCGAGCCATTTTTTTACGAAAATTTCCGAAAAATATTCCATGTAAAGGATTGTCTGGGATGGAGGGATTTCACTAAAAAATTTCGTGTCGCATTCTTGGAAGATGCTAAACTTAAATACAAATTTTGTTATTTAACCCACTTTTCGTTTTCAACTTATGCTGTTGCTCTCTCTCTCTCTCTCTCTCTCTCTCTCTCTCTCTCTCTCTCTCTCTCTCTCTCTCTCACTTACTAAAATGCTCTAATTTTATTCAGGGGCGTTCTATGCATGTATTTCCGGTCAAATATGGATATCAAATTTTTGGGCGGTGCATGTCCGATTTCCCAACTAAGTTAGAGTTCTTGAGGGACGGGAAAAATAAGTTTTCCACTGTACGATAATGATTTTATTTTGAAAATTATATGTCAAATCTTACAATTTAAAGCATAACAAGAATGGAAGGCAGACTATACCACGCTATTTTCCATCTTCATATCTGATCTGGAAGCGGAAATTCTGTCTTTGATTTCGAAAACCTTTGCAGAAAACAGATTGGTTCCTTTGGCAAAATTACCAGTTTTATTTATTTATTTTTTGTTTACATGTTTTGTAATTATAACAGGCATATCAAACTGCAATAACGATATATTAAATAAGGAAGAAGATAAACAGCCTGTCTTTAAAAAGGCCTATGTATTGAGTTGCATAATGTGTTAGTTTAAAATGATAATACTACCTGAAACCGGGGCCTGGGTCGATGGCAGAAGAAGTAGAAAGATAAAATGTTGTATTTGGTGTATGGGATAGTGGATTAGATGATCCACTAGTCTGTTAGGGTTATAAGTGCAGATTCTAATTGAGGACAGTGTAATGAATAATATTACATCAATATTTACTTCATTTGCGAACTTATAAATGTACTTATCCTCTCAGTTAACACACACATGCATTGTTTGTTCTTGGAAGTCACTGATGTTTCACATTGAACCAATGAACGTGTTATCTCAGTCAGTAAAATCAAAGAAAGTTACAAATGACAGTTGTTAACCCCATGCGGAGTGAAAAACAGTTTTCTCTCTCACTCTATTAGTTGTTTTTCGTGACACTGAATACGATCACCTTCTTACTAAGCTTTGACGAGCCGCATGTTAACCATTAGAGTAGCACATTAATACCTTCAAGTACGCATGGCACACACAGTGGGTACATATCTGTACTTCTAACACCTTTTATGCAACACTTGTACAATGCAAATGAATATAAACGGGCCAAGCTGTTGGACAGATAAGTAGGAACTTCTAGAT
Organism: Tenodera sinensis; assembly: GCA_030765045.1. Classification (NCBI taxonomy): domain Eukaryota; kingdom Metazoa; phylum Arthropoda; class Insecta; order Mantodea; family Mantidae; genus Tenodera; species Tenodera sinensis. The sequence goes on from CM060973.1 coordinate 69,359,893, forward strand.
AATATGTTCAGTGCCTGGGGCCGTGGAGTAGTGTTCTAAACAGGAAACATAGAGAACGGGTTCTGTTTGAAGGAAGCTGCGAGACAAACAGAGAGGTTAAGACCCCTGTCTAAAAGCCAAGTGATTATGCGAACCCGCTGTGCGTGCGTCTTGTGAGTGAGTGACATAGCGATGGAATCTGTCTGTAGCAGACGCAAGATAATTTTATTTCCGGAACCCCTGCTGAGATTTCTGAAAACAAACAAGATTAGTCAGTCCTTTGTGTCTTCTTGTGTTTTATTTTTATGTGTCTGAGGGAGGAGATATTCGTGCTCATGCATTACGTGGCTAGAAGCAACGAGCACAGGTGATCCTTGCCAAAAATAAAAAAGAGATAATTGGAATTCTTTAATGCCTCTTCCTTGACGCGCCAGCTGGTAATGACCTCCTTCTGGATTCCCAAGGTCAATTGGCACTACATGAATGAAAGGACGGTTACCTCTTCGATCAAATCACATACGAGTGTCTGGTGAAGAAAAGTGATAAGAAATGAAGTTCAGTACAGCTTGTGTAAAACGACGTAACAATCCATAGCAGTGTAACTAATTTTGACCTTTGAAAAATGATTGATTTTTCTTCTAGTAAGATGTCTATATTTTAAACCTTTACTGGAGTTCTTTTCAAAATTTAATCAAATAAAGAGGACTTCATAACCTATTCCTAGAAGATTCAATGTATACATTTTGTCATCCAAATATAAATATTTGGTATTTTAACCAAAATCGTTAGAGGAATTTTTGAAAAAATCAGGGGAAAAAAGGGGAAATGTTTGAATGTAAGCTACATTTTTATGTGAAACAATTTTGTTACCTATTTCATGCATAGAAAATTTAAATTATCATATACGAATTAACACCTCGTCTGTCTTTTGTCTTACAAATTATCACTGAGCTATTCTTTTGTTAGTCAGAGTTCCCAACTGCATCGCTGAAAAACAATTTATTATACCTTACAATCGATTAACAATCAAAATAGAGGTATATTTCAATTTGACAACTTTGTAACAATTGTTCTTTTTAATAATTAAAGTTTTTTAGAAGAAATGTTACTTGTCTATGTTAAAAATAAAATCAGATTTATTTTAGGTTATAAACTGCTTTTCTGTTATGACAACAAGAGAAGATCGAAATACATGTAATTATTGGGTTTCGTTTTAATCAGTTGCCAGCAGTGTTGCAATGTCTGCCAAAGTAAAAGAAAAAAATTTGATTTGAAAAAAGCAGGAGAAAACAGTAGATTTTTGTAACCGGTAATTTTGTTTGGTGTATACGTATTTATGACATTAATAATAATTGTAGTAATAATATTCTTGCACTGTAGGGTTCCTGCCAAATACAATGTCAGTATTGCGCAATAGCCTCCATTCTGTATCTATTTGTTGAATTTCTTGAACTGCTTTCACCAAATTAGGAAACCGAGAAGCAAATGCTGCAATTGACTGAACTGTTTGGATTTTAGCTGGTTCTAACACTTCCAATATTGTAAGAAGAGGATCACTTAATGAAAAACGACTTAGTATGTCGCGAACTGACTCAACGTAAAAATCAACACAGCGTAATATGAAAACTTGTACACATTTGTCGGGCAGGGATGATTTTATCAGACATATTTGAGCTTGGCACCAAAATACATGTTTTTTATCTATTTCAGTGGAATTCAATTGTTCAGGTTTAATGTACCAGCCAAGGGTAGTTTGCAATGTAGAAACAATAGATACTGTTTATGTATACAGGTGATTATATTAATCTTTTGTTTTTATACACCAGGGAAATGCCTTGCCTGAAAATCTTTTTCGGAAGAGCGAATTATCTGATGTTGAGGAAAATAGTGTTTAAAAATGGGAAATACATAAAAAGCAGGAGATTGGGAAGTGCGTTCAGTTTTTGGCAGTAGATGAGTGGATTTGCAAAAAAGCAGATGTACAAAATCAGTAGACCTGACAATCCTGGTTGGCAGTGCCAAGTAAGTCAAACTACTCTAATCAGAATGAATATTTTAGGTCATTTTTATAGAATTTAACATTTTCTGGTTAAATATTTGCGATATAGTATTTAAATTCATATTTTATTTATGAAATAGTTCAGATAAATTTCATTCGACGGTCTGAACCTTCCCTTTTGCTCCGTTCGAGAATTTCAGTTAGGTCAGACGTCCTTGTAAAAAACTTTATTGTTGGAAGATGCTGAATTTAAATATCAAAATAGGTTTTAACTACCCCCCCCAACCCCCACCCCCACCCCACACATACACGAAACTTTTTCTAAAAACTATTTTTATTCAAGGGACCTCAAATACCATTTCCACTGTAATGGCGATTTCGATTTTTTGGGTGGGCTACAATAATTCTATTTACTAAAACGCGACCATGGAAAATATATGTCACACATTTGAAGCTCTTGCTGTCCTCGAATCTCTCATGAAATGGTTGCTTAGTCAAATATTTGTTTCTCCTTCAAACATAATTACCTCCTCCTTTTTTGTATATACGCACTCATGATCTATGTTCTAAATTTATAACTCAATTAATAAAGCAATCGTGAATTCTGTTTTCTTTTTCACGTAGCCGATTAAAGTTTGTGAGTGGCAGGCTATTAGGTCTTAATGAAGTCAATTATGTAAAGAGCGCTTTATTTACCATGTTCATTAGCAGCGTTACGTCATAACAGCTAGTGACGTAAGCCGAACAACAGTGAACACTAAGAACGTTCATTGGGTTGACATTCCTTTGCTGACTGGCCAACGGAGGAAAACCTACTGTCAAGTGTTTCTGTTAATTTGTAGGATACCTATATGACAAATGTACTAATTCGCACCGACAGCACATTTTCAAGTGTCGACTCGTGGCTTGTAGGTGAAGGGTTGCTACTGACTAAAAATGTAAATAATGGTCAACATAATTAACACTAAAATTCCTTATGTAAAATTCAAGAGCTAATTAGCAATTAAAAATCGGATGTATTGCATTCACCTCAACTTCTCTGCTCACTCTTGTATAAATTGTTCTTAGAAACGATAGGTATTTGAATAGGTTAGAGTCATAATTCATATGATCCAAAAAATACAAAATGGAGGTAGCACTATGTTACAATTCAGTTTTCTACGTAGAATATTATTCTGGTTTCATTTCAGACTTAATCCATGCTTAAACAGCAACAAACTTTCCGGTTTATGTCAAAAGTCTAATGATTCTTTGGATCTTGTGAGTTTTGTTCCGTCGCTTTTTCGACCAATCAGCGATCGGTGGTTTCCTCACCCTAGGTTCACCCTTCGCCCTAGTATTGTACTTATGTTGAGGAAGGACTGTGTTCTTAATTTTTTATAAACACCATCAAGTTCAGCGATAAAATGGTTAAGATTTTCACGCATATAGTGATGGAAGAAAAGGTGTCACCATGGAAGCCTGCATCTGCTTCAGAAATGTGGAAAAGAAACCAAGCCAAATTGGCAAGTTTGCCAACAGAAGTTGCTATCCGTCAAATTGCAAAGATTTAACGTTCCTGAACAGTTGTTTAATTTTAACTGATTATTTAATTTATATCAGTGGTGAACTAGCTCCTTTTGTTGGTGACATTCAAGCGTTGTTCTTAAATATTTACCATCAAAACTCACATGATCCATTATTTAAGGCCCAATAATTTTCATTATTTCACAAATAAACGCAATTTGGAAGGTAATTAATAGTATTTAGGCATACTTACCCACAATACTCGTAATAGCTTCCACCCAAATGAGAATTGACTTTAGTCAATACAAATTAGTTTTTGGTTGTTTACTAACATGTAGGTTTTTGGATCATGTGATTTATGACTTTAACCTATACCCGATGTTGCCCATGGTTTGACGATTTTATTCCCACAACTTTTAGACTTACGTTGGCTGCTACAAAGAACCCAAAGCAAAGCAAATAAATAAATAAAAACACTGGGAAAACACTATGCAAAAGCATTGCTGAACAAGCCCAAATACACAGGAAGAAAAGTTAGTAGAGAAAGCTGTGTGAATGTAAGACCATGCATTTCTATGTCAATAGTATAGAAAATTGTATGTTATTTGTAGGAGGAGTAGAGGAAAAAATGCGACTGTGTTTCGTAAAAGGTAACTGCGTAGAGAAAATCGTGTGGATGTAATGTATTGCATTTCTATTTCAATAAAAAAAATTGTATGAAGTGTATTTTGAAGGGCGAACAGAGAAAGAAATGTGTTCGTGTTTCGAAAAAGAAAAGTGAACAGAGAAAATCATGTGAATGTGGCATTTCCATTTCGGTCATAAAAAATAGTATGAAAGTTGAAAGGGAAGGATATGTGAAATTATTTATAAAAGAAAAGCAAGTAGAGAAAACCATGTGAATGTTACGTTCTATGGTAGAGTGGAACACACATACGTGCCGAATTTTGGGGTGATTGATCAAGCGGCTTAGGAGCGCATAGAGGATAAATATACATTCATTTGTGTATTTCCTTATAGATACAATAGGAATAGGGGGAATACAGTAGCTTTAAGATGAACAAGTCATAATATGAAGGTGAAATTACACATTTTCAGATTTCTACTTTCTTCAACATTTCAAATGTGTTGAACTCGCATATGTTGTTTAAAATCCATTCAAAGCAAAATTAGATGAAAAATTAGAATATAATTCACCTTGGCGTTTTCTTCTAGTTACTTATTTCTATATGCTGTCTACTGATGATCAGCCACAACAACCCAAATGATCCCGTTGTCGACGGGACCTTAAACCCCCTCCCGTAACAATGACAATTCTTGGTGTATGTACAATATAGGAGAACCCAAATATATTCATCATGGTATATCAGAATGTGTTATACTTACCATCAAACATATAGGAGACTAATCTCCACCAGACCATTTGGGGAAAAAAAAAAAAAAAAACTGTTAACATGGAAAGCCCAAAATGCAAACAAAGTCCCAAAACAGTATCTGTAGGTGTCAGTGCTCTCAGATTAGGACTAAATGATGACATCATCTCTTTCAGTAATGGTAACATTGAAAAAGTCAACGTACTGAAAAAGTTACCTACATATTGAACCAAGCAAAAGTCGTGCTGAATAAAGAGAATTTCAGAGACTATTTCTTTTTCTTTAACTGATTACCCTCCCCGGATTTAGAACTGCCTAGGACTAGATATGAGAGTGAGGAGAGGATGATATGAAATGCATGGAAAGGTGATGATAGAGGAGTTAGTGGAAGGAGTTGCGGGAGAAACAGCAGAACCCGGAGAAAACCGGCCCAGACGCCACTTTGTCATCACGAATACCACATGCGGGGCCCTGGGCCAGCTGTATTTCATTTGTCGTGAAAATATCTAAAACATATAATTTAATAAAAATCATTAGAACTGGTTTTGTGAAAATGAAATCTTGCGAAAGTAGTTTAAGATAGGAAATATTTTTGAAACTGTTGGTGTCGCGTCCTTGAAAGATGCTTAACTGAAACTCCAAGTTTGGTATTTAACCGACTTTTCGTTTTCGGGTTATACCTACTGGTCAAAATCAGTCCCAGACACATATGCAAACCTTTTTCTAATAATGCACACTTTTATTCACAGAGTCTCAAAAGGTGTATATCCAGTGAAACCTCGATATTAAATTTTTGGGTGAATACTTTGGACAGTGCTTTGGACAATTGAGGACCTCTTGATTGAGAAGTAGCGCACCTGGTCATGAAGACCGCATAACCGGACGGGAGGGACCGAGGCGCTGATCACCTCCCACCTCCAGTACTGTACCCCAGTTAGGATTACTTATTTTGACCAATTAATTTAAGACGTACCAAGGTAGCCAAACCTAGAATAAACAGTTTTTAACAGAAGTCTTAAAAGGTAAGACTTTTTAAGTCTTAAAATAAAGTTGTTGGCAAGTACTATGCAATGTACTCGGAGGGCGTTATCTGGCTGCTGTAGTGGTCACTGTGTGCAGCCACAGGTTGAGCACAAATAATCTATTTCCAAGAGATTTACTCTCGAAGCATGCTTATTTATATAGTTCTAGCTTTGTCCATTACGAGATGCGTCTATAGCTCTTTGGTGGGAATGTGACGTGGATATTGTTAGAGCCCAGACCAAGAACTACGTGGTGAGGAGACAATGGATGGACAAACAGTTATTTTTGAGTAACAGTTACCAATAAGGTTAAGTTACTTATTTGCTTTCATGGTTATCATCTTCGCAGTTATATTAATGATTACCCGTAACTCTTGGCTGTAACTTGTTGCAATATTGTTACCGTGGCCGCGGCTGGTTTACCGACATCAGGGTACGGACCGGAGTGCCTACCTGCGTTAATCACCAATCCTCTTGATGGCGCAATGCGAAAAGACTCGCTGTTGTGTGGCGTTTCTGGGCTCCAGAGCCTTGGATTCGTGCCACTCGAGAGTATTCGCTTTCTGGAAGATTCTTTTTTTCCAGAAGCGTCTTATAAGGAGCGTTATTTTTGTAACTGTTATTGTGTAGCTTGTTACTTTATATTCGTTGAGTAACTAGTGCTTTATATCTTTACTTCGGTAACACTTATCGGGTAACTAATTACTTTATATTTGTTACTTTTGTAGCCGTTACTGTCTCCATCACTTCTGTCACCGTTACGTCATTTTCTGTCCAGCCCCAGAGCAGAGACTTGCAACCAAAGTACCCGATGATAAACTTGTCTGGTGAACACATTTGGCAATGAAGCTAATGTTGTCATTAAAGCCGCCACAACGACAATGTTTACAGGCAATTACGACGCGGACACATAGAAGACACAAAGAGGGCTGTATAAGTCGCAATATCGCCCAGGCAGTAGGTCACGGTCTTGCTAGTTATAGGTCAGGTCACTGGAAGGGCGGAACGCTACGCTATTGATTTTAGTAGGTAGCGGTCCTTAGTTTGAGCTCTAGTGCAGCCAGCCTGGCCGGGATGCTGCACGGCTCCAAGTGTTGCACTAGGTCAGAGCTGGGTCACCCAGGTCACCCCACCCGGCTTATCATCATTACACAAACTTCTCTTTTGGTTATTAACTTCTCTTTTAACGATATTTAGGTACAAAGAACGTCTAAAACATCTCACTGCATCTTGCGTCACATTAGTTATTGTTATAACAAACATTCACCAATTCATTGGTTAGTTTAGGCCACGGTGCAAGGATGTGCGTGCTAAATAACCTTAACCAATATCAAAATAAAGGATACAAAATGACACAGAAACGAAGTAAATGTTTACGCTTTCGACTATATTGGCTAAAAGAGAAAGAGGAGAGTGAGTGCATTCAGTTTCTCATACACATATACTCGTATTATCATGATTGGTAGCTATACCTTATCGGCTAGTGTAGAACATGTCTTTGCAGGGGTTAAAATCCAAGAGGAAAGCTTGATGAACGCCCAGGCAAGCGTTTCAGCGGATCAAAATTAAAGGTTAATTGGTATTCATCAAGTACATATCAAGGCAGAACTTGGCAAAGGAAAAACTAAACAGAGGTGTACCTCACAGTGATATTAATGTTTGTGTCTGCATAGAAACAAAAATAAATAAACAAATAAATAAGTTAATGAATAAATAAAGTAGCGTAGTTTCCATCTAACTCAAACTATAATTGGTTAATTTAGTTTACTAATATATTCCTCATCATACGAGCACAACAGGAAGAGAGAAAAATTGCCATAATATATATTGTATATGTATGTAAACCATATACATAAATATATTTATCTCTAGTTTCTAAACTTGATTAGTTAATTATTACAAAGGACTAATTTATTTAATCACAGAGATCTTTATACTTATAACTGTATCATAATTATGAATCACTATAAACAGTCATATATCTATATAATAAATTATATTGCTGTTTCCATTTTGGTTTCAGTTATTAGCAATTTTAAGTACGTATATAATACAAGTTTTCCTTGCAAGCATACATATATGAGAGGTTTGTGTGTGTGTGTGTGTGTGTGTGTGTGTGTGTGTGTGTGTGTGTGTGTGTGTGTGTGTGTGTGTGTCAGTCTGTGGACATCATAACTCAAAAACGAAAAGTCGGTTAAAAACCAAAGTTAGTATTTAAGTTTAATGTCTCTCAAGGATGCGAGACGAAGATATTGATTAAAATAGCCCCACCCTAAACTACCCTTTACATAGAACATTTTTTCGAAAATTTTGATTTTCTTGAAGATGGCTCTAAAGGTTTTGATTAAAATGTCATATGTTTGAGATATTTTGATGACAAATGAAATGTATATCTTGAATTTTCTGACTATAGCCCCTGTAGTCGTATTTACTCTGGACGACTTTTGCATAACTGGTAAACCGTTAGAGATAGAGCAAATTATACTCTACAAAAAATGTAGATCTTGCTAAAATATACAATTTATGTCTCAATAAGTTGTCTTGTAGGGTGAACCATTTCGAAGATATTCCTTGTTATGTGTGTGAGTTTCGGAAAACAAGAGTAGAGAAAGTCATATGACTTCAACACATCAAATTTTTTAATGTAGAGACGAAACATTTCTGGATCACTGTGTGTAACTACATTTATTTTTGAACTAGTTTTAATAGCGGATAAGGTCGCATTATTTTAAGAATTAATCTAAGGGAATATCGAAAAGCCAAATAGCGCTGACGACTATGATAAGAGAAAATCCGATAGAAAACTATAGTTCGCCTACCAGTGGCGTTCTATTCCACGAGCTCCCCTGGTGCTGTAAAATGGAATGTCCCATTAAGTGATCATGTATTTTCTTTTTCTGTGGCATGCTCACCACTGCAATTTCTACCTTTTCTCTTCCTTTTTCAGTATTCATAAGCAATTAGGCAAAATTAGCAAAAAGTAGGGCAGCGTTTCTCATTTCGTGATTATTGGGTTCTAATTGAATTCTGCCGATAAAGCCAATGCATTAAACCACCATTCTTTAATTATCGGCTCGAGATTTTAATTAACTGCATCTCCTAGCCATGCGAGGATAGCTCGGGGCAAATTTGCAGAAAGAGCGAGCGAGGGAGGGAGAACCGTACAATGGTAACATTTATATAGCAGGAGCTAACTCTTGCTTTCATAGAACAAAAGTGAAACATGTGCTGCATTCACATGGCTTTCTCTACTCACTACTTCTTGTTAGTTGGGATAAACTTCCAATACGTAGGTGTAAGAGGAGTATGGTAAACTAAAGCCATAATCATGTTGGGACAAACTTATAACAAAGTGCGATTACTTTTTGTCACCTTAATTTTCTTCTAGCTGAGAACCAAACACAATTCTCTTTTACAGTCGTTAATTCTCTTTTACATAGTCAACAGTTCTTCGTGGCCTTGCCACTCACAGCTGTTGTCTTCTCATAACCTTGACACTGTTTTCTGTCTTTTCTTACACACACACACACACTCTCTCTCTCTCTCTCTCTCTATTTCACAAACATCTGGCTTCGGTGATACACTCACTCTACGCTCCTAAAACTGCTTTACTTAAAGAGTAACTCCGACGCGACGTATCCCAAACTGTCTCTGTCGACGCATGCAGTTCTCGCATGATGACCATCACCCCCACACACACACACACATACACTACTAACAGCTGTCTCGTTAACGAACTCGCTCCTCATGTCGTCCCGCAAGCTTTTATACCGAGAATGACGTAACAGGTTCTTTCTCGAACCTTTCACAAGCAAGCCGGCAGCCAGAAGGCTTGCGAACGATCTGGAAACTCTTTGTTCTGCCGCTCTATTGTTGTCAGTCACGTATTCACAAGCTGCTTGGTGGAGTGAGGCAGCTTGACCTATTTTTATTCTCTCTACTCCTTATAGTAGTATTGCATTCCACCCAAAAATTCGATATCGAGATTTCACCGGAAATACATGTTTTGGGACCAGAAAAACAGTTTTAGAAGAAGGTCTGTGTGTGTGCGTGTGCGTGTTCGTCTGGTATTTAGGTTCAGCATCTTCCAAGGATATGGCACGAAGGTTTTCATGAAAATCCCCCTACACCAAACTACCCTTTACATGGCACATTTTCCGAAAATTTTGATTTTATGAAAAATACCTTTAACGATTTTTATTAAAAGTTAGATATTTTCAGGACAAACGAAATGTATATCTTAAATAATTTTTGGGAATGTCCTCGGAAGTCCTTTTTGAGCGTCTTTTGTATAGCTAGTAAACCACAAGAGATCAAATCACTACACAGAAAATACACAATTTATTGCAATACTTTTTTGAGGAGTGACTATTTGGGAGATGAATGTTTCTTTTTTTAATTCTAAGAGCCTCAAAACGTGAGCACTTAGTCATGCATAAGTAAGACTTGTTGACAGACGCACACAAATATTGCGCTTTCTAAAAATACTTTTTTTTTTTAATTCAGGAGTCTCAAAACATACATTTTCGGTGGAATCATCGTCTTATGTTTCGGAAATAAAAAGCAACGCTTCACTAAAAGTGCGGAAGGAATGTAACGTATCTAAAATCTGCAGGAGAAAAGTAAATTGTAATCCGGTGCATCTGAATATTATGAGCGTTATAAATCATTATAAATCAAAATAAATAAGATAATAAGAGCAACGGTGTACAAAGATTAAGTTTTGTCATCGCATACGAGGGTCTCTAGATATGTATTGCAAATTATGAAGTCACAGAAGCGTTTTGTTCGTCCCAGTTTCTCAAAGTATTCTGCCTAGCACTGTATGCAACGTTCCTTCTTCAGGAACCACTTCTGGAAGCATTCACGCCACTCAGTTCCTGGCACTCCTCTTCTTGTGCAAAAGCTGCTTTTCCAAGACAAGAAGAAATCCCATGATGCCAGATTGGGACTGTAGGGTGGATGAGCCAATAGTTTTGCCTCAGTTTCTTGCAGAAGCTCCATTGTTACATTAGTGGTGTGAGCTGAAACAATGTAATGATTCAACAATGTGCCCCTTACACGAAGGTGTTCATGAAGGGAGGTTGAAGCAATCGGCGAAGTAATTTCTAATGCCAGCTCAATGTCCTTGTAGATTAGACTTGAATCTTCTCTAATCAGTTTTCACAATGGGGATGTTTTTGTCAGTCACTACTGTTATTGTCTGCCATTCTTCTCTTAGTTTTTAAGACATTACCCCCTCTTAAACTCTGCAAACCAGAGGAACACAGTGTCACGTGACAGAATAGTTCCCAAAAGCCCAACTCAAACGTTCAAGTGCCTGCGTTTCATTTAAGCCACCTTTGACGTCATACAAAATCATAGCACGAATATTCGTTTGCACTTGTAAAAATGTTCACACGTTCAAACATAAACTGAGCAAATATGAGTGGCGCAACAATGGTCTACCTGCTACCATTGTATTATCAATACATATCTAGAGACCCTCGTATAAGGTAATAGTAGCTTTTCCGTCGCCAACACCTGCAGCAAGATTTTCATGCACATATCGACTGAGTTAAAACGGGGAACAATAAGTATAAAAAATCTGATGTGTAGCACTCACATGACTTTCTCTACTCTTGTACTAACCAGTCTAACAAACTCTTATTCCTATATCTCCATGTTAGTTAAGATAAACATTCGTACAAATTATCTTATTGTTTATGTCCTTGTAGGTGCAAGGGGAATATTAGAATACAGAAGGCTTTGTGCGACAGTCAAATCTTATTGACCTTTGAGATTCCGTTCTCTTTGCACGATTAACGTATAAAAAAATGAACAACGTTGTTGCATTTCGCTAAAGTTCTAAGTTTTCCGAAACTCACACACATAACAAGGAATATCTCCGAAATGGTTCACCCTACAAGAAAATTTATTGAGACAAATTGTGTATTTTACCAAGATCCACATTTTTTGTATAGTATGATTTGATCTATCTCTAACGGTTTACCAGTTATGCAAAAGTCGTCCATAATACATACGACTACAGGAGCTATAGCCAGAAAATTCAAGATGTACATTTCATTTGTCATAAAAATATCTCAAACATATGACATTTTAGTCAAAATCGTTAGAGCCATTTTCAAGAATATAAAAATTTTCGAAAAATTTTCCATGTAAAGGGTAGTTTAGGGTGGGGCTATTTTCTTCAAAATCTTCGTGTCGCATCCTTGAAAGACATTAAACTTAAATACCAACTTTGGTTTCTAACCGAGTTTTCGTTTTTGAGTTATGCTGTCCACAGATTGACAGACTGACACACAGACACACAGACACACATACGGACTTTTTTTGGATTCAAAACATATATTTCCGGTGAAATGTCGACATCGAATTTTTGGGTGGAATACAATACTTCCCCTACTTACCAGTAGAGAAAGTAAAAAGGTAAGAAACTGAGATCTTGCCTTAGAAATAAAGGTAAAAAGAAGAAGATTTTACGACATACAAACCTACTGAATTATTACGCCATTATAGTATTCATATTTCCATTTTACTCGTGACAGCGAGAAAGTTATAACACTGCTTGCTGGCAGTAAGATGCAAAATCCAGCTCGAGATCTTACATGCAGTGCTTAAGATTTCCTGACTCTGTTCTGAAGGAGATCCAGGATGGGGAAACTTGCGCAAGCTCTTCATAATGACCATCTGAACTAGCGTAATGAAATTCTGTAGAGGTATACTGCCGCCTCTGCTGCAGCACGCGCTTGCAACCCAAAGGCCCCTGGACATAGAAGGCCCTCGAGTTGCACCGCTGGCGGGCATAGATTACCCGAAAGAATGAAGTATTGCCCAACCACAAAGAATTGATTTCTTGCTACCAATTCAGGTTTCTGAACCACTAACCCAGCGGCTTTGTACTGACCTTCCTCAAATTTTACGTCTGTTATTCTGCAGCAATGCTCTGCCAGAACTCTCTTGTTATGAACATACTGTGTGTGTGTGTGTGTGTGTTTGTGTGTGTGTGTGTGTGTGTGTGTGTGTGTGTGTGTGTGTGTGTGTGTGTGTGTTTGAACATACCAGTTTTTGAGGATGCCACATGAACAATTTTACAGAAAATTTTCCCACCTCAAACTACCCTTTAAATGGGGAAAAAAAACTTGTTAAAGCACATACTTTATACCCATCAAATAAATGTTTGTGGCATTAAGCATTTCTGAGATATTCTTTGTTATCGGTTTGAATTTTCAGATACTTATAATTTTTTCTCGTGGTCACGCAAAGAGCATGGAATTTTAAAGCCATCAAATAGTGACCCACTTTTAAAAAATCTAATGTGTTGCACTCACATGACTTCTACTCTTGTACTAACCATTCTTACAAACACATTCGTATATCTCTTCGTGTTAGTTAAGATAAACACTTGCACAAATTATCTTATTGCTTATTTCCTTGTAGGTACAAGGGGAATATTAGAATACAGAAGGCTTTGTGCGATAGTCATATGCTTTAAAGCTTTGAGATTCTGTTGTCTTTGCACACATAAAAAGAATTAATAACGATGATCCATTTCACGAAAGTTCTGTTTTCCGAAACTCACACACATTACAACGAATATCTCCGAAATGGTTCACCCTACAAGAAAATTTATTGAGATATAAACTGTGTATTTTAGCAAGATCTACATTTTTTGTATAGTATGATTTGGTCTATCTCTAACGGTTTACCAGTTATGCAAAAATCGTCCAGAGTAAATACGACTACAGGGGCTATAGCCAGAAAATTCAAGATATACATTTGTTTGTCATAAAAATATCTCAAACTTAAGACATTTTAATCAAAATTGTTAGAGCCATTTTCAAGAAAATCAAAATTTTCGAAAAATTTTCCATGTAAAGGGTAGTTTAAGCTGGGGCTATTTTCTTCAAAATCTTCGTGTCGCATCCTTGAACGACATTAAACTTAAACACCAACTTTGATTTTTAACCGACTTTTCGTTTTTGAGTTATGCTGTCCACAGACTGATAGACTGACGCACAGACACACAAGGACCTTTTTCTAAAAATGCTTTTTTTTTTTTTTTTTAGATTCAGGGGGCCTCAAAACATATATTTCCGTGGAAATCTCGACATCGAATTTTTGGGTGGAATACAATACTTCCCCTACTTACCAGTAGAGAAAGTAAAAATCTACATTATTCTTCTTTTATCTTTAACGAAATGTGAAAATGTGTAATGGATATTTACTTTTAAAGGAGTCATATGAGTGTAATCAGATTTTTTTTTAAAAAAAAGCATGTCTTTTTTAATCAAATTCACCTTTTCCTGTACTAAGGGAAGTCGAAGTATCCTATCCTTTCAGTATTATCTGGTGAGTTAATATCTTAGAAAGTTTAAAATCATTAGCTGTCTGTTTCAAGGCGTATTCAACAATGCCTTAGAGTGGTTGACGACAAAAATGAATTTTTCTTTATCACAAGCAGAGCTATGATTTCTTTGAATATCTGTACTGCCTAAACTTTTATCTGGAAATAGTGGTTTATGAATTTAAACAAAGATAAATATGCCGTATACAATAAAAAAAACTTTCTCATTAAAATAAAGCTAATTTAGCTGAAAGTGTGGTAAGCATTTCCAACTAATTAGTGCTAATAGAATTAGATTTGTTGATTTTATACTCATGTATGCATTGAGTCTTTTATCGTGGCAAAACAGCTCATAGACCCAGTGCTGGTTAAAATCAATAAGCTGCGTGCGCAAGCAGGAAACTGGGTCAGTGGTATTTCATCTTGCAGGCCGTTCCAATGTATACTGATATATATCTGCTTCAGTGTTGTTTTGAGAGGCTAGTAATTCCAATACAACATTTCAACAACAGTTCATAGGCTATGTCACCCTTTAATTTATGAAATAGTCTTAATAAATGCAACTTACCACAGTGAAATTGCCTAGATAAATTGACAATCCCTCGTGGTATTAATTGGGAAATTGTGTAGAAAATTATAGTTCTTCAGAAACTATAGTTAAGGAAGTTGACATAACCTAAATACAATATATTACTGCTGGTGTTTTTAAACACACAAGCCGTGTTTGGTCTACAGGGAAAATACGAATCGGTTGGGGAATTTAATGTCATACTGACAAGTTGGCCATGGTAGCTTAGAGGTTAAAGCAGCCGCTCGATAAGCGGAAGATCCGTGGTTCAAATCCCGGCTATGTCATTGAATTTTTAAGTCCTCATTCCACCTCTTAAACACTAAATGTTATTCTCAATAATATTTTTTAAGTATTGTAACAAAACTCACAATCCTATTACCTTATTATTTGTTTTCCTTACTTACCACGGCTAATATAATAACTCTCTTTACATAAAGTGAAAATCGTTCTACAATCCAGTGGCGGCTCGCAGTCAAAATTTTAGGGTAGGCAAAGTGTAACAGTAACAACAAACAACAACAACAACAACAATAATAATAATTAATAATAATAATAATAATAATAATAATAATAATAATAATAATAATAATAATAATAATAATAATAATAATAATAAACCCCGTTTATCCGAAATATAGGGGGCGAAGTCATTGCGGATAACGCAAACAATATATTGTTTGCTTGTTTAATAAGTGCAGAGTGAATGAGTGTGACTTTACGGACGAATTACCGCCAAAACTAAAATCACGAGTGTCGGCAGACTTTTTTCCAGGGGGGGGGGCACATGTTGGAAATTTGCAATCATATAATATTAAATCATTATTTTACTGTCAAAATGTAGAGTATTTGTTGCAGATAACCGTATTAATTTGTGCTAAACAAAAATTGTTCTTTACATCAAAATTAAAATAATAGTTTAAAAGTCAGTAACTGACTGCTCATTAAGTTCACCAACTTCCAAGGGGGGGGGGCCGTGGCCCCCCTTGCCCCCGTTTCGCGACGCCCATGACTAAAATAGATTAAGAAATTGAAAAATTGTCTGACTGCAGCTTTGTGTTAAATAGCTAAAACACTCCTCTTTTCATTGTCAGTGCGCCGCGAAAGCGAAATTTGTAATAGTTCACTAATTAAGTCGGTCATACTGGTATTAACAGAGATAACGACAGATGCAGATCTCTGAGATCTTCGTTCGTGGAGTATGGCTGTTCGGAAAATGTCGCATAAATTCGGATTTGGGCAGGCAAGTGTTCGGAGTGCTGGCAGACGCGTCTACGCATGCTCGGAGTGTGTATACAGACGGAATGTTTCCTTATCCCTGTTCAAGGGTCTCGTACTGAGGATATGGGGCCGGGCAGGCAGAGGTTAAGCTAGCCTGCTCTCCACTACCCAGGTTCCATGCGTATCATTTCTGCCGCGCGTTTCAAACACGCAGCGCAGTTTTGATGAATCGGAATTTAAATTAAAGGATTTGACCATGCGCTGGTCATTGTAACCGAGAAAACTTTTCTTGAACTGCAATTTAGGGGAAAATGACGGTTCAAATGATAAAATGCAGAATCATAGTTAAACATTATTTGTTGATGTATTACGATAGGGTAGGCAGTGCCTACCCTGCGTACCCTGAAGAGCCACGCCTGCTACAATCCTTTCCCAAAACTACTACAAACTGCATGACAACGAAACAACAACAAAACGGAAATAAAAACTAGTTCCAGCGTACACCGTCGCACGGCGCTGTACAACGCCGCGTAATATCGTGTTCATAGCTATTCTATGCCAATGCAATGTGTACTTATGTGAAAGTTATAACAAAATGAGGGGAATATTAGAAGTATTCATAGGCACTTTGAAGCTAAATATAGGATAAATCACGAAAATGACCATTTCGACTCTTCTTAATGCCGTTCTAAATTTAATGACCTCTTTATTGCATAGATTCTACTCTACTTTCTTCTTCCTTCAACTTCTTTCGGACGGCGTTATTTACAGTTGCTTTAAATGAAGTAATTTCCTGCCGAAAGTAATTTGTTTGTAAGTGCTGGATATTTGGTTAATAGAAAGTGGGTGGACAGGAGCGGAAGCAATACTTCTCCTGAAGAGGTAAGTGTTACAGGACACGTACACATTCAATTACACAGAAAGGTACTTGCATGTTGAGGAAATAAGTTACTTTTGGAACAACAAAACAAGTTACCTTTTCCTTTTAAAAAAGATAAGTGATTTTAATCAATGTTTGCGGTTTCAGTGTTATGGCATAGGTGCAATAGATACCTATAATAGTGGGCTCTTCGAATTCATATATTTGCAGTCTCTGGAATGTCCAATATGTAAACCAGCTAAACTCAGGTTCATGAGGCAACCTTGGCCGACTCTACCGTGGACTTTGTACCTACCGACACACCCCTTCACTTGCCGTATAACACCATCACTCTCGTAGCAAACAGTTGTGGATTCTAACGGAGTGATATCGCTGTGTAAATTCTCCATGTCTTACAAACCTAAGTTCAAGAAGGCTGGGTGGACGGATTTCATGTTGAAGAAATAGAAATCTTGAAGTATTAATTCACAGATTCAAAGATTTTAAAATATTGAAAACAACTTCCTTCTTTTTCCCAATCCATTGGTATTGGAACCAAAATCAGCACCACTACAGTTGCAGATAGAATTAGTTACATGATATAGTTGTTAAAAGTATTTGTAAAGAACATTTAGGTATTTAAACTTGTCCCTAGAAATAAATATTCTCGTCTTAGGGCATTTAGCGCTCATATATTGGCAATATTTGCTACAACATACATTTGCAAGCAGCTTTTTTCTCAAATGAAGCAAGTAAAATGTAAACATAGAATTAGATATCAAATTTTCATATCTCGACACAACTAAAAATGGGTGGCGCCGTGGCCGAGCGGTTAGACCGTTTTCCTATCATCAAAGGGGCCCGGGTTCGACCCCAGAGACCCACGTGTGGTATTCGTGGTGGACGAAGCGGCGTCTGGGCGGGTTTTCTTCAGGTTCTCCGGTTTCCCTCGTCACTCATTCCACCAATTGCTCCATCATCACCTTTCCAATCATCGATTTTACCTGCATTTCATTCCAACCCCTTCCTCACATTCAAGCCTGGTGCTTGGCTGACCACCTGCTTCCAGGTCTCATTTAATTTTAATTTTGTCGCAAACAAGCTGGCAACACTGCAGATTGTGTGGGTGTCACTTTCCCTAGCTCAGTACATAAACAAACAACGTAACCGTGCGTCATAAGAACATAAACAGATACCGTGCCTTGTCCTTCTGAGTTTACTGTGCGAGTGTAGGCCAATTACAAGCGTTAGCTCCAAAAGCATTACATGAAAGCGAAAATACCCGACATCCAGAAACCACATCAATTCGCTGGCCAACCTTAACGTAACATTATTGACTTACTTCACGTCTGAAAGAACTGCTCGGAGTATTCACTGGGAATATATGTTTTGAGGGCCCCTGAATCATTAACAAGTATTTTTAGAAAAAGGTTCGCGTGTGTGACTGTGTGTCAGACTAAAAGTCGGTTAAAATCCAAAGTTGGTATTTAAGTTTAATGCCTTTAATGGTGCGACACGAAGATTTTGAAGAAAATTACTTTACCCTAAACTACCCTTTACATGGAAAATTATGATTTTCATGAAAATGGCTCTAACGATTTTGATTAATGTTTGAGATATTTTTATGATAAATGAAATGTATATCTTGCATTTTCTGACTATAGCCCAAGAAGTCATATTTACTCTGGATGACTTTTGCATAACTGGTAAACTGTTACAGACGGAACAAATCTTACTGTACAAAAATATAGATTTTGCTAAAATACACAACTTATGTCTGAATACATTTTTGTGCAGAGTAAACCATTTCGGAGATAAGCCTTGTTATTTGTGTGAGATTTGGAGAACTTAACACTTCTGTCAAATAGAACATCGATATTCATTTTTTATATGTTAACCGTGCAAAGAGGATGGAATTTGAAAGCTTTAAAAGATTTGACTATCGCCCAAAGCCTACTGTATTCTAATATTCCCCTTGCACCTACAAGGAAATAAGCAATAAGATAATTTCTGCAAATGTTTATCTCAACTAACACGAGCATATAGGAATAAGAGTTTGTAAGAATGGTTAGTACAAGAGTAGAGAAAGTCATGTGAGTGCAACACATCAGATTTTTATAATTAATAACTAATTGCCGTATTTTCAACGAAATTATTTTCAGTAATGGTTGCTATTTATGACACGATTTATATTACAATGTTTTCGACAGAATTTATTCCCATAAATTCACAAAATCGTTGTTAATGTTTATGTGTTACTCGTGGAGAAAAATCGTTGTTGTTTATGCCAAGTGAAGAGTGAGTTCTCATTGCCTCCATTTTGTTTGTAATTTTGAGGGTTTAGAAAAGAAATTGCTCCAGAACTAACTCCCAAATTTTGAAAAAAAAAAAAAAAAAAAAAAAAAAATGATGTGTTGCACTCACTTGACTTTCTCTACTTCATTCTTACAAACTCTTATTCCTATATCTTCTTCGTGTTACTTGAAATAAACATTTACAGAAATTATCTTATTGCTTATTTCCTTGTAGGTGAAAGGTGAATATTAGAATACAGTAGGCTTTGTGTGATAGTCAAATGTTTTAACGCTTTGTGATCCCGTTTTCTTTGCACGCTTCACATATAAAAAAATTAAAAACGATGTTGCAATTCACGAAAGATTTAAGTTTTCCAAAACTGACACAAATAACAAGGAATATTTCCGAAATGGTTCACTCTACAATATATAGACATAAATTGTATGTTTTAGTGAGCTCTACATTTTTTGTATAGTAAGATTCTGTCTATCTCTTACGGTTTACGAGTTATTCAAAAGTCATCCAGAGTAAACAGGACTACATAGGCTATGGCCAGAAAATTTAAAATATACATTTCATTTGTCATAAAAATATCTTAAACATTTGTCATTTTAATCAAAATCGTTAGAGCCATTTTTGATATAATCAACATTTTCGAAAAATTTTCCATGTAAAGGGTAATTTAAGGTGGGGCTATTGTCTTAAAAATCTTAGTGTCGCATCCTTGAAAGACATTAAACTTAAATACCAACTTTGGTTTTTAACCGACTTTTCGTTTTTGAGTTATGCTGTCCACAGACTGACACGGAGCTTTTTCTAAAAATCTGATGGGTTGCACTCACATGACTTTCTCTACTCTTTTACTAACCATTCCTACAAACTCTTATTCCTACATCTTCATGTTAAGATAAACATTTGTACAAATTAATTTATTGCTTATTTTCTTGTTGGTGCAAGATGAATATTAGAATGCAGTAGGCTTTGAGCGATAGTCAAATCTTTTAAAGCTTTGACATTCCGTTCTATTTGGACACTTAACATGCAAAACAAATGAACAACGATGTTCCATTTCACGAAAGTTCTAAGTTTCCCGAAACTCACACACATAACAAGGAATATCTCCGAAATGGTTCACCCTACAAGAAAATTTATTTGGACATAAATTGTGTATTTTAGCAAGATCTACATTTTTTGTATAGTATGATTTGATCTATCTCTAACCGTTTACCAATAATTATGTAAAAGTCGTCCAGAGTAAATACGACTACAGGGGCTGTAGCCAAGATATACGTTTCATTTGTCATAAAAATATCTCAAACAGATAACATTTTAATCAAAATCGTTAGAGCCATGTTCAAGAAAATAAACATTTTCGAAAAATTTTGCATGTAAAGGGTAGTTTAGGGTGGGGCTATTTTCTTCAAAATCTACGTGTCACATCCTTGAAAGACATTAAGCTTAAATACCAACTTTGGTTTTTAACCGACTTTTCGTTTTTGAGTTATGCTGTCCACAGACTGACAGACAGACACACACACAAGCGCGCGCGCGCACCTTTAATCTAAAAATGTTTTCTTTTGGATTCAAGGGGTTTCAAAACATATATTTCCGGTGAGATCTAGACAGCGAGTTTTTAGGTGTAACAGTAGAGAAAGTAAAAGTGGCTGTGGATTTAAACGTTTTTAAGAATTTAAATAGGAGAGAATCTGGTCATGTGTGATTATGACAGAAATAAGAGCAGTGTTTACCGAAGTACTTTCCAAAGTTGCTTTTCTATGCATGATTCAGAACGAATAAATAAGTAAATAAACATTACACAGCATGAGTTGAGGCAGGTATTTACGTTATAAGTAATTTAAATCAATCCACAAGTTTGGCGTCTGTAAACGACGCCACCAGCCCTGACCTTGACATACAGACGTGTTCAGAAATAGACCTGTTTCCTATTAACTGCACACGTTCGTATGCAACGTGTTACCTCTCCTCTTAGCGCTGTCAAAGACTCGCCGCGCATGTGTGAGCTATACGAGTTTCAAAACTTGCTTGCCAGGTGACACTGTAGTCGGTGCTGGGTTGTACGCAGTTACTGGAATCACCACTAGATGTCTCAACGTGTAACGGCTTCAGTTGTCACCGCCATGGGAGAGAAGCATTTTAAAATAAATACTCCAAACCAGTGGGTGCCGACTGGAATAGGCACTTCCGGTTCTACATCGTTCTGTCAAGGTCACCGTGGTGAAACATACATATCGAGCGCTGCATGCAACCTTTACTTTCAAATTCACACGCTAGATGACAGTGCGTACTTCCTGCGACAAACATTAAAAGGGTGCCAACACAATTGTTATACACCTCTGTATTGTGTTCTAAATAATTTTACAAAATAACGCACATTTAGTAAAACAAATTGGTGTATTTATGTCAGTTTCTACTGATAAAGGCCTTTGCGTAATATTATATTGGATAACTTGCACAGTATTTTAGTCAATGTACGATGTGAATAAAACAGTACAGTTGGCTACCTGTATCATATTTAATTCGAAACAGTGGGTGCCGACTGGAATAGGCACTTCCGGTTCTACATCGTTCTGTCAAGGTCACCGTGGTGAAACATACATATCGAGCGCTGCATGCAACCTTTACTTTCAAATTCACACGCTAGATGACAGTGCGTACTTCCTGCGACAAACATTAAAAGGGTGCCAACACAATTGTTATACACCTCTGTATTGTGTTCTAAATAATTTTACAAAATAACGCACATTTAGTAAAACAAATTGGTGTATTTATGTCAGTTTCTACTGATAAAGGCCTTTGCGTAATATTATATTGGATAACTTGCACAGTATTTTAGTCAATGTACGATGTGAATAAAACAGTACAGTTGGCTACCTGTATCATATTTAATTCGAAATTTAAAAGCTGTGATCGTTGTGGTGAACGTTCTGTGAAATCGTAACGACAGCAGAGCGAAAGTAAATCTCGTAAACCTTCAAATAATATTCTTGTATTTGTAAAACCCGCAAGATTTGAAAGACGTGCAAGAGCATATGAGCAGTAAGAAGGAAGTAAATCTGTTGTCACAAGGCCATTGGTAAGTACCTTTAATGTATGTATTTATTAAATAAACCATGACATAACCTGATTTGTAATGTACCTGCATTACTTGTTCATTTATTTTCAATATAGACCTGACTAATATTACTTTTTGCAAATCAACTGTAGTTCGAATCTAGTCTGCTTATGTATGATAATAATAATACTAAACAGTTTGTAACCAGATAGTTCTTAATACTAGTGAACAACAAAAGTGCATTTGGAGTAAGTTCACTTTTTGCATTCTCTGAATTTCAGAACTGTATACGTTGTAAACTGGACCACTGCAGTGCTGAACACCTACAGAAGTGCATCTTCAGGACTATGGTACAGATTTCCTTCATGTATCATGTGAAGTAAGTTACTTTTAATACATTTTCCATTTTACTGTCTCATAACCCAATGGCAGACTCATTGCAGACTCAATGGCATCTTTCGTAAATTATCTTTTCTTCAATTTTGTCACTGAGAGATTACTTACACAATCTGAATATTGTTGGTACAGCATTAAGAAATAGACTAGGATCACATGCTAAGGTTAAGCTTCTTTACTAGCTGTACAAAATAATACTGTCATTTTATCAAGGAATTCATTTAAATTTACAAACTTCAGTAAAGAAGGATGTGATAAAATCTCCAGTGAAATAAAGAAGCAAGTTTATGGTAAACAGGTGAAACTAGAATTTTGCATTTACAAAATTAGAGGAGTTTAGATTTGCTGAGGATGAGGGAACAATCTATTAAAAATAATTGGATATTTTGTATTTAGTGATAGGGTATAATGTAACGTATTGACCAAAATTCTTCAAATAGATTTTTCCACACTTTTAATACTATTGCACTGTTTTGTTGTACAAATATTAAGAATACATCTTCAGGAATAACAATTGGCACACACAATAGGTAATTTATTTCTGTAAATGTCTTTGACTTGCATTTTATTGAGACAAGGTGCAGAAAGTGAAGCAGTGAAATTAAATTATCTGCAGGTACTTCACGCAAGGCATCACGGGAGCCTTCCTCTACGCTGCATCCCTTCCCTCTCCTGTCCAGATGTTGCCAACATCAGCACTTCACAAAGAACACACACCATTTCCTGCATGTTGCTGACATCGTTCCTGTGTTTCATATGTTGGCAATACCACTTTCCCCACCTTCCCATACCTGACTCAACTCCCCTCTACATGCCATCACTATAGGTTGTGTTGCTTTCTAACGAGGTAGGGAAAAAGGTTATTTGCATGTTTTTTAGAGTTTTAGGAGGCAATATAATGATGTTAAAACAATAATAATATACTGATGTTATTTATCAAGGCACCCAACATTCTCTAATGTAAATAATTGTGATGAAAATTGGGTATTGGTCAATATGCTACATTATCCTTGATGGGCCAACCGAATGTTTTGTACCATCAATTGTTAAGCAATAGTATCATGTAAAAACCAAATGTTTTCATTTGGTTGGGTCATGTGTATAAATACGTTAAAGTATAATTGGAGCAGTGAAAGCAGTTTTCTTTCAACAAGTCATACAGTTGATGGTACAATTGTATTTCGTTCTGTGTTGCATTAAAATTATATTTGCAGCACAGATGTCAACACAGAGTTTTCAAGTGGTCCTGAAACTTAATTTTAGCTGTGCAACTGTAATTGATAGGTAACCATATACCTTAAATATGCCTGTTTCACAATTATTAATTGCTGGATTTATTCAGAATGTTTATCGTTGTACTGCGATAGGCTATGTTCATTTAATGTAAATATACTTTTTGAAATTTCATTAGGTGAAGTATAATAGGTGTTTGACAATTTGTTTTAATCCAAATCATTAGTAGTATGGGGTTTAATTACAACAATGCTATTTTACTCTTAGAGATGTATACAGGAAAAATTAAGTTTTTATTTATGGACACGCTTTAAGTGATATAGTTCTTAGTGTCCCATTTTATATTGGGCATGACAAATTGCGTAATTTTTATCAGAGGCTTCTTAATTAAGCTCGAGTTCGTTTTCGCACTGCAAATCTACAACACAGGACCAGCACACGCTTTCCTCCTGAACGACACCATGCTACATATGTTTACATCGCTGCCCATCAGGTTCAAACACCCAGGGCACATACACATGCCATCACAACACAATGAATCAACAATCACAAGTCACACTAACAGTTTAGAAACAAATCTGCGCAGTATCAGAAAGTTCAGAAATTTACGCTTGATTTTAATACGTTTTGAGCTGATCACTTTTGTGAAAAGAATACGATTCACTCTGACTTTCCAACTCCAACCAGCAAACAAGATAGGAAAAGATATAAGATGTGTCAGTAGAACTATAGAATACACACCAGGAGTAGGAAATTGAACCAAACTAAATTTTGAATGGGAGGGACTTGATTATGTTTTGAAATGAACTATATGAAACGCTGATGAATTACTTGCACTATTTCCTGTTGTTTGTTTCAGGGAAGCCTAATTGGTTTCGGCAGCACCTACTTTGGACAGTGTTATACATATCGCTTGATTAGTGACACTGTCTCATGTGCTAATTTTCAATGTTTTGTTAAATTATGAATGCCATATGAAACAATCTCAAATTTCATATCTTTCTCTTAATACATTCTTTTGTGAACTTGTGCAGAAAGTAATGTACATATATATTAAAGTGTAATTGCTCTTCAGAATCTTATTAAACATAAGCGTTAATATGACTTGTTTGTATTCTGTTTGAAACAGATAGTGCTGTTTTTTTGTACATAGTTGTTGGTATAATTATCTTCATTTAGAATTTACATGTATCTGTTTAGTTTTTCACTTCTTGTTCACTAAGGTTATCTTTCACAGTTTTTTTTAACATGATTACTAATTCACTGTGTACAAGAAAATTGCATTACAGATAACCTTGTGGTATCCTTTCCTGCTTTCCTCTGCCACTAACTCAATGTGTAGTTATAATTTCTATAGCCATTATTTGAAATTCTTGAGGGAAAGGGAATACAAATGTATTGAATAATCTCAACAATTTGTGATCTGACACTCTCCATCTGGTTACTAAAGCTATTATGATTAATTGAAGACAACTATTACTTGTAGGGGGAAAAATGTCAAGTTTAGAAATGGGTTCTTCTTGCCGAACTTCTTTCGAAGTCACATCTCGCACACCCATGAACAGTTTACGGCACATTTCCAGTATTCACATATTAGCGTAATATGCGATACATCAGCTACGTGGATAAGAATCGTTTACCGCGTTTGGCTTCCATGTAGTTCTTGTAACGCGTATTACGCTAATATGTGAAATTTTGAAATGTGCGGTGAACTATTCGTGAGTGTGCGAGATGATTTCGAAAGAAATTCTGGCGATGAATACGGACGAAGGAGAGGTGGGGAGAGGCGGAAGTAGCGCTGCTCGGTCGATATAGAGGCGCACTGCATTACCGACGGATCGTTAGTTCGTACCGGCCCCGTGGTGAAACATAGCGACATCAGCGCCATTTGTGACATCATCCTTTAACACAGAGTCGATCATCTGGTATAATCTGTGCTCCAAACTAAGAAAAGCGTGTGTTGTGTATAGCTGTTAAAAATGTGTAGTTACTTGTATATGTGATTTATTCTTGCTGTATACTCATGATAACCAAATTAAACGATCTGTTTTTGTGTGTTCTAACTGAACACTGCAAATATTGGAGTAAATATTGCCAATATACAAGCGTTAAATGCCTTAAGACGAGGATACTTATTTCTAGGAGGAACTTTAGATACCTCGATTCCTAAACGCTCTTTACAAATACTATTAATAACTGTCATTTTACAATGCAACTAAATTCATTTGCAACTGCAATGGTGCTGATTTTGGTTGTATTGCTAATGGATTGGCAAAAATAAGTACTAAAAACAGTGTGATTCAGGCTTGTGGGCCACGGTCTACTGGGTTCCTTCTCAGACGTTTCGTCTGCGACTGCGGCAGACATCTTAAGTGGCGGCGAGGTCAACTGGTCAAAGTAGCGACCATGAGCGTCGGCAGACTTTTTTCCAGGGGGGGGCACATGTTGGAAATTTGCATATATTATTAATTCATTATTTTATTGTCAAAATTTATATTTGTTGCATATAACCGTGTTGATTTATGCTAAATAACAATTGTTCTTAATTAAAATAATAGTTTAATAGTCAGTAATTGATTGCACATTAAGTTCACCAACTTCCATGGGGGGGCCGCGGCCCCCCCCCCCCCTTGCCCCCCGTTCGCGACGCCCATGGTAGCGACTAGTAGACCACGGCGCACAAGCCCGGATCACACTGGGGTAATTTGTCTCTGATGTGAGACTGCCTTTGTGGTTTACCAGGAGAAATACGAACTGGTTTGAGAATTTAATGCCATTCTGGCAGTTTGTCACAATAGCTCAGTGGTAAGCGGAAGGTCTGTGATTCAAATCCCAGTTGCGGCATTGAATTTTTAAGTTCCAGTTCTACCTCTCAAACTTTTCAAAATTGTTTATATAAAAAAAGGCTCTAACGATTTTAAAGTGGCATATGTTTGAGATAGTTTTATGGAAAATGAAATGTATATTTTGAACTTTCTGGATAGCCTATGTAGTCCTATTTACTGTTAAAGACTTTTATATAACTGCTTAACCATAAGAGATAGACCAAATCTTACGGGGAAAAAATGTAGGTCTCGTTAAAAAACACAATTTATGTCAAATGAACCTTTTGGTGAAGTGAATAATTTCGGAGATATCCCTTGTTATTCGTCAGAATTTTGCAATGCTTTTAGACGTTCTCAAATGGGAGGTGGTTATTCATTTTTTTATCTCTTGGTCATGCAAAGAGAAAGGAATTTCAGTCATAATTTAGCGACCACTCTTAAAACATTTTACTATCGCTCAAAGTGATACTTTGTACAGAAGAAAGTCATGCGAGTGCAACGCCAGATTTTTTTTTTTTTTTTTTTAAATTAATGTTAATATTTCTTTTCATTTAAATATGAGAGTGAAGTTTAAATTTTTTTGTAGCAAACCCCACCGGCGCAAACTAACACCAGATATGTTTGCTGTATTACGCATGCTTCAGACTATTTTCTTCTTCTCTTACGGCAGCAGAACTAAGCGCGGTGACGTCACACGCTGAACTCGTGTTCAGTGCATATTCAGCGGCGTTAGCTGGCGTCTTAACGGCACTACCTGTCCTCTCCTGCGAAAGGTGTTATGGAATTTCACTTCAAAAGGTTTTATCCTGAGGCAGAAGATAGGGGTAGAAGGGGTTTTTCCTCTAAATTGCTTTCCACTATGTACAAGCTTGTCAGTGCAGGGCAAAAACAGCTTTTGGCAGCTTCGTACGAATATTATGAAACACCTTAACCTTTCATACACACAAACTAAAAATGTCATTTAGACTCTAAATCATAAACTGCTGTTGAAATATTATGCAGACAACTCTAAATTTGTCTGAAAGTAAAAATGCCAAAACCACCAAAAGGCGGTCCAGTGCACTGGAGAGCGGGCAGTATTGGCCGATTTCCAATCCGGATGGCCAGCTATTTGTAACTCCATTTCAGTCTGTATAAAAACAAACCGCGTGGTAAAAGAACTCCAGAATTATTGGATTTTCGCCCGCACTGCAAATCTCTGGCAGATTGAGAATCTCCACCTAAACCTTAATTTATGGATCAAACATCGCTAGTCGAGCTTCAACAGCAGATATCGGCAGGTAATGTGTCAAGTTTAAGCTGACGCAAGTATATTGCTCTAATCCGATCTACGTCTACGATTTATTGCTGGGTTAACGAGATAATGTAGCCTTTATTAGGTTCCCAGCTTCATATAAGCGTTTATCTGCATATACCGGTTCGGATATTTATCACATAAACACTAGATAAAATTGCTGTATATAATGTAACCAAATGTTTGGCGCTTTGTTTGAGTTCGTATGCAAGGGTGTGCAGTCTCTTCCAATGACAAACTGGAACTGTGGTGTGAAGTGCACGGTTTACATGCCAATGCCTCTTTTGTTTACATGCCAATTACAACATATTGCTAGACCTGCTCTGTCGTGTCTCTGTGGTTTGTTGTTTTCCATCCATTGCTTGTTTATCATGGCGTCCGTTCCGAAGAATTCGATGTTATCTCCTTTCCCTTCTGTTTCTTTCTTGCTATCGCTTCTTTGAAAGCTTCTGTGTTTGGTAGTAACATTTTGTTCCTTATATCTTCCAAGAAGTACCTTTCCCTGGCGATTGCATACGTCATTCTTTTTGGTGCGTATTTACCAGTTCCTAGTGCTTTTTTTATATATCTTGCCTTTACAGATTCAAAAAATAAAGGTGTTGGAAGCTATTTATATCATAAATGTATTAATTTACTTCAGTGTTATTGAGTTTATTTTTAAAAAATCACAATCCATGCAATTTTAGTCTAGTGTAACTTCATTACCCATGCGTATCATCTCACTGGTTATTTTACGTGGACCCTCCCCATCCTTTACCTCGGGTAGATTTGACTACGATTGCTATTTTTTGGCTTTGAATGTATGGCCAGTCCATTTCGTCTATTCGAATTACTTCCTTTAAGGTGTCTGTGACAGGGATATCTAAATCTGTTCGGGATTTAGAAGAAGAATGACATATGCACCAAATTAATTCATGTAATAGAGGATTAAATCTTTGTAATTTTTTCTACAGCGAAATAGATGCTAGGGGACAGGAAGCCGAGACACCTGTATTTTTGTTTTCGATGTGTTTCCACTATAAAAAAGTGTGATGTGTTGCACTCACATGACTTTCTCTACTCTTGCACTAACCATTCTTACAAACTCTTATTCCTATATCTTCTTCGTGTTAGTTAAGATAAACATTTGCAGAAATTATCTTATTGCTTATTTTCTTGTAGGTGCAAGGGGAATATTAGAATACAGTAGGCTTTGGGCGATAGTCAAATCTTTTAAAGCGTTGAGCTCCCGTTCTCTTTGTACGATTAACATATAAAAATGAACAACGATGTTCCATTTCATGAAAGTTTTAAGTTTTGCAAAGTGACACACATAACAAGGAATATCTCCGAAATGGTTGACTCTACAAAAAATTTATTTGAACATAAATTGTGTTTTAGTGAGATGTACATTTTTGGTACAGTACGATTTTGTCTATCTCTTACTGTTTACGAGTTATTCAGAGTCATCCAGACTAAACAGGACAGGAGGCCTTAAAACATATTTCTGGTGAAATCTCGACATCGAATTTTTGGGTGGAATACAATACTTCTCTACTAAACGCAGTAGAGAAAGTAAATTTTTTTTTTTAAATTCAGGGGACCTCAAAACATATATTTCCAGTTAAACCTTGACATCGAATTTTTGGGTGGAATACTTCTACTTATTATACATAATAGAGAAAGTAAAACCTCAGGGGTCAACCTGTAAAATCAATGCGACAATGGTCCATTGTTGATTAAGGACCTTAAGGACGCATCCTTTGAATGGAACGCTGTACATCTAGGAGGCTCAGTTAATAATTACGCACACTCTGCAAGCCGGCAAGCGTTAGAGCCGTTTGAGTATACTCAATAACACGTGACTCGTGAGACGAAGCGATTCCAAGCCACTTGGAGGACGTCAAAGTGCTCGATGTTAGTTTCATGAGAGGTTTCACAGCTTTCGAGTTCTACTGACAGCAATATGGAGAGGTCGGAAACTCCTCTTTAGAGCGCTTCAACAAATACGGTTCAGAGCAGAAGCAAGCCAAAAAGCATTTGATAACCATCATTGAGCGGAAGAGGACCTCGCGGCAGTGCAAGTCTGCCCCTACAGTTTATCGTAGCAGATTATTAGATGCTCCAATGGAATCAGCGTGCATCTCTTGAGCTAAATTACCAGGCTTGTTGAAACACGACATCCGTGCCCCAAGGGGCTGCTTTTACTCCAACTTGTTCATTCCATATATAGACGAAGATGCGCAAAAAACAAACAAATAAGTGTGATCTTGTTATTCGTAAAAAAAGAGTCATGCGAAATGCTTCCGCAGTAACGTGTGAGGCTCGCATCCGGGAGGTCCTGGGTTCGACCTGCCTGATCCTTGAGTTTTTCGGGGGTTTTCCGAGGTAAATTCTGGGAAGGATAATTATATTCCTCTGAATTTCCCGTCTCTCGATTTCATTTTAGCTTCATTTCAATCCGGTCTTCCAGGGTCAGAAGTGTTGACAAAGGTCACTGCTTTGATGGGAGTTGCGCGAACTGCAACTACTGTTGTCGATGCATGGCCCAAACCTGATGGGATGAAGAACCTCCAGCGCACTTAGGGACCCTAATTCGCCCGGATTCCAACACGCCCGTAGAGTGTTTTCATTTCATCCCTTCCTTGCTGAGTCTGACATAGAATAGCCTGAACAGTTGGCTCAGTGTGGTATTCCCTTCGTCTATACCATAGATGGGGAGAACTGAACAATTGTCATTTCTTGTACATCGTAATTTTAACCACGTTCACTCCGCTACACACAGATTGGGTATCAGGGCATGCCCACTTTTATGTACCTACCTCAGAGAACCTCTGACTCTTTAAATTGTATCAGTGATGGAATCATGTCGGATAACATACTTTAAAGCCGAATGGGAACATAAGCACTTTTGTGTTCCCAGTAAAAACAAACCGTTGTGTTTGCTATGCTAAAGTAAAATGAAGGTAAACCAATACATCATGTTTGTATTCGGTTCCATCACTGCACGCCTTGAAACTTATCTTGTTTGTAAAGACGTGTTTAAGCGTAAACAAACAGAACCGGATTTATTTGGTGAGTGGAGAGGATAAACACTCGATTATATTCCTGTCATCCGTCTTCCCCGTGCCTGCCATAAACCAATGATTACTGAAGATAATTTCGTTGAAAATACTGATAATAATATAATAATTATAAAAACAACAACGGATAATGAAAATTGTATTAGAAATTGTTATATTATGTGTTATATTCGAGTGTTAAACTTTATTAAAATGAAATTAAGCTAATTACAAACAATTTAACGATAATAATTGAGCCAAAATGTAACATCGAAGCATAATTAGCTGCCGGTAGCTAATCTGTAAGACTCCTTATATCTCTGCGCGCGGTATCCGAACACTTGCACATGTAGCATTGTTAGAACCAAACTACCTTCACTAAAAATGAATTTGAGATCTCCTTGTGGTTAATAGGGGAAAATGCGAGTAATTTGGGAATTAGAATGCCTTACTGCTTGTTGCTATGATAACTCAGTAGGTAAGATCAACCGCTCGGAAAGCACAATATCCGTGGTTCGAATCCTGACTAAATTTTTCAGACTAATTCTATGTTGCCGTTCAACACATTTCCTCTAGTGTTCAAGTCAAAACTCATATCATCACATAGAGAAAATACAGTACGAAAATGTCATGTTGATATATGCTCTTTACTTTCGTAGCTAGCAGGTAGGAAATAGGAGGTTGAAATAAAGTTATGCTATAAGAATTTCCCAATATTTCCGCTCTCCAAACTCTACTTTTTACTTGCAACACCACATGAGTGCAGCGCTGCAGCTCTCTAAATAAGATAAGATAAGAGGTAGCCTACATCACTTCAGGGCAATGGCCTTCTACTCTAAAGTAAATGCAAAGTTATGAATGCTGGTCACAGAGTGCTGTTGTCAAGCGATACTTTTTACATCTCAACACATAAAATATCCTTAAAACATTACATTGTTGGTGTTAACCTATGACACAAGTTCGATTGGAAAGATGTTTTACTTGCAATGTTTCTGCCCTGAGCATGAATTATTTCACGTTTGTTAATTGAAATATCACTTGTCCAGCTTCAATGAACATTCACACACTCGTATCCCATTATTATTATTATTATTATTATTATTATTATTATTATTATTATTATTATTATTATTATTATTATTATTATTATTATTATTATTATTATTATTATTATTATTATTATTATTATTATTATTATTATTATTATTATTATTATTATTATTATTATTATGATTGTTATTGTTATTGTTATTGTTATTGTTATTGTTATTATTATTGTTGTTGCTGTAATGTAAACCCCGCGCGACAGCCCACGAAGGGCCAAGGCCTACCGCCCAGCCGCTGCGTCCCCCACCTCTGCCCACTACAGGCGTCATTGGTGAGGTGCAGTACTGGAGGGTGGGACGTGGTCAGCGCCCCGAGCCCTCCCGGCCAGTTATGCGGTCTTCTCGACCTGGGGCCGCTACTTCTCCATCAAGTAGCTCCTCAATTGGTCCCCCCGGGACCTAACGAGGCTGAGTGCACCCCGTGCCAGACCTCCCAGAGGGGATAAAATCCCCATGCTGGTACCGGGGATCGAACCCGGGTCCTCCGCGCCACAGGCAAGCGCGCTGCCAGCTGCGCTACGGAGGCGGCCATTATTATTATTATTATTATTATTATTATTATTATTATTATTATTATTATTATTATTATTATTATTATTATTATTATTATTATTCTATTATATTATATTATTATTGTTATTATTGTTGTTATTGTTAGTTTTCAGATGCAAGATGCCACTTTCCCCACAGCTCGTTTTCCTTTTGTAGTGACAATTTTTAGTGTTTAATACTTTGATAATACCATTTCGTCCATATTGCAGACCTGGGTATAGTGGGCACAGTTTATCGGCAGTTCCCAAACATGGCCGACATTACACTAAACAACTGGCGAAAGAATCCCAAAGAGCAGTTCTGCCAACTTACATAATAAAGGCATTTCTAACCTCAAATATCACAGGTTTAAAGTAACATAGCTTCAAATGATAATAATGCTTGAACATCGTTACCACACAATACATGATGAGCGTACTCACCTTCGGCAAATCTTGTTCTGCAATAACTTTTAGATAAATTCACTTCCGAACGCTCAATATCGTAAAGTGTATTTAATGCATTACTGTGTAGCAAACACAAAAATCACAACAGTAACTATAACTGCATATACTGCTCTAAGAGAATTCAAGCAAAACCACGCAAACACGAGCAGTACGTCCACAGATTGACTAATTTATTAATACGGTGTCTACACAAAATCTTGTTTTAAAATCTATCAGTTGGCCTCTCTGCAACGCGTTCATAAACAAGGACTTCTGTGGCAACATAACAGACGCAATAACACTAGCTACGGCCGTAGCTTTACCATGGTTATATGTTACGAACAGTTGGTGGCACTAATGCAACCTAACGGATGGAATATCACCAACTATAACCAGACTGCACCATAATGGGGGGAAAATGTCAAGGTTGTTTATGGGGTATCTCAATATGCTATGCCTACTATAGCAGAGAATTGTTTCCAGAGCAAATCAGAGAGTACTCGATTGGAACTTATTATTAAAGCAACGCTGTTTTCTGTGGAAGACTTAGAGACAGTTATTCCTTTTCAAAAAATCCTGCCTGGTCAACGCCTGGCATTTGGGTGTTCGTGAATGGGTGATTTATTTTGTTGAGTTCAATATATTTAAAGATGTTAGTGTCAGTCCATAGAATGTGCGACCAAACAAGTTAGAATGTTGCGTTACTTCCATTTTCTGTCCTTGATTTAAAATTTAGTTAAACATTCCTAGTATTGAAACACCTGCACCTTCCTTGTGTATTTTCCATAGTCCTGACTCATCAATATGAAAATACTCTGCGACTTTCCTCTTGGATATGCCACTTGAAGCGATATCCTTAGCTTTACGTCTACGATATGTTATGGAGGTTGCTATGCCCCGTTTTGTCTAGCTGTAATGGCCGGAGCGGGGTCCCAAGTGAGGGAGGCAGGATGAAGTTGTTTGACGTATTCGCAGAAAAAATACTGGTTTCTCAAATTTCGCCATACCGTTAATACACAAAGTTTCCTGCAAGATTTTTTAATTCACTCTTAGCTTTCTTACACTTGAATGTTCGTGCGATTCGTTGGCCTCAGAACTTACCATTTCGAACACAAAAATAACAGGAGCTTTTTCGCCGCAGTCCGTTAATTAACTAAATTCGGCGTGTATTTATCTGCAGATTGTTCCGTCGCCATTCTTTTGTTGTGCAATTTCTTGCTTAGCACTATTTCATTTATTCATTGCCCGTGGCTATTCATTTGGATTATAACACTAATAAATTAATCGTTCGCTTAATATTTTACGTGCCCTACTTTCGATGTGTATTCGTATTTATTCAATTTTCGTTATTTTGCACGCGCTACTCACTGTAACTTTGTGTGTGAGTGAGTGTGTGCGTGTGTGTGTTTGTGTGCACACCGACGTTACATTTTCCAACTATCTGACAGCCAAGGTTTGAGTGCAAGCGATGCTTTCCAAATTACCCACAATAAGAAACTCACTGGCAGCCTTCGTAATTTTCTATATACCGGGTCAAGTTCAACTCTATTCGGATTGGTGGAATTTCTTTCTGTTAGGACATCGTTTTACGTCATTGATGTATTTGGAACCTTTTAAAACTTCAATTGTAACTGTTTGGAACTCTAGATCTTACACTCCGAATACAAAGGAGACACTTGGGTTTCCTCACCGCCACGTTTGGTAATAGAATTCTCCCAGCGACAGTTTTCTCTTCATATTTTACGGAAATCTTGTAAAAATCTCAGTGCGGTTTCAGGTGTTATTTATTACTTTTGGTTTACAAAATTATAGCAGTTCATTAATTCTTCCAGGGCTTTCCTGTTTGTTTGGGACAAGTATTATACAATTAAACAAAATTCCCGGTTAATTAATAGGCCATAATTACATAATTATTCGCATGCAACGAGTTGTTTTATGCTATCGGAACTATCGCTTCCCACTAGCAATTTTTATCGGGCCTTAGCAAGCATTTCTTGCCACATTTACATTTTGGTCTGTGCTGCCATCGCACGGGGAACTACGGAACCTTCAACTAACGTTACATGTACTTCAGACTTTTTATTTTAATATTCCTTACAAAAATTTGTGCACGCATTATTACTTACAAAGTTAACTAATTTCCAGAAACTTTAATGTACGAAAATTAAAACTTACCCCATTGTTTAAACAGTTTCCACACGAAGGTAACCAAGTTACGTTAACACAACCGCAACCATGACACCTTCAAAACTACCATACAGTGGTGGCAACTTAAGGGACACTGGGAGTGAAATTTTGGTCAAAATTGTCAAAAAATCGAAAATTGTTTTTTTATCTTAAAATGTTCCTGGAACTCCTATGCATTTGGATCAGCTAACATTTTTCATATCCCCCACTCCATGTGGTCATTACGGCCGTTTCAAATAGCGCTCTTCCCTTAACGTACACAGGATGCTCCTATATAAAAGCCTGTTTTTCTCAAAACTACATTTCTGCAAATTCCGAAAGAAGGTCGCGCCTGAGTTTTGCTTCAAATTCAATGAAAATTTCCAAAAGTATTCATAAATAGCAGCTAAACAAAACTATGCTTCAATATTGATGTTATCATTAACATGAATTCCAAAAACATTTTTTTTTGTATGAAAAAATCAATAATTTTTAAGATTAAATTTTCTTTGTTATTAAAAATATATGTACAGCATAATCAGCAAACGTATTTGAAATATCTCTTCATACAATTGTTACCCATGTTTTAGAGTATCAGTTCTGCCAATATAAATGAATTTTGAAAAGTCAATAGACGCGAGCTCTATTTTGAAAATGTGCTTATTAAATTCATAAAATAATTTATATATCATAAACGAATTATCCAATTTTAATGAAATTTGGTGTACGTCCTATTCTTATACACAGTAAAAATTTCAGAAAAATCTATCAAGAAATGTGGAACTTTCAAATTTCACTCCCAGTGTCCCTTAAGAAATTGAAGACAAAAGAAGCGATAATGGGACTTTTGTCCCGTGATTTATGCAACTGTTTCAGCTTCACATAAAGACGTCAAGAAGTTGCCGTTAGAGTTTGCGTAGTCATACCCCTAATGCCGACCCCTAACACTCTTTTGTCAACTGTGAAGACTGAAGTAAACGTGGAAAGTATCTCAATCAGAGAGGATGCTCCGTTCATGACCTCGGTTACCGTGTCAGTTTCGCAGTGATAGCCAAAGAGCATGAATATTTTCAAAGTTTTGTAAGAATCCTTGAAGAAATCCAGAAGAACGACGGTTTGAGGTGCAAACAATGAAAATAAGAGGAATAGGAACCTTCCAGTAAGCTACATGTTCGGGAGTCTATCATCTACAAAGCTTAGTTTCCTGCTCTATGTCCACAAGGAGAGCATGTCAATTTAAGGAAAACAGGGACTTCAACAAAGGAGCAAGGGATGGGATGGGATGCAATTCCAGCTGTATGAGAAGAAATGACCTCTCGGGAGTGTGCCCTCCTTTATGAGTATATATGCTCTTGGAAGCCTGAGTGCTTCTGCCCCAGTTACTTGGATGTGGCTTGTGCCACTTTAGGGGTTGTGATCTTTGTTAGTAATTAAAGCTCCATTTGAGCTGCGACATACACCTGCAGTAAATTTACTTGCTCTCAACTTTACGACCTTCTGTGGTAAACACCCTCCTGCAATACCTCACCGCACTCGTAAAGTTAACATGCGGCATATCTTTTGTTTTTGAGCCAGTTGTCACTTCACACTTTAACTTTCTCCAATGAAATTCTTACCTTACACAAAAGCTGCATGGCTTTACAGTTGACAAACTCCATTTGGAATTGACGCTTCTTACTTTGTCTACAATATACCTAAAATAGAATTCAATATGAGAATTTGCTGGAAATATCTTTTGTATTCCATTGAATGAAAACAAAATGCGTGTGTAGAGGGCACCATTTTTTAATGTTCCATTTAAAAGTTGTCTTTAAAAACTGTCACAACGGCGGTTTTTTAAGTTTGGAACAATTGCTCAACAGAAGAGATGTTCATTCGTTTTACAGTGGTTTTTAAATTGTTATGTTAGTATTACTTTGGGCCATTACTAGCCCTCGAAAGTTGAACATCCCTAAATTGCCTAATAAAACGTTTTAAAACATCTAAAATATCCAAGACTTAAAACCTGGAAAAAGGATATACAGGAGTGATCTAAATTAATTATTAATTTCAGTTTCAATTAAATTTCTAATGCATATGTTTAAAAATACGACAGTGTGAAAGAAATGCTTCATATGACTTAGGAACCATTAATGGACATTCTGCAGAAAGATTTTGGAATAGGCATATCTTTGCTAATGCAATATTCTCACTACTAGCACTTTGTAATTTTCTTTTCTCTGCAGTCTGTTGTAGCCAAACATAACGGTGCATATTAGTCAAAAGAAATTGAAATTGAGGTTAACCACTGTTGAACAGAAAAAAGAAGGCAAAGTTGCCCCCCCCCCCAAAAAAAAAAACCGACTGTTAAATTCAGCAAAAGGCTAAAAAAAAGACTTTTAAACCCAAACAAATGCCGAAAAGACAAAAAGCGACAAATCAAATCAAACCTTTTCTGGCCTATAGTGACTCAGTGAACATGGGGCCCCGTCTTCGAACTCTAGAAGAAAAAAAGATTTTTCCTCCACTTCCTAGCTGTACTTATTATATTCAATTCACACATTCATACTTTCAGACTTCAAGGAGGATGAGAAATAACCCTATCTGAAGAAAAATGTCCACATTCGTCCGGGAATCTAACCCGGGACCTCCGGATTTTAGTGCTAACCACCAGACCTCGAGAGTATCTTTGTTCCAACATGCTATGTGGAGTAAATACCATTCGTGGTGTTAAGTTCAGCATCTCCAAAAGTGCGGCATGAGTTTTTAGGAAGTCCCTACCCTTATTGAAAAATCGTCATTTTTTATTTTATAGAAAGCAGCACTTTGGATTACACCAACAGATCTTTAACATAATTTGCATGACCAAAAGCATTTCTTCGCTTAAGACATACAGTTCTCTTCATACTGATTGAGTTGTGTATAATTTTATACAACTAGTCAACTGCGAGTGTAAACGATAGGAAAATAGCATATCTCGTTAAAACATACATAAAACATAAATGTTTCATTTACCCCCCCCCCCCGCCTAAAAAAAAAGAATATATATCAGGTGGCCCACCAAAGCCGGCCCCAGCCTAAGTATCGTAGATAACCCTGCCTCCGTTAAAAGAGTTGCAGAAGCTCACGGCGGAAGAGAGGCCAGTGGCGTTGCTGTTTCTTAGCGGGACGTAAGGTGAGAGGCAATTGAACCAGCGCGTGTACTTGGTGATAATAGACAATAATAGTATAAACAACTGGGAAAGTCTCATTCTGCTTACAGGATCTTTATTTACCAGGGAATAAAGTCTGCTATTGTATGCTATTGTATGTATTGAATATATGCTGCTATTGTCTAACATTTGAATTAGAGATTGTAACTATTACTATTACAACTACTGCATTTGTATCTGTCCATTATTATAACCGCTATTCAGCAGATGGCATTTCATACTTTGAGGACGATTCTTAAAATATTGTTAAAGCCCTAAATGTCTATACATACTCCCGCTGACGTTTATTCCTATGGCAGTTATTTATTGCACACGTCCACTCTTCTAGTTGCCTCTTTGGGAAGATATTTCACATTAATAAAGTTTCTCTAAACAAGCTTCTCCCTTCCAGAAAAATACTTTATAGCAAATGGAGAAGGGAGTTTACGACGTTCTTCCTTACTTTAATTTTCTGGCAACCCTCAGGCTATGGGCTAATGACGAGGATGCTGCAGAAGCGAAAGGTGAAGTGATAGCGGAGGTGGTAGACTTCTGCGCAAAATATGAGCACTGCCTCCTTACTGCTAGACGACTTGACTTCTGCACTCATTTGAATTGCAAATTAACCGCCGGACTGCGACTTAGTTACTTTCCGGACAGGAAGCTTAGGTGCACCAGAAGAGAACGGGCACTACGCTTTTATTTTACAAATTATCTTAAATTGTTATTCTTTGTAGTAAGCATAACAGCTTATTTCGTAAGCAAACAGCACTCTTTATTTAATGCAAGCTACGCTCGTATTTTGTCTATTTATTTTGCATTACTTTAACTGCATGTTCATATAGCATTCGCATATATTAAACGTCATAAAATCTCCAAATTTTATATTAATACTGTAACAAAATAACAATTCGACGAATCCCACTCCTGACACCAGTGTGACAAAACGACAGAATGGGGTCAAATTACTTTTCTATCACTTTATCGTCTTCTAAACATTTGCACAAATCTCAGTTTTCTTATCGTTAACACAGTCTATAGTCTTTGGTGATATCACTACTCACAGCTGTTTTCTTCTCGTAACCTTGACTCACTCCTTTCTCTGTCTCTCATTCACTAACACCGACAATACAATACCCGTTTAAAACGCGACGAGACACGCACAGCTGTTTCACACTCACACACTGACCGACTCATGTTTGTAACTGTCTCCCTCTCTGCTGTTTCCTCGCCTCCTTATATAGCGGGGATGACATCACACGGATTGACATTGGATCCGGAGCGCTTGAAAAGTCCAAAACCGTGAATCAGAAGAAGAAAAATAATTTTGAGTTTTAAGGCTATATACATTTGCAAATAAAATGTCTTGGGCAATTTGCAATTTCTAAGGGGGAATATTTTAGTTGCGAGGAGGTTCCCCCTTCCCCTACGTTCTCCTTGGTCTAGGGGTAACATGCTAGCCTCTGGTTCCCGAAGCTCAAATCCGGATTCTTCAGGTCTATAATCCTTAGCATAGCTTCCTTCGGAAGGCAAGTTAATTTGTGACATACAAAAGCACGTCAAGCGTGATAAAGAGGCCTTTGAGCAAAATTAAAGTGGTCTTTCACGTCCAATATAGAAAGGTATGTGGAGAACCACAACAGCTGAAGAGTTTCTATAAATAAATGCTCGATTTCAACCCTCCCCCGGACCACCCCCTGAATCCATCCGCCCAAGTACAATCACGGAAAAAAAAAATTGAGCGCATTAGAAGAGCAGTCCCACGTCGTTTTACACAAGGCGATATTTCCAAAATGCAGCTGAGTTTATTGATAGTCTTTGTTCCTTATATCCTGTCGGGGACACAAATAGATAGGTTGCTACACCACCCCTTTCTTTATCGGGAGCAAATACAAATGCCACTGGTTGTTCAGGACACAGCCTATTTGACTCGTTTAGTCAAAACGCACATAATATTAAATAACGGTTAATTTAAATTTTTGTGTGCACTATGTCTCGTACATTTCAAATAACATGCATAATAGCTTTTGCCATTTAAGTAATAATATTAAAACGCCCAGCAAAGGATTAAAACTGTCTTAAAAGGCTAAATTAAGTACGAAAACTCACGAAGTGGTAATGACATAGCGCTTGGCATACAAATGTGATTTCAGTCCAGTCTCGAAATAGCTGAAAAGAATTATGACTGTGTCCTGTGAGCTAACCCCAGGAACACGGGTTCGCGCCTCGGCATTGTACAATTTTTTCTAATGTTCAAAGCATGGAAACCGAATTCACAATAATCTACGTAATTATAAAGTCTCTGAGAATTTAGGATATTATAACTTGAATCGTTTTTAGTTATCTGTATTTTGTAATAGAATAGGTGTAATGCCTTCTGCCCCATTGAAGTAGCATTATGTAGTGTGTTATTATGAATGCCGACTCCCTTCATCCTCCACGCGTAAGCTGCTGCATGGTATTTTGTGCAATTCGTTCTCCATGTATTCGACAGACAAGTACACTGATATTCTTTTGATCTACGGTGAAGCAAGAGCCAGTGCACAAGCAGTTCAGCATTTATACCGGGAGAGATATGCTAATAGACAACAGCAGCATAAAATGGGAATAAAACAGTTACAAATTATGTAAAATAATAACAGCTGTTAACAAAATTGTTCAGTGTTATTTCTGAATATTACACGGTAAAAAAAGTTAGCACATGCAGAGAAGTCGAACCACATCTACATCAGACGGATTACTTACGAATCGGGTGAGAGGTAAAGATTAGGTTTAGCATGTAGTATTCTCTGGTCCCAGTCTACATTTGCAGAGGTGCAAACGTCAGTTGTCCTATTAAGAGTAGGTATATTAAAAGGCGATATGCTCTAACATCTATATTTAGTACCTACTAATTTCATCAAGTGCGTAACTAAAGACACCCATGTTAAATACTACTGTAGAACCCAGCACAGGGGCCGATGTTTTCATGTTAGAGAATAAAATGCGGATTGCATAAAACTGGAAAATAAATGGGCCGCTGGCTCACTTGGTATATGCTCAATTGTATTTTCTATACATCAAGAGGAACAAAATAGGTTTTTACCTAAAATCCTAGATCTGTTAATTACTATCTAATATTATTCTGTGAGTTGTTGCTATATAATAAGCAGAGGATTCTGAAGCAGCTACCAAATATTGATCTCAGCAACTACTTGCTTGCTCTGTAAACTTGTCATCAAGTTGCCACCATGACGGCAGAAGGCGGAAACTTCAGAGGAATTTGCCAGAACTGAGGCTTGATTATGCAACTTGAGATCTCACTGCCATGTCTGGATAATCACAGCTTAAGTGTTCCACACCCAGTAAAACAGTTTGCTAAAGCATAAATAGGAATTAATTCTCAGCTAAAAGGCCAG
This sequence comes from Tenodera sinensis, assembly GCA_030765045.1. Lineage (NCBI taxonomy): Eukaryota > Metazoa > Arthropoda > Insecta > Mantodea > Mantidae > Tenodera > Tenodera sinensis. The sequence goes on from CM060973.1 coordinate 69,401,741, forward strand.
TCTACGACTCTTCCTGTTTCTGTAAAGTCACATTCAAAATACTCAGTGTTTTCACTAAACTGAGACGCACTTCTGTGTTAGAGTGGTCAAAAATGTCTGCATGCTTGTCCACGGGTTGTTCATCGTCCTCTCTAGGCAGCTCTGCACTGTGATGGACTTCCGCGCGTCTTGTGGTGTGTCTGCTTGCGCCCTATAGTCTCCTGTGATTCCTTTACTTCATGACTTAAAAATTGAGTAAAAATTACCTAAATGAACAAAAAGTTACTTAAAAGTTGCCTTCATTTGTTGATTTCCCTGCGCATTTAACTTATACTTTATCACCTAATACTGAATTACAATAAGTTACGGAAAACTTTTGTTTAACATTTTCAAATTTGAAGGATTAGCTATTGGCAACTAATACGACTTGCCTATTAGGAAGCTTCTTTCAACATCAACAGAAGAAATTGGGGCTGCTTAAAACGGCAAATATTGCAGGTTTGGAGGTCATCTTGATCGAGGGAATACTTCTTATCTGGTAATACATCGGCGATCTTGCAATTGTATCATATACACTTAATTACATTTTCCATTAAAGACAGTAGAGCTGGAAGTGTTAATTTGTGCTTGACGAATCCAAATGTTTACTAAAATATGAATAGGTGAGTCACATTCAAACAGATTTCCAAGACTTTTCAGATTTTGAGGTACTGAAACTTGGTTTTTCTAATATAAGAATATAAGAACAATATGACAAAAACCTCGATTTATTCCTAGAAATTATTGTGATGCCGGCCGTGGCAGTACGTCACAGGCGGTCAAGGTCAAGTTATGTCACATCACTGGATGCGTGACTGACAACAATGGAGCACTGCAGAACAAAGACTTTCTAAAATGTTCGCGAGTCTTCTAGCTGCTGGCTTATTTGTGGCAGCTTCGAGAAAAAGGTCAGTTTCGAGAAAAATCCGTGCTACGTCATTCTCGACCACAAATGTAAGCGACCCGACGAGAGAAGTAGTTGATTGGTCAACGGGACAGGTGTTAGTAGTGCATGTATGTGTACAGTCATAATGAGAGAACTGTGTGCATCGACAGAGACAGTTTGGGACATTTAACGTCACGTCGTGGTCTTGAAGTGAAGCAGTTCTTGTGAGTGTTGAGTGATTGACAAAGTCAACTGTTTGTGAGACAGAAGGGTAAAGAAAAACAGAAAATTGAGTATCAAGGTAACAACAAGCCAAGGACAGTTTTGAGTTGTAAGATCACAAACAACTTTAGGTTGTGTTAAGGCCAGTGTATTGTGCTTCTGTTTAGAGGAAAATAAAGTGACATAAAATATAATTAGACTTTTTCATTTTGTTACACTGTTGCCAAGATGGGATTTGTCATATTAGCCATTGTTTCATTATTTAAACATGATATATAATGTAAAATTGCTTTGTCAGATAATGTGTCTAAAAATGCAGAAAAAATTACACTTAAAATTTCAGTCAAAATATTGTGAGTCATGTATATTTTCCATGTGGCATTCCCTAGCATCATCAGACAAGGTCCTACTTATAACCCTTATCTCGAGTATTATAATTTTGATATAAATATAATGTTTTGTAAGAATACATTGCAGAAGAGATGCAAAAAGTAATAGTGGGTAGAGAAAGTTACATGAATGAAGATGTTCCGTGTTGGCGAGTGTCCCATGTCTTCTCAAAAAGAAAGCTGGATGTTAAAACGAGCTGTGATATGACCCAACATTAAGGAGATGAAAAAGTTTAGGTCGGGAAGTTGAATGTAGCCACAAAGTGCGAGGACGGGACTTAACCCCGCCGTAAACATAGACCAGAGTCATAAAAGAACACGGCATTGCAACCATATATGGCGCCGTTAAACGTGAGGAAGCTTTAATTAGTACATTATTATCTTGTTGTAAAAATGCTGGTGCTGAGCTGACAAAATACCTTCACGGTGTGCCTCGTGTCTTGTCTTTTTACGGGCGCAGGGAAAACTCGGGTTCAAAAACAACCCTGATAAAGTCTATTTTCTCTCTCTTTTCGCACTATAAATTAGCAAATATACTCATGTCCTACACACGGCTATTGCGTGGAAAAACATTTATTACATCGCAACTATACTCTTCTGTTATCAGTAGAGCTAGGACAAATATCCTTTTCCTTATAATGTGTGCGAATAGGGGAAAGAGGTCACAAAGGTAATTTGGAATTGTAAACATCACAGTCAGAGGTGTAACAACACATATAATTATAAAAAATCTGATGTGTTGCACTCATGTGACTTTCTCTACTGTTGTACTAACCATTCTTACAAACTCTTATTCCTATATCTCCATGTTAGTTGAGATGAAAATTTGTACAAATTATTTTATTGCTTATTTCCTTGTAGGTGCAAGGGGAATATTAGAATACAGTAGGCTTTGTGCCACAGTCGAATCTTTTAAGCTTTCAGATTCCGTTCTCTTTGCACACTTAACATAAAAAATTAACAACGATGATCCATTTCATGAAAGTTTTCCTTGCCGAAACACACACTGAACAAACAATATCTCCGAAATGGTTCATCCCTCAAGAAAATTTATTTGAACATAAATTGTATATTTTAGCAAGATATACATTTTTGTATAGTATGATTTGGTCTATCTCTAACGGTTTACCAGTTATGCAAAAGTCGTCCAGAGTAAATACGACTACATGGGCTATAGCCAGAAAGTCCAAGATATACATTTCATTTATCATAAAAACATCTCAAACATATGGCATTCTAATCAAAATCGTTAGAGCCATTTTCAAGAAAATGAAATTTTTCCAAAAAATTTCCATGTAAAGGGTAGTTTAGGGTGGGGATACTTTCTTCAAAATCTTCGTGTTACATCCTTGAAAGACATTAGACTTAAACACCAACTTCGGTTTTTAACCTACCTTTCGTTTTTGAGTTATGCAATCCACCGACTGACACACACACACACACACACACACACACACACACACACACACACACACACACACACACACTCACACTCACACTCACACTCACACTCACACTCACACACACATACGGACTTTTTCTAAAAATGCTTTATTTGTATTCAGGGAATTTTAGGGTGGAATACAATACTTCCTCTACTTACTAGTAGAGAAAGTAAAACGTAAACATTACACATACCTACATGCGTATTATCAAAAATATTAACATTTACTTTCTGTATTGTCTAATCATTCGTCTGTTGACTTGTCAAATACTTAGTATATTTTTTCATGACATTTTTACTTACTCTACCACGTATATTAGTATATACCCTCGTATAAGTGAGTCGCCCGGACTGTACGGTCAGTATTGGGACAGGACTGTTGAGGAATTTTAAGTGATAAGGCACTGTCGGGCCAGTTTTTAGACAGTTAATCGTCACAGTTGTTTGTTATGTACAGTGAGAAGTATTTGTGTCAAGATTACGATAGAATAGAAGGCTTGATTGTAAATTATGCTAAGGAGAATTGTGTTTTGTGATTCAGTTTTAGAAGGAAAATAGTGGCATTAAAAGCAACCGGATCTGTCATTTCTCACAATATGTACTGTAATCCATGCATTTGTGCCATTAAACTGAAACTGCAACTGACGCTTTCAAAGCGTAACGTTTGGCTTTGCATTCTATAATTCCGTTTTTCATTTGAAATATGGGGCCTTAAAACGCTGGGAAAAACATGTAGAAGTAATTCACAGAAGGTTTTGTAAAATAATATTGTATTACTGAGTAGCACAGACTGAATTAGGGAGTAGGAACAAAAAGGCTTATAAAATAGTAGAAAGAGTTGTTAGATACCAATTTAGAATAAATTTATTGAAGGTAAATTATATATTAAAGCACTGTGTGGTTGTACAGGACAAAATGGGTGCAAAAAGAATCTTCGATACACATAATACAGATAATGTTGGAGGCAATAAGAATTGCGGAAACATGGGCAGAAAGAAACAACAAAAGTAAGGGCTAATAGAAGGAAATTAGAACAAGGGCATAGGATATGGAAAAAAAAAAAAGAAAAAGAAATTCTAAGTAGTTTTAATGAAGAAAAGGTCATTAATAGATTATAAATTTTTAAAAATGGAATGGGGAGAGAAAAATACATCGAAGTATAAAGTAAAGAGGCCAGAATGGGGTATCGATGGGCTAGGGCGGGGAAAATGAATGGCATGGTAGGGATGAGAAGGGGAAAGACATGCACGAAATGTGGTAGATTATATGAAAATTAGCACTATATTTTCAAATGTAATGGGACGGAAAAAGGGACACAGAATTTAATACTCAAGAAATGGAAAGGTCTTCCAACATAGTTAAAAGTTAGGAAAAATTTTAATTGAAAATCAGATGAATATATTGAAAAAGCACGAAAATATTTAGGAAAAATAAGTATGAGTAAATAGAGACAATGAAAAATGGTATTGAGATGTAAAAGTAAATTGTGACTTAAGAAACTTTCCCATTATATATAAAATAAGATGTTGAATATAAGGGATAGTAACAGAAGTAATCAACTCCAAGAGAAAGAAATACACTATATAAATTTCTAGCTGGCAACCAGTTGGAATATCTACTGGCACTCTGTAGCTAAGCTAACTGTGGGAAATATTGTTAGAATTAATTATATTTGTTTTGTTTTATTATTGTAGTAGATTAAGGTTGTATTTGTATAATTCGAATTGTTACAATAAACATTACTTACATTTAAAGTTTATTCAAAATATTTCCTGGTTTTGTTGGACATTTTGTAACTCGCAGTGCAGTGTAGACATTGTTCAACCAATGGAGACCAGTCTTGGTTCATTTGTTTTCTGTGGGGACGTCAAAGTTGTGGCTGGTATTTGCTTATCATTTTCAGGTATCTCGGTGCCTATTTCCCTTGACAAAACTAAACAATACCTTGTATTGCCGCAGGGTTTCCTTTGGGAGCTCCAAAGGATCCATGGTTGAGACTCTAATCTACGAAAGTCCTCTTCAGGAAGAACCGGAAGCCAGCCCCATTCTGGAAACCAGCAGCCCCTTCCCAGCTGACGGAGAAACCACAGAGTGAGTACACTATTTCTTATTATCACTCTCATGCTGTTTTCATGCTTGTAACTTTTCGGATCGACTGCTAAGATAACTTCTATTGCATTACACAGGATGTTAGGGTATAAGCGCAGGTATTTTAATAATTGTTTCCTTAGTATGTATGCACTTCGTGTGTTTGATGCTTTTTCTTCCCTTCATCTAACAATTTTTACACAAACCAATCACAAAGTTTACTAATGATGTTTTTTACGTGGTCGCAACTGTGCCACAATGAACAATGCCTGTCACACAGACTATCCTTTTTGCTTCACACCTTAATGCGTGACTTACTGGCCAAGGTATTTTGAGGTCGATGGCCTTTCAGAAAGCCTTAGAACTTGATTCCGACACACCATTTGTTATTACGAGACCGGCGTAATCCGCGTCATTCCTTTTGTGCCGTGCTCTGATACGACAGAGATCTGTGTATCTATCCTTTATTACGATCATGGTAATGTTCCTTCATCACCGGGCTGCAAGAGAATGCACAACATGCGTGTTTAAAACTGTATTGTACCATCTAGTAACCAGCAGAAATCGGGCGCGAAAATTCTGTAATGGGCGTGAACTGTAAAATAGATTCCTTAACGTTCACTACGGCTGTGGGAATATGTTTCCAATTTTTTGTGACAGTTTTTGTTTACAGTGCATGTTAGGAAGTGTAAAATGTCGACTAAAAATTCTGTGTGTAGCTCAGGAAGTGTTTTACGGTTCATGTAAAACAGAGCTCCCATTTATTTTACATCTAATTTTGGCAAGTTTGTTACACTGAACTTATAAGGCTGGCTCAGAACCACGTGGCAACGGTAACAACGGCCTCGGGAAGCAAGGCAACACAATATACCAGCAACGAGAACGGCAAGATACACTATCGATCAGGTTATCGATAAAAAGTGGAGGTCGATATCGTACATTGGGAATTCATTTGTTTCTAACTGACCAATAATATTTTTCTCGCTGCGGTTGTTTCATGGCAGGCCTACTTGAATAATTTCTACGTCTAATACGCACAATATGAATCTAACATGCTGCACCTGGTGTCGGGAACAGAAAGTTAAAACTTGTCCAACTCTTCTTTCCCGTTCTCGGGGACCGGGAAATCTTCCCGTTGGTTGTGAACACTCCCATTTGAGTACGTGTATTTTATCTTTCTCGTTCTGGTTAACGTTATCGTTGCCTTTACGCATTCTAAACTTCAAATAATGCATTCTAGTTCACATATTCGTCACTGATGGAAAAAACGCATTTTCGAAAGCATCTGAAGATGTCTTTATTTGTGTTTTTTGTTGTAGAAGTGTTTTAGAAGAGTGTTTAAATTCTAGTGCTTTCTTTTTAAAGACCGTGCATGTATTTTTGTCTTTGCGACCTCGCGGGGCTGTATTATACAGCGCCTCTACAGTCAGTTAAATGGCAAAGTACAAAACACAAAGCGTTCTCCGTTTGCTCCGAGGTGGCAGTTGTAACATTTAAATGCTTTTTGATTAACATGTTGCAGCGTCTCGTGTGCAAATAACAATTCTTTGTTGCGTGGCTGAAGTAGAAAAATGAAACCTTACACTTTACAAAGTGACACTTGTGCTGTTCTAATATTGTGCAACGACCCCTTTTTTCCTCAATGTTTACACCAAGTGGTGCGCGCCCCTACAATTGACAGTGTTTTACTTTGTGAGCAAGCTTGAAAATAACATGTGTAGGCTGTTAATATGAACGGCAAAAGGCAAATGGTTGTGCGATTAAGAATACTGTAACAAAACAGCAAAATCCAAAATTCTGTTACTTTTCTAACATTTTATTCTCCTCCAAATTTTACTACAAATGCACAATTTATATTCCTTTCTTCTATCACAGTTGTTCTTCCGATAATCTTTCTCAGTCCAATGCCTTTCTCCAGTTTCTCTGTCTTATGTCTTGATTACTACGATACATTCACTCGACGACACATACGTACTCACTGACAGGCTGGCCGACTCACTCTCGTAACTAAAACTAACTGTACACGACAACTCAACTCAAACTGCATATTACCCGCGCTATCTGTGGTCCTATTTATAATGGAGCCGATGTCACATGACCTTTCAAGATCTTTCCAAGCACACCTGAGCAATGTCTCAGCGAGAATCAACGAGAATCTTCTCGGCCCCTTTTGTTGTTATCGCGCCACCATGGCCACGCACACACACAATAGCTTCAGGTCCCCCCGGGCTCCTCTCGTCCGTATATTGTTGTGACCAATGTCACACTAGTATACGTTGTTATATAAACTATAGATGACATAGCACATAAGGAGAAGCCTGCATCCTTGGAAGATGTTCAACTTAAACATATATTAAGTTAGGTATTTAAGCAACTTTTCGTTTTGAATGTTTAGTGTTCACAGATGGGGGACCTTTTCCTAAAAAGGCTTGTATTTATTTATTTTAAATTCAGGAGACTTTAAAACACAAAAACAGGTATTTCCGGTAAAAAATCGCAGTTACCAATTAACGGAATGTTAATCTTTCTCTAAAATTTAAACTTCTCAGGTTAACATTAAAACAACTCGGAAAGAAAATTGATAAAGAAAATATACACAAGACAATGGATTTTACGTGCTTTTAATTTTCCTAGGTGTAAAGCTTTACATTGTTTATATGTTAAAGAAAGAAAGAGCTCAATGTTGAGCTAAGGTCTACCGCCCGACCGCTGCGTCCTCAACTATGCCTACAACGGGCGTCATGAATGGGGTGCAGTATGGACATAAAATGGGGAGTTTGCAACCTGAAACCACTACTTTTTCCTCCAGTAGCCTCTCAATTAATCTAGAGGCTCCTCACGAGGCTGACTGCATCTCACCGGGAATCAAACCCGGTCATCCCGTTTACTAAGCAGTTGTGCGACCACCAGGCTAAGGAGACGACCATGTATATAAGTTATGGTTGGTGGTTTCGTAGATAACTAAGGTGGTAAACCTCTGCGGAAGTAAATTAATATTTCCGCAGGCAGTAAGAACAGTGGAACTAAAAATTCTGCATTAAAACACGTTCATCTTTTTCTTAAGTGCATTCCTCGACGTTGTTTAACCAGAATAATTGCACTGCTACACCAAGAACAGTATTGGTTTCAGCGTCCCTAACCTCTAGGAAACCACAATCCTGTGCAGAAGAGAGCAGGAAGGCTTCCTTCTTTTTGTAGGTGGTTTGTTTGCCACTATCCGATCAGCCACTACCAAACATTCTGTGGGTTTCCTTCATCTTTAACAGCAAGGGGAAAAAATCCCTACAGACGTACCAATATTTCATAAATAAAAGCATTGAAGCAAAAGGCGCAACCAAGAGCAAATGACTTACGGCGATCTACAGAAGTTAGTTACCTATTAACTGTGTTAGGATGTACTTTGCTGTTCAGTGCTAAGAGGTTACTGCTTCTGGACTCTTCCTTAGTAATCAAAACATGCTTATAGCCAATGCAATTTCTTGACACCAACTTTTTCCATCAGTTACATAGAGGTAGACAGGGTATTGCATTCCACCGAAAATTCTGTAGGAGGGTTCATTGGGAATACGTCTTTAAGGTGTAGCATTTTTAGAAAAAGGTCCATGTATGTCTGGAACAGCATAACTAAACACGAAAAGTCGATTGAATACGAAACATATTATTTAAGTTCAAAATCTTCCAAGGATGTGACACCAAGAGTTTGAAAAAAATATCCCTCCACTCCAGACTAACCTTTATGTGTGACAGTTTTAGAAAATTTTTATTTCCTCAAAAATGGTTCTAACAATTTTGACTAAGATACCACATGTTTAAGATCTTTCCATGCCAAATGAAATGTTTGCTTGAATTTTCCAATACTTTCTTGTAGGTGCAAGGGAAATATGGGAATACAGCAAGCTTAAGCAATGGTCAAATCTTTTAAGAGCTGGTCGTTGTGTGACGTCTTTGAAATATTCCATTCTCCTTGCATAAGCAGGCCATAAAATATCATGTAATGACTTCCGGTTTGAAAAAAAAAAGTATAAGTATTGGAAAGTTCAAATCAATAAAAAATATCTCAACGGTCAACTATATTAAAGGGTATTTTCATAAATTGTGTACTTTAAAGAGAGCTACATTTTTATGTAGTAAGATTTTGTCTATTTGTTGCATTTTACCAGTAATGCAAAAGTCATCTAGAATGAGGAGCACTTTCAAAAAATTGAAAATATACATTTTATTTGTCATAAAAATATGTTGGATATATAAGGTATTTCAAAGTCTCTCCTTAGCGCTGGTGCTTACCCGGGGATCCGGGTTCGATTCCTGGTACCGGTGTGAGGATTTTCTCCTGCTGAGAGACATGGTGCGGGGTGCACTCAACCTCCTTGAGGGAGCAATTGGGGAGCTGCTTGGTTGAGAAGTAGCGGCTCTGATTGCGTACACCGCCTCACTGGCCGGGAGGAATCGGGGCGCTGATCACGTCCCACCCTCCAGTACTGCACCCCAAGCATTACGAGGTGGGGGACGCAGCGGTTGGGCGGCTGAGCGGCAGGTCTTGTCCCGGAAAGGGCTGGAACAGGTTATTATAGAGACCAAACCCTCATGCTGAAAATAAAGTTTCGGAGTTTGGACTAAAGGAAGTGGGAGGTGTCAGTCTGTCACATGATCACAGCACAGTTGACATAGGAACATTTTAGATAAGGTTTTTGTCACCATTTGCAGTAAAATATTCCCTCCTAAATTCTTATATCAGTTCAGCAGTATGTGAATATTTAGATTTTCGTGCTGCAGGCATTTTACTGTGTGAAACAAAGGAACACATTCGAGAAACACTATGCACTGCAGACAATGTGTTTTGTGCTGGCATTGTACCCTCACAATGACGTCACGCTCTGCCCTTGTGGAGGCAGCCTGCGATCACCTCATTTAGCGATTGTTGTATGAAGTTTCGAACCCTAGTTATCATCATATGGTATTTTAATCAACATAGTTTCAGCCATTTTTGAGAAAATACAAATTTTCAAAAAGAATCCAAAGGTACCTTGGGTTGGGTATTCTTTTTTCCTTTTTTAAATGTTCATATTGTATCCTTGGAAGACGCTTAGATTAAATTCCAAGTTTGATATTTAACAGACGTTTTTGTTTAGATTCGGGAAGACTCAAAACGTGTATATCCTGGGAAATCTCGATATCGAATTCCTGGGTAGAATGCAATACATATACCTACTGCATATGTGGTGGAGAAAGTAAGAATTATTTATAAAAATGGTTTATAAACGGTTTATAAACACAAACGATAATGGATATAGAAAATCATATGAATGTAAGATAGATATTTCTTTTTCAAAAGTCATGAGACATGGGATGAGCGCAGTGAAGGCCAATAACTTACGTGCGGTGGATAGGAAATGCTGAAGATGTCTGCAGCTGAACCACGAAACATCTTGTTGTATTTGTAGAAGTATACATACTACAATAGTTATGTAGGTCAAACGTTTGTCACATGTTGGTGGGGAACTGGACTTCGTGCATTTCCAGATGTCTGCTAATTCGCGTGTGGCTCGTTAGTGATGTGCCGGAAGACATATGCAACACGTGAAGGAAAACATCAACTCATTAGCAGTTCTTTAGGAAGTTCACACGTGCGGCAACAGTAAATACTCACAGGACTGCTAATGTTTAGTATTCTGAAGTGTAAGAAAAAATACATTACCTAGAGGCAATGTTTTGTCATACAGGTAATGTCAATGTGAAATTAAAATCACATTTTATAGGGTTAATAGTGCAATAAAATGCATAAAGTAAGTTCAACCATTTTTATATACCTTTACAGTGTAGGATTTGAAGCTTTCACGGCGATGATTATTAATAAGAGCTTCTGGGGTTAATGAAGTTGCTCGAGTTTTCGGCCATGTTTACTCTATGGCTTTCTTCAGGTTTTCCATTTCTCAGAGGTTGTCTTGCAGTCCTGTACTAAGTGTCCAATATATTCGATCATTCCACTGTCCCATCCTTTCCCATACATTTAATTCTGATTAATGTTTAATACTAGTTATCAACAAATCTAGGGTCATATTAGCAATTTTTGAGCTTTGGAACAATTGCCCACTGGCAATGATACTCATTCGTGAAGTATTGTTCTAATCTTTGGGATTTCTTTATAATTCACTAAATTCACACACACGTTTGCACTCTCACACACACATCCAGTCACTAAAGTGGGGAAACAATGCTAGTAAATAAATATTTCTATCATCCAGCCGGGAATCGAATCCCTACCCTCTGGATGTGGAAACTAACCACCAGAAGATCACAACGGCAATCTGCATACATATACTATACTTCGCAAATCACACATTCCTTATGATGTTGAGGAATCTTAAAAACAGTAGAATAACTGCAGGCGATGTATACAGTGACAGTGTTTGTTTGAGTTTATGTGTGCTAAAATATTCACAGGAGAGAACACTGTGTCCTTTGACTCTTAAACATTTTTCACACTTTCCACAGGTACAAAGCAATACCATTCTTCCCTGGTACGACGGCAATATCATTAAATTTCTTTGTCGGAGCATGTTTTCTTGTGCTCAACAGAAACAAAGGAATGAAAGTACTAAAAGAACGACGCATATGTGCGAACTTCTATTTCAAAAGAATAGTAACTGTGCCTGTGTTTATTTTCTAACGATGGTTGTGCCATGAAACTCTTGCTTGCTATTCTGCACAATAACATTGCAAGTAAAGTCAAAAGATCAGTTGATATCGTTGTAATAGGTCAAAGATCGTATTGTGTCTGACGGGAAAGGATAAAAGCTATGGAAGTGGCCGCTGTCCCCAAAATAAGTATGATATCATGCAGATACCACGCACAGGAAAACGATGGTGTAACCCAAACGAAACTCTGCTGTGATTAAGTGTAAACTGACCTCCTTGAGTTTAAATGACTCCCAGACGGTCATCGCAGATTTCGGGAATTAGCTGCTGTGTGGTTTATGAGGAAGTTCAGAGATGACAGACTTCGACGTTAAACTGTGGAATGCAGATACAGAACTTCATGACAAATCCCATAGAATTCCGCTGCGCAGAAGTGTCCACATATACTTTTGCATTATACAACTAAGCAAGGTTTCTTTGTTTTACGTTGCAAACGTAACTACGTAGTCATATCGCGAGGGATCTATTAAGACATACCTTGTAGATCTGTCAGTGGCGGACAACCAGCCTTCACGAGTACACAGAAGGAAAAATCCAGGGCATGTTTACCAATACGTTTACAGATGATTGGATAAAAAAGTACCTCTTTATTAGAAACAATTCTGATTTTTATAAATATATTGCCTACATTTTTATTAAAGAATGCTAGTTCTGACGGCGTCCGTAGTGCACTCATAGCGCGGCTGGCTCTGGTGCAGAGAGCCCGGGTTCGATCCCCTGTACAGGCGTGGGGATTTTTTCCCCCGCTGGGAGGTCTGACCCGGGGTGCACTCAGCCCCGTTAGGCTCCGAAGGGCCAATTGAGGAGCTATTTGATAAAGTAGTAGTAACCCCAGGTCACAAAGGCCGCATAACCGGCCGGTTTTACACCCCACTCTAGAGGCCTGTAGTGGATAGAGGTGGGGGACGCAGTGGCCGGGCGGTAAACCTTGACCCGTGAAGGGCTGTTGCGCTAGGGGTTATTCTTTAATTTAAAAAAATGTTTAGTAGCGACGCTGTGAATTGCCAGGACCATATCAGTGTCGCCAGTGTGCCGGAATTTCGTCCTGCAGGAGTTCTTTTACATGCCAGTAAAGCTAGTGACATGGAGCTATTTTTAACCACTTAATAGCCATCGATCTGGCCGGAATTGAACCCGCGACCTTGGGATCAGTAGGCCAGCGTCTAACCAACTGAGCTACCCAGACAGACTCGTTATTCATTAATGATTTATACATGCAATGTCTTTCATTAACATAAAGTTTGTTTAGCTGCAATTGTGTGGTAAAAATGCCAGTCCCCTGTACTAATTATTTCAGAGACAATGACGTGTTTATGTATAAAAACATAGTTCTTCAGAAATTCTTGTTAAACAAGATGAGAGAAGGTAGTTGTCGACGGGCTCTTATGCCCCACGCACTCACTCATTCATAACTGTAGGTAATGGCTATACACAGTGTTATTTTCAACAATATTTTTAAAGTACAGGGATATCGAGAAGTCGCTCCGCAGCTTTCCTGTAAACAAGATTTTTGTCAGTCTGTGGACAACATGACTTAAAATCGAAAAGTCGGTTAAAATCAAAGTCAGTATTTAAGTTCAATGTCTTTCATGGATGCGACATGAAGATTTTGAAGAAAATTCCGCAGTCTTAAACCACCTTTTACGTGGAAAATTTTTCGAAATTTTTGATTTTCTTGAAAATGAATCTAACGATTTTTATTAAACTGACACGTTAGAAATATTTTTTATAGCAAAAACTAAATGTATATTTTGAGTTTTCTGGCTATAGCCTATGTAGTCCTGTTTACTCTGGACGACTTTTGCATAACTGGTAAACCGTTAGAGATAAACCAAATTATACTATACAAAAATGTAGATCTTGCTAAAATACACAATTTATGTCTCAATAAATTTCTTTGTAGGGTGAACCATTTCGGAGATATTCCATGTTATGTGTATGAGTTTCTGAAAACTTAAAACTTTCGTGAAATAGAACATCGTTGTTCATTTTTTATATGTTAAGTGTGCAAAGAGAACGGAATCTCAAAGCTTTAAAAGATTTGACTATCGCACAAAGCTCGCCTACCTCCCAGGCGGCCCGGGTTCGATCCCAGGGACCCGCATGTGGTATTCGTGGTGGACGAAGCGGCGTCAGGGCGGGTTTTCTCCGGGTGCTCCGGTTTCCCCCGCCATCTCATTCCACCGGTGCTCCATCTTCATTCCATGTATCATCAGTGTCACCGCCTGCGGTGCCGTAGTAGTAAAAGCGGGCGTTAAACACTACAAACAATATCGCACAAAGCCTACTGTATTCTTATATTCCCCTTGCACCTACAAGGAAATAAGCAATAAGATAATTTGTACAAATGTTTATTTTAACTAACACGAAGAAGATATAGGAATAAGAGTTTGTAAGAATAGTTAGTACAAGAGTAGAGAAAGTTATGTGAGTGCAACACGTCAGATTTTTTTATTTAGGGAGTCTGAAAATTTGCCAATTCCTCTGTTTCCCTTTTAATAAAAAGATAAATTACGAAAATGAGCCCTTTAGACACCCATACTTTAGCAATAAGGTGAAAGCACAGGAGGCTGTATTGCAAGGAGTATAGCAGACAGTTAATATAAGTTTAATGGACCTTAAGCTGCTGGCTTGAAGTCGTAGTTGATATTGTAGCGATGATTTACTGTAAGTACAGAGGCAAGGAATTATTTACGTTGTTCGCTTGTGGGGTGGTATTGATCCACCCTCCACCACCATCTCGTTACTATATCCACGAAAAGGACCATTATGTGAGGGAAGCATCTTATGAAACTCGGTCACCAAGAAGAGGCTGTATTCACTTGCACGTGCCATTCGCAGTCACAATATTACAGCTTTCCGTTCAAACTTTAATGTCAAGTCTCATTTTGCATTCACACATGAGCAAACTCAGTAATAAACGTGACTTGGCAAAGCTATGACCCATGATGTCATTCCCTCTTAATGTGCACTTTTCGTTTTATGTTTCCAAACATTTCTCGGCTCTCAAGAAAGATACTTTAATCTTCTAATGCATAGCGTTGCTACTTGCCTACAAAGTTTCAGATTATTGTAACAGTGCTTCTTTGTTATTTTCATATTGGCACTTAACAATAAAATAAAAGTATTGACAGCTACAGTGCGTTCTTACACCAGCCGAACTGCTCTTCGCCAGAGTTACACGTAAACGACCGGCAAGTCACGGGCACGGAACACTAACTACTGTACTACCTTACATTAGCCTTACCTGCATCACAACAGATGTTGAAATTGATGACTTTCAACGTAAACACATTCCGAAAACTGTTCTGGTTTACTCGCAAAAGTTCATGTTGACTGATTGCCTGTATTTCTCTCGTGATTTTTTCGTTCTATGCGGATTTGATGCGTACACTTTATTCTTTAACGTTCCCCATAAATAAAGTCGCATGGAGATAGGTCAGGGGAACGAAGTGGCCACAATCCTCTTCTAATTATTCTCACAATTCCTGCAAAGAATTGTAATACCAGCAATGCGTGCTATAGCTGAATCCTGCTGCAACCAGCCCCACAATCTTTCATTTCTTGCTACATTCGGAAAAAATATTTAAAATAGAATTTATATAAACCTGTGAATTAACTTTTCTGTCGTAAATATGAGACTGATAATTAAACGCGTGGTGAGGATCTTCGTGAATAATATGGTGATTTTCGGTAGCCCAGTATTAATTGTTCTGAGGTGAAACTTACCTTGAAGATAAAACCACACTGCATCAGGGAAGAATCTTAAATGTGGGTCCACGTTGTCATTATGAACGGACTGATAAAACCAATTGCAACAATCAACCCTACTTACAGATCTTGTAGTTGTAAAGCATGAACTTTTAAGTTTCAGAAGTTTCGTTGTCACGTCTTGGAAATGTTAACCTCCTGTGGTGGCGGTGGCGGTGGCGGTGGCGGTGGCGGTGGCGGTGGCGGCGGTGTGTGTGTGTGTGTGTGTGTGTGTGTGTGTGTGTGCGCGCGCGTGCGTGCGTGTGTGTGTCACTCTCTGAACAGCTTAACTCAAAAACGAAAAGTCGGTTAAAAAAAAAGTTGGTATTTAAGTTTAATTTCTTTCAAGGATGCGGCCAAAAGATTTTCAAGAAAATATCCCCACCCTAAACTACCCTTTACATAGAAATTTTTTCGATAAGTGTGAGTTTTTTGAAAATGGCTCCAACGATTTCAATGAAAATGCCGTATGTTTGAGATATTTTTATGACAAATAAAATGTATGTTTTGAATTTTCTGGCTATAACGTATGTAATCCTGTTTACTCTGGAAGACTTTTGAACAACTCGTAACTGTGTCAGTTTCAGAAAACTTAAAACTTTGTGAAATGGAACATCGTTGTTCATTTTTTTATATATTAAGCGTGCAAAGAGAGCGGGATCTCAAAGCTTTAAAAGATTTGACTATCGCTCAAAGCCTACTGTATTCTAATATTCCCCTTGTACCTACAAGGAAATAAGCAATAAGATAATTTCTGCAAGTGAACAAAATAGAGGAATAATAGTTTACAAGTATAGTAGGTACAAGAGTAGAGAAATACATGTGTGTGCAACACATCTGAGTTTTACTAGATATATTTGATTAAAATTGAAGACAATTGCGCCTTATCATGAAGCACGACAAATGAAGACATAACGAACTTTTCGTTGAAAAAAAATTGAGTTCCGTAACAGATACCTTTTAAACAACCAAGCCACTAGGCTTGCCTCGTTTTATTGCAGAAGCGTTCGTCACTTGGGGCGTTGTACCAAGGTCCCTGGGGGTATAAAAATGGCCTCGGCAATAAAAGTGGGGCGTGGTGCCCTGTCACAGTAAGTACTGTACACACGCTGACAGCCAGCAGACCTTATCGCGATCAAAGTAACGAAACATACGAGCACGTGAAACTCTGTTGCTAATATCACGAGTACCTTACCTGTACAAGTGAAGTGATTTATGGTACAAAACACAGAAACCAAGTAATGCATTGTGTGTTGTATTAAATCATGCGAACTCACGCACATTCGCGTATATTTCTGCTGATATCAGCTTTGGGTAGAATAACATACTCTACATCAACTAAGAGTTGCACTCTGGAGGTCGCAGCTTCGATCCCCGTCGACCACCCTTACTTACGAGGGCCTATGAGGCTTAAACGATAATTAATTAATCAGTGAGTCTTTGCTGACTTTCAAACTTCATATTCTTTACTTGATATCACGAGATTCAACTGAATGGTGACCACTTCAAGAATTGAAACAAATGACAATGAATATCTCGGAAATGGCTGATGCCAGCAAAACTATTTGAAAATAAACTGGTTTAAAAAGATCTTCATTCCTTGTCAGTTATACAGAATGTATTCCTGTTTACTAAGACTATTCGAAGAAATTCAATATATTTATTTTTGTTGGACCTATTTTACGCCCGCTCTTTCTATATGTGGCACCACAGGCAATGAACACGAGTGATGATACATGCTAACAAATTATAATTTGGAAAGGAATTTTGCGAAGGAAAACTTTCCAGATTAGCAGATCCCAGGATATTTAGGAAAATGCCTTGACCAAGGAGTTCTTGGCGGCATTTGAACCGCAGACCTCCTGCATGAGAGTCTCATACGTAACCACGATGACATTTCGGTCGGATTATGAGGACCTTCCCAGAGAATTCAAGATGCTTATACATTAATTTTATTTACCATGAAAATAGCTTAAACATGTGGTACTTTAGTCAAAATCATTAGATATTTTTGGGAAAATCAAAATTTTCAGGTGATAACATGTCTGCCTTACATTCAAGAGATCCCGAGTTCGAATCTAGGTTATGGTGAGTTTCAGGTTTATTCCGAGGTTTTCCGTTATGTCACGTAACTTTCAGCCCTATGGACCTCGGGCTCATGTAAGCATCATTTCATCCATTTAATTCATTCTTCATCCGATATGCCAATGCGTTGAAAGACGTAAATATAAAAACAAAATCATAATTTTCAAAAAAATATTCCATGTAAGTAGTCTGGAGTGGGGAGATTTTGTTGAAAATCTTCGATTCGCACCCTTTAAGGATACTGAACGTAAAATACACACGCACGCACACACATACACACACACACACACACACACACACACACACACACACAGAGAGAGAGAAGAGAGAATGCTTTTTTTGGGTTGAGAGGGTTTCAAAACATGTACATATTTCCTATGACATCTCAGTATCTAATATAGTGTTTGTTCCCACTTACTATACGAGCAGAGATAGTAAAAATGCTGTAGAAACATTTGATATTAAAGGCATTCTTCATATGTTGTGACTGTTTCAATCTTTGCTTGCGTTACCTCACAGTGTCTTATGGACAGTTGGAAGTAATTACCAACTTCACAAAACCCAATATGATTGAATGACGATACTCTACCTAGAACAATGTTAGTCGAAAATCAAATAGAGCGGAGATTCCGTGATTAAGGGTTTACAGCAGGATGAGTTCGGAATTACCACTTCCGTTCAACTACCTCGGAGGATCAGGAAATCGGGAAATTAGAGCCAAAGGCGCCACAAGCTGGAAATGGGAAGACAGAGGTATTACGTGTATAATGGGAAATGCAGCGAGCAGAAAGCAAAACCAATTTAGCACTACATTCGTTTGGAATTAACGTTAAACCAATTACTACAAATCTCTGAACTAATAACTGCATCGTGAGTGCGCAATTTGTCATTATGAGTTCTCGTTTTTGGGTGCTCTTAAAACACACTCATACACAGAGAGAGAGAGAGAGAGAGAGAGAGAGAGAGAGAGGAGAGAGACCTTTAAACTATGTATGGCTCTTTATTTTATTTTCTATCGCGGCGTAATGATTTAGTATGTTTGTATGTAGTAAGCTGCAGTCGATATGTGCATGTAGGTATTGGTGCTGGAAAAGCTACTGTTATCTTATATCCAGGGAGCGGGGTTTTAGATAAACATAGGAATGATATTAACAGCATGGAGTATAGAGCCGGCAGCTAGCGTGAGGGTTGAAGAAACGACACGCCCACCCCTACACAACAACCTGTTTCTTGCGACTGTCGTATGTTATATTTGGTTGTTTTCTTTTTTTCTTCTCTCTATTGTCTGTCCAATAACACAAAATTGTTTACTACTTGTTACGGACGGCACTTCGTATATGAAGAAAGCTGCCACAGGAATACAGTAAGCATTTCCAAAACTAAAACTTGTCTAGCACATAGTCTCCGCCGAGTTGCGGAAGAAATTATATCCTCTTTTCCGCATGTAAATGCTTTTATAGCCAACACGAAAAAGATAGCTCGCAAAACACTCTCCAAAATCAAGATACCCAGCCTTGTTTGAAGGTTGTTCATACATTGAGAAGAATTGCAGTAATATAGTAACCGCAACAACATATTAAGTCATGTGCATCAAACATGCTCGAGACTGTTAAGACAACAGAACAAGTTTCAGAGACACAGAGTCATGTTTTTGTACGCTCCTGTTACGTCTGGAACGTAGTTCTTCAAAATACAAAAACTTTTCTGCGAGCAACTCGGATGCGACTTACTTTCCATAAATTTAAGAAATACATTGTTGCACATTGCAATAACCGCTCACGATGATGTTTCTAGCTAAAATTTTAGACATTAAAACCTTAATAAAAGAGAAGTTAATTGCGTGCTTGCACATGGGTAAATATTCATTATTTGCTACCTAGTAATGCCCCTTAACCCTGGCATTCCTACCTTGTGTACTCTGTGTTGTCTTCCAGTCTACTTGTTTACAAGAGCACTACAAGAGAGAAAGAATATCTCGGAAATGGTTTACTCAAAAGAATAAAGAAATATTTGACATAAATTGTATGTTTTAACCAGATCTACATTTTTTGTAGACTAAGATTTGGTCCATCTCTTACGGTTTACCAGTTATGCAAGTCATCTAGAGTAAATCGGACTACATAGGCTATAGCCAGAAAATTCAAAATTTGCAATTTATTTACCGTAAAATATCTTAAACATATGGCATTTTATTCAAAATCATCAGAGCCTTTTCTGAGATTTTTTTTTTTTTTTTTTTTTTTTTAATTTTCCATGTAAAGGGTAGTTTAGGTTGGAGGAATTTTCTTCAAAATTTTCATGTCGCATCCTTGTAAGATATCAAACTTAATTACCCACTTTGGTTTCTAAACGACCTTTTGTTTTTGAGTTACGCTGTACACAGGAAGACAGACAGACACGCGCGCGGGGGCCTCAGAACAAATATTTCTGGTGAAATTTTGACATTTAATTTTTGTGTCGAATACAATACTTTCTACTTACTATACGCAGTAGAGAAAGTAAAAATGAGAATATTAAAAAATTCGATGCAATAACAAGGGGTATTTCGGAAATTACTGATGCTACAGTTATATCAAATAAAAAATGAAATTCAGTGTTCATCTTTATGTCCTGTGGTTCTCAGCGTACCATTCTATATTGGACGTGAAACACCGGCTAATTTCGCTCAGAGGCCTCTTTATCAGGATTAAGGTTCTTTTATGTATTTTAGATCTGCGTCATGGAACCCTTTCTAAAGAAGTCTTGTTAAGGATTTTTTAAAAAAACTCCATCACCCTCCGCTGGGTTTGAACACGCTACCTCACGCATTAGAGGCTAGATTATTACCACTAGACCTCGTAGACGACTTTTATTTGTATCAAATAAATCGTGTCTTAATGAGATCTAAATATCTAAATCCTGTTAGTGTTTTATCTCCTTATTTTCCTCTAAAATTTATTGAAAATGCTAAATTTCCTTTTCGTTAACACGTCTTTTCTGCTATTCCAATTCAAAATTGTTCTGATAATCTTTCTCAGTCTTTCAATGTCCTTCTCACTTTCACTGTCTCTTATTTCTTGACTATTATTATACAATCACTCGACGACACATATATACTGATGACAGGCTGGCCAACTCACTCTCTAACTAAAAACTACGTTTACATGACGACTTACTAAAGCTAAAGTTACTCGACTGACACCAAACTACTAGAACCAGAACCAGAACCATTATCAGGTCGTACAGGTTCTCCTGTACGGTGTGTCTTTTCGCACAGCACCTAGCCGCTTTTGCGGCTTTATCTGTGCGATATGGGAGGTTGTCCCTTCTCCGTCGGCACGACTACTCAACGCTTCACATACGTCTGACTGACTCTTCTGTCGCAGTTTACCGCTATTTATATCTCCCAGGCACTATTCTGGAAAGTTCAGTTATTGCGGTGAAATACAAAGCAGAAGATTCTCGAAGACTCTATCCTTTTCTCTCTTTCGGCAAGCGCCCCAGCAATGCGGCCATTCTCTGTCTCTTTCCTTCGGCTCCTTTGCGGTAGTGCCGACAATAATGCGATGGGTGACACTGCTGTTGTCGGCAATTAGCTGCGGCGGGCGCACTCCCTCCTCAGAGTTGGTCGTCCCGACCAGCACTATCACTGCGGCATCTCCCTTGCGCCCCGGTGGACTAACCCATCGAACCTCTTCTCCAGGAGGCACGATCCTAGGTATCGCTGTTGGATAGTGTCCCTTGGTTCGGGCAGGACGATGTATGCCATCCTGCTTCGAAATTCTGCAACAGTACCGCCGGTCTTGACGGTCCCTCGTCCAGTTGCCCTTCTTCCTAGTGTGTTGACGGGCTATCCTGCGCACTTGGAAACGGCTCACTGGGTACCATGTCCGCCGACCTCTCTGGCGCACCTTCGCAGCCACCTTGCTTCCGATGGGTCCGGCAACAAACCCCGCCACATCCGCGCGAGTCGCGTCCACCGCTGCACTCGTGTTCACTCGTGCTCGGCACGGCCTCTCCTGTATCCTGCCGTCCAAGATGATGTCCACCATTCTTCCGTTCACGGCACTGTGCGTCAGGTGATTGGATGGCTCCGACGGTGCCCCCATGTCACACGCCAAGTCGGTTCTCGCGTGTTGCTCGTTTGCTTGTGCGCTTCCCTGCTGATCGTCCTCCGCGTCATATCCTGGTTGGTTACGTACCCGACACACTCCTCCAGGGGATCCTCGACGACGTCCCTGAACTGCCCCTTTGTCTTCCCCGAGACGTACACTTTCGTTATCTGAAACGGGCGCAACTGTCGCCTCGGCCACTAGGTGCTCCCTCCCCGGGTCCGCGCTATTCCGTCTGCCCCTGGCATCCAGTACTTTGACGCTCTCGTCAACTCTTACTACCAGGGCGCCAAGACGTTCCTCGTCGTCCTCCACGACGTCCACATGCTGGCAGAGGTCTTCCACCTTTTCGCCGAGTTCTTCCACGTCTTCCGTCACGCCAGTCAGTTCGCCGAGTTGTTCCACGTCTTCCGTCATGCCAATCAGATCGCCGAGTTGTTCTACGTCTTCCCTCCTATCATCTGAAACGGGCACAACTGTGGCCTCGGCCACTAGGTGCTCCCTCCCCGGCTTCGCGCTATTCCGTCTGCCCCTGGCATCCAGTACTTTGACGCTCTCGTCAACTCTTACTACCAGGGCGCCAAGACGTTCCTCGTCGTCCTCCACGACGTCCACATGCTGGCAGAGGTCTTCCACCTTTTCGCCGAGTTCTTCCACGTCTTCCGTCACGCCAGTCAGTTCGCCGAGTTGTTCCACGTCTTCCGTCACGCCAGTCAGTTCGCCGACAATTTTCGCCGATAGCTCCGTCTTCATCTCCTTCAGCTCGGCAGCGAGGTTGTCGTTTGCCGTCTTCATCTTGGACATTCCTGTCTTCATTTCGGACATTCCTGTCTTCATTTCGGCGAATAATTCTTTCATCATTGCCATCATCCTGGTTTCCGAATCTCCCTCCATCTTGGTTCTAACGTTGCAACTTCTAACGACGATGTAACGAAACTAGAAGCAATTCGAAGGATCCCACTTCTGACACCAGTGTGACTTTGGTTGGTTGAAAAGTAAAGAAGACAAATGTAGTCGAGATAAAGAAACACTTTTATTTCCGTAAACAGTAACTTTGTACACTCGTTGCAACAGCAAGAAAGTATTTTCCCATTCACCAACAGCACGGCTCTGAACTAGTAACACAACAATTGTCCCTTCTCCGGCGGCACGACTACTCAACGCTTCACATACGTCTGACTGACTCCTCTGTCGCAGTTTACCGCTATTTATATCTCCCAGGCACTATTCTGGAAAGTTCAGTTATTGCGGTGAAATACAAAGCAGAAGATTCTCGAAGACTCTATCCTTTTCTCTCTTTCGGCAAGCGCCCCAACAATGCGGCCATTCTCTGTCTCTTTCCTTCGGCTCCTTTGCGGTAGTGCCGACAATAATGCGATGGGTGACACTGCTGTTGTCGGCAATTAGCTGCGGCGGGCGCGGTGACAATATTTTAATCAAAATAATTAGTCACCTCTCAGAAAATGAAAAGTTTCTAAAACTTTTCCATGTAACAATAGTTTTGTGATGTGATATTTCCTTGAACATCTTCATGTTGTATCTTTTGGAGATTCTGAACTTAAATACTAATTTTGGTATTTTACCGACATTTCTATTTGAGTTTGTTGCTAAAGGTACACACACAACAAAAACTTGGGTCGTCTTCTTAGCTCGGTGTTAGCGCTGCTGCTTACCAAGCGGGAGACACTTCCCTCCCCCCAGACGGGGGGAAATCGAACCCGGGACCTCTTGATATCTTGATATTGCATATTTGTATAAAATGCTGCACTAGCTTGCCTAGGTAAGCCCCTCCCCAGCAATTATATTGGGCGGCTGTTCGAACGCAAAGCCCCGGTGCCTCTGCTCCGAATTTATTTACATAAATGAAACTTTAAAGCGATCGCCGAAGGGTGGGTGGGTGGATGAAAACGCAGAAAGTCTGCATTTTCAGATTAAAGGCGGAAAGGAAGCAACATGCACTGCCGTATTGGAAATCGGATTTTCCACAATCCTCGTGGGTTTACTAAAAACCTTAAGCAGTCGACTGTAATACTTTCCTGCAGCATTTTTAAACAACCATGTACAATTAAAAAGACCCCACAATCCCTCTAAGTGGATTCATGTTGTGGCTTATGGAACTTAAAAACAACTGAGTCCTTGGGGAAGGTACGAAGGGAGAAAAGTTAATAAATTGTTGAAATCCGATGATTTGAGAAAATATAAAAAACCATGGTACACTCTTAGACAAAGCCATCTCTTAAATGCGATATCACTTTATGCTCGAGCATGCGTAATGTAGGAATTATACTTTAAAGTGCAAGTTTCCACCAATCAGAAGAGAGCGTAATTATCAATTATTCTTGTACGTTCAATCGAAGAACAACTAGCTCAGGTTTAGAAAAAGTAAAACTGTTGCACACGAGTGACACTATGATACAACTTAAACAGGCAGAAATTTCTACAAAGGCACAAGATGTAACTAATAACTTACTGTCACAAAAATCAACAAAAATGTAGTTCGAAAAATTATATCCACAATTCATGGATTGGAGAAAAACAAAATTAATAACCTCATTTTTACAAAATGTATTACTAGTGTAGGATAAGGTTGCATAATTCAGTGATAGTTTTGAATAAGTATTGTGTAATGGTCATAAGTGGACAAAAGTAACTTAAATAACGATCCAAGAATAGAATTAGAATGTTCCAGAACATATTTTACCTTAGGCACTGAAGGTGTGAATTTACCCTCCCTCTCGTCTGCACTACGCTCTTTCAACGCCAGGTAGAGCCAGCTAAACCGGTTGTTTCTGGCTATAGTCGTATGGCAGTATAAACAGAACAGTGGTGGCTGCACATGCGGCATGAGTGAACGACGAAGGTTTAATCGGGACTGCCATAGACGAAACCACTGATATTAAAGATCCATTTACATGTGGCCCAAGATGAACTGCAATTGGAATTAATTAACCTTCAAAGGAACACATTATTGCGTAGTCCAGGAAAACTTGATTTGGGTTTGTACACATCAGTGCCGAAAATATTTCCCAAGTTGCGCCTTTTTACAAGCCATGTTTGGTACTACTCATTAGTGTAATAAACATGTTAATTCTATAGAACTGTTTTTTGTCAATTTAAGGTTTGGCTCGAGTCAGTAATGTGGTGACAGAGCTGTTTCTCACACAATGCTAATATGAGCCCCTTACGTCCTTCACTCATATTCTCTAGTGTCATTAACCCTCTTTGTGCTTTCCTAGCCAACTCTTGGGTTCAAAAGTATACAAAAGACGTTTCACCCGAATGACCGCCACTGTGTCATACACCCCCCTCTCTGTTTACCTGCCGCATAGAAGGAAACAGGGAGGGGTGACAGTAGGGGTAAAGCATTTCACACTTTCAGTGCTCTTGTTGCCGGCCCTGTGTTAGAGCGTTCGCCTACCACCTAAGCATCCCGGATTCGATCCCAGAGGGGCCAATTGAGGAGCCATTTGACTGATAAGTAGCAGCCCTGGTTGTGTAGACCGCTTCACCGGTCGAGGGGGATCTGGGATCTGACCACGTTCCACCCTCCAGTAATGCACCCTGTAGTGAACAGAGGTGGGTTACCCAGCGGTTGGGCGTTAGACCTTGGCTCGGAATCACTATCACTATAATATGATTAGATTAGAGATAGGCATTGAGTCATTTCGGGAGAAAATGTTAAGCTCATTAAAATTTACATAAATTCTTTCCAATATTTTTTCGTAGCGTGGACGTTTCCTAAATGTTATATGTTCATGTAAGCGCGTTTTCAAGTACGTGATCTGACAGATATGATTTGTGATTCTCCTGTTTTCTTTTCGTGGCAAGAACCTGGACACAGCTAACCATTTGAATGTTGTTTCTGTATGTTTTATGTAAATAAGTATTTATTACTTCATTTTAAATTATTCGTAAGCAAAAGATATCACGACTAATACAAGGTGGGTATATGAATACTGTAATATATGAGAGGAACGTGTAAATTTGTTATGAGTGGACAAAGGCGTGTAAATTTATTACACATTTTTTCTTACGTGCAAGTAACCGGCAGCTCATCTCCACTGGATCCACTCAGTTTACTTATACAACTAACATGCATTACAAGGCAGTATTTAATATCCGTGGTCCAAAATGTTCTTAAATAACGCCATGGGTGGTTTGAAACGCCCTGATGTGCTGCTAAATAAAGACGGCAGTAGTCATACCAATGGAAGACTATGTGAAAACAGTCACAGGCCCTTTGTCATTTCTTCTATTTCCCGACAGTCACTGTCATTTTGTAACAAAAGAAGCTTATTACAATACTAATTCCTTACAGTTAATATGAACCATCCTGTACATATTACGTAGAGAAGCTATTATTATTATTATTATTATTATTATTATTATTATTATTATTATTATTATTATTATTATTATTATTATTATTATTATTATTATTATTATTATTATTATTATTATTATTATTATTATTATTATTATTATTATTATTATTATTATTATTATTATTATTATTATTATTATTATTATTATTATTATTATTATTATTATTATTATTATTATTATTATTATTATTATTATTATTATTATTATTATTATTATTATTATTATTATTATTATTATTATTATTATTATTATTATTATTATTATTATTATTATTATTATTATTATTATTATTATTATTATTATTGTTGTTGTTATCGTTATCGTTATCGTAATCGTTATCATCATTATCATCATCATTATTAATTATTATTATAAATTATTATTTATTATTATTTATTATTATTTATTATTATTTATTATTATTGTTGTTATTGTTGTTAAATATTCTTAGCTAGGTAAATGAGGTGCATGTGTTCTCTTTCATTTTTCAGCCTGTCAGTTTAAACTTGAAACATGGAGGAAGCCACCCAGCGCTTGTTTTACGACCCAATTAACGGATATTACCTTAGGTGGCTGGCTCATTAATTTCTCGCGGTAATAATGCGGGATATTCCGCCGTTAATCCCATCCCCCCAACAGAAATCTGTTTTCCCTAATGGTTTGCCGGTACATGAGGAGTGTGGCAGTGGCGGAAGCCACAAGAAGAACAACAGTTTGTCAAATGTTTCCCAACATGCCATACATAACACTGCTTTGGAGAAGGTACAGAAATGCGGCACGCTGCCCTGAATCCTTCCGGCAATTTATGTTTAGTTCGTGTGCTTTTACTTCAGGACCAGCATTAAGTATTGTGTTCTGTTTATAGTAGGTATATGCTTTAACACTCCCTACGGCCCGTCCTATAAGGTTAAGAAGGGACCGTATACGTCACACAAATCTTATTTGACAGATTTCGGTATTGTTAACTATTTTACATATTTTATAAGATCTATAAAAGATAGGAAACTGACATTTTGTAGACATTTATAAAACTGTTCTTTGAATGACTCCTGTGAGTTTCATGATTGTATTTGAATCGTTTTATATTTTATAAATGTATTTATTTTGGTATAAATTATAAGTACCGCAATATATTGTACCAAATATCTTAAATGAATCTTTTTCAAATTTATACACAATATTCATCAATCAACCATCAACATACTGTAGTAAAATTTGTGTTTTAAAATTATAAGCTAAGATAAATTTTTCTAGAAATCAGATTTTGATTACAAATTTAATAAAATATAAAATTTAGGTAGTTTTTTTATCTACTACTAGATATGTATAATATGAGCTTAAGGTTCATGAAAAATGTCAAGTTTGTAGCTCTCTTTGTTCTTGAGAAATGTGTTCCTAAAATGAAGAAAGCTAATTGCAGAAAACAGCAGTTATACAAAAATATAAAATAATTCAAATAGGAACATGAAACTCACAGATAAGTCTTTTACATTTTCGGAAAATTTAAGTTCCATGTTTTTATACATCTATAAAACATACAAAATATGTAACACAGTGCAAATCTTGTCAAATAGTGTCTATGTTACATACATGTTAGCTTGGATTTGGCATGTCGCGGGTTCGATTCTCATCCACCGCTCACCGTGGTTTTCCATGGTCGATAAACAAATGCTGGAGTATTTTTTATTCTACTGAGATTTCCATTCTATCATTCCTTGTCATGTTTCAGATGTGATGATGATAAGGATGCATATTTATGGGCGCAAAATTCTAGATCACCATCGCCCTTATAAAATGAATAATGTCGAAAGCTAGAGATAAAGATTAATACAAAATAAAAATCCTAATAAAAGCCACAAGTTTAAATAAATATACACAAGTAATAGATAATAATGAAAGCCAGAATTCAAATAAATGTACAAAAAGTTCAAAAGTACGAAAACCCGATAAATATATCACTTAACTCTTATTTGGAAGTTTACCATTGATAAATATTTAAAAACCCTTTCGACCGCTTGTTTATCGTCCGCCAGGGCCTCTGCAAGAATGACTGGTACTTTCAGAGTACCAAGCACGTGACCGACCGACTAGTTTTGTCACACAGCGGACAAATAGGAGTAGGGTCCCGTTTAAAAGGGTAACCTGCGAAAATTGTAGTGGCCAATGTGCACCTAAGCCGCAGTCATCTCCGGAAAAGATACACGAGAG
Source organism: Tenodera sinensis (assembly GCA_030765045.1). Lineage (NCBI taxonomy): Eukaryota > Metazoa > Arthropoda > Insecta > Mantodea > Mantidae > Tenodera > Tenodera sinensis. Next base: position 69,430,004 of record CM060973.1, read on the forward strand.
GAGGTTTCCCAGTTTATCGCCTTTCCTTCACTTCTCTAAGCTTATTACCGCGGAGAGCTGACCACTCTTCTGCCAGCACGAGAGCACCGCAAGTCTAAAATCTTCCCAGTAAAACGAGAGATGTAATACTGGGTTCTGTGCTTGCGTTTGCTGCTAAATCCGCAATTTCATTCCTCGGTAAACCTACATTAACGCCGCAAGCGTGTAAAATATGAAATGCATCAAGGGAATCACTCAAAGTTAGTCACCCAATTTGTGACGGCGTCCATATAAAACAGCTCGGTATATTGCATCTTCCTGTACAACTTTCAGAAACCTGATTTCAGCACTCGTCCCTGTGCTTTAGGATCCAAGATTCACTTGTATATAGTAAAACTGGTACCACATTGTCTCATAACCTTTCAATTTTGATTCCTTTCTCGACTTATATTTCAGTCTCGTTTATTGTTTCACAAATTTATTAGCATTTATTCATTTAATATTCTAAACCATTGTCTCTATCTACACTTACGTTGCAGCCCAAATACTCAAAATGGGAAATGTGCCAGATCTTTTCCCTCTATGCTTAAATTTATCTCTGGTGTGCCATTATTTTAGTTTTCGCTTGTGATGTTTTTAAATTATAAATAAAAATTAACAATAAGACAATTTCTGTAATTCTTTATCTCGATTAACCTGAAATAGAAAAACAAGCGTTTGTAAGAATAGTTCGTACTTACAAGAGTAGAGAAGGTCATTACACATCATATTTGATTAGGTGTAATGATCGAATTTCACGTATGCACTAACTTAGCAACATTATTTGAAGCATTACCATGTAGTTCGTTGCAAAAACACTCAAATTAACGGTATTTTTCACCGAGAGCATTAGGAAGGAAATAGTGAATTTAGACCATAAAGTACACAGAAGGGTGCACTCTATTTTCGCGTTCACTCACGTGAATAAACCGCAGTGGGAATCGAACTCAGGAATCAGTGGCCCGCGGCGTGTGGTACTCCAACCATGACAATAGGTCGGTGAATCGTGGCTAAAGTTCTTGTTACGGCCAAGCAGGCTCTTTAATCATGTACCTACTGCAACAACACTTTTTATCTTTGTACCTACATCCCCACGTGTATGGCTTTACGATTTATCATGGCGTCAACTAGGCATGTATGTCTCCTAAATAATAAGCCTTAATATAAGTGGAATAAAACAGAAAAGAATTAAGACGAGCTTAGACAAGGTTGCAGTCTATACCCAATAATTTTCAATATTTACAAAAAGGGGCATTTTCAGCAAATAAGAACTCCAATGTGAATAATAACTTTTCTTTTAATTATAGAAAACATATTTAAATATGTTAACTTTCACACAAGTATTAAATTTCCACTTTATATTAACACTCTTTAGAACCTCTTATAACGAATTATGTCTTTAAAAGATGATATTTCTAAATCTTGTTCATTATAGTAACATAGTTACCCCAAAACAAAAGAACTCTAATGAATTGGAACAAATATAGGTACTGAAATAACAAATACATTGTTACAATTTGATTAAGAAAGGGAAATAGAAATTACCTCAGGAATAAAAATAGGGATAAACAAATTTGTAAGTGACACATAAATTGCATACAATAAGAAAAGAATATAATTTAAAACATCAGAAGAGAAAAGTAACAAATGGCACACCTTGGGAAATCTCCTGTTTGTTCAAAGATAAGCATAGAAGGAAAAACTTTGGCATAGGTTTCCCATTTTAAGTATTTGGGCTGCGACGTAAGTGTATATAGAGGTTTATGATTCATTAATAAATTCAAACGAATTTATAAACATGGCTTTATAAAGCGATTTAACCTTCAAGTTAAGAACCACGAAATAGTGTGAAGTCTGAACATATGTTGTCGACAATGAATAAACAACGTGCAAAAACGTTCTATGTGTACATTTCGAGGAGGCAGCGGTTTTTAGTTTTATTTTTCTCTCTTGTTTCTGTTTCCACGTCCGTGCACTAGGGAATCAAGGAGGCTTGTGGCAAGCGAAAGGGCACATTATGTATCCATTAGGCTTTCAGCACGTGTGAACATGTTTATAACAAAAGCCTGTCTCTAAATAAATCGCTCTGTGTGGTGTCTTTTGTTCGCTGCATCTCTACCGACATGTTCTCAACACTATTAATGCTTAAACATATTTTCCCGAGCTTTTTTTCTGTCAAAAACAATAATAAAGTTGTCCCGTATTGCAATTGTTTACGTTGGCTGAATTTAATCATACGCTAGAGGTAAGAAACATATGGGTGCAGTCCCATAACTTTCTCTATTCTTGTACGGAAAGCGAATATGGTAAAATGCAAGGGTATCATGATTATTTAACAAAGCCTTCGTAGTCTCTCCTTCTTGCCCTCTTTTTTCCCGCTCAAATGAATAAGCGATGATGGCTCACTAAATCGTTACTCATTAAACTACACCTGTTGCTTGTTTCACACCATGCCGTACAAATCAGAAACTGCACGTGGCCAGATTATTGGTCTATGGCAAGCTGCTAACAGTACGACAAATACATTTTAAATGCTGTACTAAAATACACCACCTATAGAGTTTATTAATTTATGTTGGATTTTAATGTCACTCATGAAAGGCGGTTTATTGCAATTAGTAGAAAGCCTTTCATTCGAAAGCAGAGACTGTATTTAATACAAGGTAATAGACGAACTCGTTTAGAGCTATGCTTTCAGAAAATGTATCTGTCGATTAAAATGTGGTAGACAGAGAAGTAAACATTTGTAAGAATAGTGTGTATATGAGTGAGTATAGTTCTACATATATTTGTGAACAGATTTTCTCCAAATTGAAGTATATTAAAAGTCTATATCTCAATATGTTACACGACGATCACTTGATAGACTTCTTAAATGTCAGCAGTACCAAAGAAGTCACTATTGAAGATATGTTTATCGCATAAGATTTGAAAGTGTTTCGTAAATCAAAGGAAACATATAACCAACCCGCCATTGCAACACAATGCACGGCTGGAGGTAGAGATGCAAAGTCCGCTGGTATAGACTATGTAAATACGAGTAAGTGGGCATAAGATAGCATAGGATAGGACCTTGCGGAGGGGATTCGGCACGTCGACCGCCCGGGCAACCCCGGGAGGAAGAACGAGGCGAGAGGAGACAGAGATCAGACGACCTACGGGGTCACGACAGAGCAGAGGGTAGGTTCCCTACCATTTGCAGATTAAAACTCCTCGGTAGTGACTTGTTCAAACAGCCAACCTGCGATCGGGAGAACAAGGTGACCAGAGGGTATCATTTTTTCCTGCCATGCGACGCCGAGACCCCCATCGACACTTATTACAAGTAAACTAGAGGGTGAGGACATTCGGGGGATATAATGTACCTACCTGGTGACGCGGAGAGACCCCCGAAATCACCTGGTAGGCTGGTCGCTGAGATCGAACCCTGGGCCTTTTGAATGAGGGCCACAAAAGACACCCCTGAGCGATCTCGCTGGGTAACAGGGCAGAGACAGTCATGTGAATGTAATATATATAATTTTTAGCATTCTGTTCCTAGCCTTTTATCAATATACTATTATATTAACATTTTGTAAGTACTGTAATAGGCAACGAATATCGCGTGATAGCTGAACATTAGGTCTGTACCTCATTTGTTATGTCTCTGCTACAACGATATTTGGTGTACATTGTTTTGGTCATTAATTGTTTTTAAGAAAACCTGTCGAGTTTCACGTAATGGAGTGTTTATGACTGAAAAAGTTGGGGCCAGCACTCGATGTGAGCAAATTACCTCGCCGGCCTTTGGCTAATTTTTTACATACATAGATATATTTCATGGTGTTCGATGTGAGTCAAACGCGGCGTAATTTATAGCGTAGAGGTCTCTAAGCTCGTTTCCCCGCCGAGTCATTTATCATAGCAGCCATCTATCTCATGTCTCGTTATAGACATGCAACACAGAAAGGATGGCAGTTCCCTTTGGATTGAAAACACTTTCATTCTCTTTATTTCAAGACTTGGAAGCAAATTACTGCTCAAATGGCTCCAACTATTAGGGAATTATATTCCTAAAACATAAACCATAATCTAGTACTTTATTTCTTTTATGATATATGTATCGTGTACCTACTTAATAGATCATATTATGTGAAATAATTGACATTATAAAACCAGTTTTTGCATCCTTTGTCTTTTTAAAAAGTACAGATTATGTATACGAACATGTGAGTTTTTCATTATTAGAGAAAGTTGTGTGAGTAATATTTATCAGTAGGGCTTGGAAGTTCATGCCCTAAAAACACTGAAATATGCATGCAACTATGCTCTTAAAAAACTTGAAAAAATGCCAAGAAATATGCACTATTTCAGTAAAACAATTAATGTCCCTTTGCAGTAGACAAGACGAGTTAGTATAAATAATAAATAAATAAAGTTACCTTATTCCTTAGAGGTTGAAGCAGAAGTGGTCTCACCGCTAGTATTAACTGCTAAATTGCAGTTCACAACCAACCCTTTGCGCAAATTTTCAACTGTAAAACATCGTCTGTTGTCTCGCAAAACACTTTTGTAACGTGAAAAACTTCTCTCCACATCACAAGATGTTATCGGGGCATATTTAAATGATGTTAACTGCTTCACAGAGAGAGTCAAGTCTCTTGGTGTGACAGATGGTTTTCTTTCGAGGATGTCTCGAATATCGCACATCTGTTTATAACCAGAATTTTTTTGAAATTACATAATTCACTTTCTCTTTCACTTTTTATCCTATGCTACCAAGAACCGAATTTAGATCACATATTATTTTTTCTAAGACAGTAATTGATTCATGCAAAGGAGATCCTACAGCTTCCAATGTCGTTATGGCTGTTGGTAAGAAAGAAAAATGGGCAGATATGAAACTAAGATCCTCTTTTAACCCAGTGCCTGACAATATTTTGCACAGTTTCTATTGATGGAGCATCTTTTCGAGTCCAATGAATTAACAACCTCTTCGACTATTCCTATGTGCTCAGCATAATATAAAACTGCATCGACCCATGTTCCCCATCGAGTTAAAACTGGTGCAGGAGGAAATCGGATATTAGGCACTATTGATCTAAACAACTTAACTCTTTAGGAGATTTAACAAAAATTTTCTTTTTACTGGACACAAATCTATCTACCAATGGGAAAGAATCACGTATTGTCTCATAAATGCAACGAAGAGCGTGTGCCAAGCAAGTTATATGAATTAAATTAGGAAAAATAGCTTTCAGAGTTTGTCCTGATTTTACCATATAATACAGATGGAAAAAAGAATAAAAACCCATAAAAATCATTAAAATATGCTATAATATTGAAACAATATGCATTTATCAAAATAAAGAAAATATGCAGTTATATGCACCATAAAATCACGTCCAAATAACTGAAAATTCCATAATTCGTGCACATAATGTAAAAGCATACATTTTTAACCCCTATGAAAAAACATGCAAATGCATGAACTTCCTAGCCCTAATTATCAGAGTTTATAATGTAATGGATCCTGTTTTGCTGTTTACATTCAGAGATGCGTATAACCTTTTCTAAAACATGTTTGGTTTTAATGAGGATAAGTTGTATTTTGAGTGTAATCTTGAAGTAAGATATTTTATTCGAGTTGATCAGTTTCTCTGCAGTGGATACTTCATTACTCTTGTATTATGCTGCGAGTGGCTTAGCTCTCTCTCTCTCGCCAATAAAGCGAATAACACTCCATGTTGTTTACGACCTAGATAGCAGAGAGCCTCTGTATTTTATGGCATTGTGATGGGACATAATATGAACGCTGAATCCTATTGCTCAATACTGTCTGTCCAATCTCTCTATACAGAAGTAGAACGTGCACTGTTATCCTGCTCTAATTGCATAGATTACCATCAGCACACCTTCTTTGGAAAATACTGTTGGCTTTTGAATTATCCATTTGTTCATAAATGTCACAGTTTCTCTGTTGTTCCAGTATACCACATCCAATAGAACCCCTCAAACACCCCTGATCCGTGACATTCACATGACTTTCTCTACCCACTCTTTTTAGGTATAAACATTTCCTGCAAAAGTCTATTCATTTATCTGCTTCATGGTATTAAAAATAGAATAAATAAAATAAAACTCTATTGATAACGCTGGCTCTTTAATTCGGGATCAATATTCCAGATATTTAAGTGTATTAGCAATTTTCAAACAATTACATCACAACATCTATAATTTACAAATTATACAACAAAGGTAAAATAAGAATTAAAATAAAGTAAACATATACAATATATAAACACTTTGAACAAAAACACAATTCATTAAATTCAAATATATATTATTTAGCATTTACATAAAAACGATTATAATTCATAAATTATAAAATAAAACTAAAAATATAATAAATTATACGAATGCATAAATAGTATAAACAAAACCAGATAATTAAGTTTCAATGCCTTTTTTTCACATGCAATATCAACACTTATGTATATTTTATTATTTACTAATATCTAATAATAAATTTCTAAATTCCACCGGAAGTCGGCGGCAGCATATATATATATATATATATATATATATATATATATATATATATATATATATATATATACTGGTACCTAGTAAAAATTAAGTACCTTCCTTATACATTATGCATATAAAGTAACTCCAGTTTTACTACTAAGTTGCTTGGAGTTAAACATTAACAGAAGCAATTCTATTACTGTGGAGATAGCGTGTCTGCCTCATATTCAAGGGATCTCCAGTTCAAATCTCTGCTACGGCGGGTTACCCGGATAATATTTTGTTCCCTTCCGATTGTCCCAGTATCCTGAAAGATGAATGTTGGGTAACTCTAAGCTCTAAGGACTTCGGGCTCACTTAAATATAGTTTCACCCATTTCATTTATCACCTTACAGCTTAAAAATTATTACACATATCGTGCGAATAAATAACCTAAAGCAATAGTCAAAACTTTTAAGAACAGCCCGTTATATGATGGGGGTAACTATTTGTGAGACATTCCTCATCATTAGTTTCAATTTTCAAACGCTTATACTTCTTTAAAATGGAAAGGCGTTTTTGTTTCTTTTTCTCTCTTTATATATTTATTTTAGTTTTATGTTCACTCAAAGAGATTTTTAGTTTATCACAAAGCAACGCGCTCCTTAAAAATCTGACTACACTATCGTACGAAGAAATGTGAAACTGTGAATTGAAAGTAGGTATATCTGAATTAACTAGAAGTATTTAGAAGTAGACATGAGAAGTAGACCCTAGACATGAGTATCTAGGATGCCTAGATACTCATGTCAATATAACACATAAAATAGTTTTATTATCATCATCATCATTATCATCATCATTTTTAGTGTTTAACGCCCGTTCTTGTTACATAGGTTCTTAACCATAAACCGTGGGTTCTGACGATACATGAAATGAAATAATAAAAAAAAAAAAAAAAAAAAAAAAAAAAAAAAAAAAAAAAAATAAAAAAAAAACATTTGGAAAGGAAATGTTCCAGACCTAAGTGATCTAGCAGTAATATACTAGCTCCAGGTTTCTGAGGTCACGAGTTGAAATGCGAAGGAGGACGATTAATCTTTTTTTGACGTAAAAATTATTAGCATGTCTTCCTTCGGAAGGAAACTTAAGCCGGTGGTCCCGTGTTATACACACCAGCTGTCTCAATATTTACAGACAGCAGAATAACATTAGATTCTCTTAAAAAACCAAAAGAACCATAATAGAAGAATTCAGAAGCGAAATGATCGAAGCAGAAAGGAAGAACTGGATAAAGACCCACGCAGGACACCCGGGAAATGAAGTGAGACCAACTCGCGAAGGAGCACCACGATTCGAGGAAATTCAAGAGAGCTACAGAAGATACCAAGTGCAGTGAAAAGTGAAATATACTATAGCAGCTTAGTGAAGTGGGGACATCACAACTAAAGCACAAATCACAAAATCATTTTCCTTAAATATAGCTGACTGGTTAAAATTAAAACTAAACATAACCTCAAATTTTACAACCATTGTAACAGGATATGCAAACATCAGACTGTGACTACGTAAATATAAAATAATAGACAACCCACTTTGCCCATGTAACAATTTAATATACAACTGCGCATTGCTTGATAGAGAAATATACATCTTAAAGTGGTAGTTTTAAGAATAGAAAATTGGTCAGTGAAAAACTAATGCAGAAATAGCGTAAGAACTTAATCAGATTCGCTAACAATATAACATTTGAAAAGTTCAAGTGAGACAAATTACACTCATCTCATGCACCTAAATTTCCCAAATACTTACAACACAACCACTTGTACAATATATTGAAAGGTAGTGTAGCTCCCCAGTGATGGAGCATACTGCTTTTAAATAAATAAATAGATAGATACAAAGCCTGATGAAGACGCGTCTGAGCAAAATTAAGCATTCTTTCAATACCAATATAAAACGTGACGCTGAGAAGCATAGCAGTTAAAGACAGTCCATAAAAAATTTCAATTTCATTTTGACCTGTTTGGGCTATCTGCATGAGGAAAACTTGGAAAATGCACAGTTATGGAGTGCGGTCTTGGCGGAGTTTCAACCGTGGGCCTCCCGTTCTCGAGTCTATGCCTTAACGACCTAGGCTACCCGAGTCTTGGTTGCACAGCAAGGGGAGAGAGGCTGAGGATGTAATGAGGGGAAAGAGTGGAACTGAGGATGTTGGAGCTTGGACGGTGGAAAAGGATATGAAGAAAAAAGAGGGTGAGAAATGCAATCGGGGAAATGCAATAATGAAAACATTTAACCCAATAACACGGCTTTAGGAAGTATTTGCCACAATGCCTTGTTTGAGAAAAATGTGAGTTAGACCGGTAGGCGAGGCGAGGCGAGGCGAGGCAGGAATGTGGAGTTCGAATTTGCCGCGTGGCTGGTTACGGCTCTCCCACTCCAAAGTAACCATGAGACTCGCTGCAATCGCTAGGTCCTCGGGCCAGCACGCATAGCTTGCAAGGGACGACGGGCCTGCCAGTGTGTGTATGTGATGTGATCAGTAGGGAGGTGTTGTGTTTGTGGTGCTGTGAAACAAACCTTATTTATAGTAAAATACTTGTGTTTTGTGTCAGCCGTGTGCCCCCGCCGCCGCTGCTGCCGCTTCTCACAGGTAAAATCTTCCCTCTTTATTTACTTTTCAGTGTCGGGGTCAGGTTCACCATCATTTGAATGGGGCAACATCCGCTGTGTGTCGGAGGCCCTTGTTTCACGAACACCGATCTTCAAATCTTCCAGTATACTATGTAAAATGAAAACAAATGCCGTTCGCGCCTTTTCTATCGGAAAATAAATCAAGGTTGTGACACAAATCGTATATAAAACATCTGTTTTATTTAAATACTGCATTTTCTTTTAGGTACCCCGGTTTTAATAATATCCGTCAAGAGTCAAGTCGGAGATTTTTTTAGAAAATTCACGAGATGTTAGACTCTCAAACTCGGAATATTTTAAGCAAAATAGTTTTAAGATAGCATATGTTTGTTAATATTAATCTATATAAGGTAAATATGACCGGTCTTAAGCCCTGTTCTTTGCCAGTATACTTATAATTGGCACATAATTGCTGTCTTAATTGTATTTTTGTTTATGTTTATTTTGACTATTTACTAGCCATATGCATTTATTCTTCATTTTGTTAAAAATTGTCCAACCTTTTTTTATCTATAAAATATTGTAGTTGAGTAGTATTTCAATCTTAAGCCATTTCTTACTGAGCACTCTTTTCTCGAACTTTCAGTTATGTTACATTTAAATATTAAATGTTTAAGAACCTCTTTCCCACCAGAAATAGGACATTCCTTCCTTCCTTAGGCCCCATTCAATGCCTGCTTGCTCCTATTTATTTAACATTTCTATGTATTTTCCACATCTCCAAGTGTCTTCATAGAACAATAATAGATTCTTATCGGGTATCTCGTTAAACAATTTTCGTATTTCTGTATCCCTAAATCTTTTTCTTGCGATTTTCCAAACAATCTTCCTGTCCAAAAAAAGTTGTTTTGCAAATTTTTACTAAAAGCGTTTACCCATTTATTGTTCCTGGGACATCCGTTATTATAATGTAGACACTGTTTTAACAACTTTCTTTTTTTCTAAATTCAAGATTCTCTACCAAATCTCAATGTCCTTCGTATAATCTTTCTCTTACTTGCCACTCTGTCCAGTTATAATTTTGCTATCTGGCTTAAAAAGTACTCCCCATTCCTTTGTACTATTTGTTTACCTGTTGTAGCCATTTTATTTAAATATTAATTATCACCAGCCCATAAAGCTCAATTTTCTTTTCACAGATAAAAAAAATTATGTTCAAGAACATGTTAGTTTTTGGAGGCTTAAAATCTTTACTTCCATTTTCCTAAGATGCCGGAGTAAACATCTAATTTAGTATTTTTATATTCTGTTACTATTAAGCAGTATGCACGAACATAATGAATATACCTAGATAAAGCTTTAATCTTTCTGCTTCCCTGTCTTTGGGCTTCAGAATTTAATGATTGTGAGCTACAATTATTTTTATGGCGGATAGTGGAAGGTGATGAAGAAAAAACAAACCAAAAAACAATAGATTATTTATTTCAAAGCAGCGCGAAAAATATCTAACTTAAACTTGATCTAAAACATTATACATTTTCTTTCGGGGAGAAGGGATTATTAAAGTTTGTATTTGTTAAGTAATGTGCAAATTATTTTGACAATGGACTGTGGTACACACCAAATTGGCATATCAATGCTTCTGCAGTGGATTTGAATTGCGAATATTGTAGGTTAAAAATATTTTATAGAACAAATATAAAAATAAACTACGGTAGCTAGAGAAAGCCATGTGAATGTAACATGAGCTTTACTTCAGTTTAGTAGTGGTTTAACGACATGTATGACTGAAAATTTGAATAAACTTACACCATAAGTACACTGTAATGTAAATATGTTAGTCTAAATTTCAACCAGTTTGTTCTAATAGCTAAGAAATGATCAAATTTGTTTATTTTTTATTATGTTATTAAAACGTACACCACGACAAAAAAAATTTAAATTTTGGTCTTATATTTTAAGGTTCAAAATATATTTACTTTTTAAAATTCCCCAGGTTTATCTGTCTCTGCTTTAGTTTAAGCTCCAAAAATGTTTAAACTTGTAAATATGAACTTTTTGCCTTAAAAATTGTACCCAATTATTGTGTGTTTGAAAATTAAAAATATATGCTTAGATACATGTAACAGTAAAAGCTTGGGCAATTTTTATTTAGTGTGTCTCTGAATATGTGCAGCGAATTTCATTAGTGCAATACAAAACCTGCACCACAAGGAACATCTTATTGCAAGAAAAATGCTGAAATTATCAACAGCAAAAAGATGGCTATAAAATATTTTAACGCATAGCTCATTAAAATCAGGTGACGTTTAAACATGCACTAGGACATTTAAAAATGGCGTCCGGATTTTTCGCTTTCATGAATATCGCAATAAACAGAAGTGAATCGAACATAGGGTGCTGCACTGGTTAGTGACATGTGAAGATCAGAGAGAAAAAGAGACAAAAGAGCTGCTGAAAAACATGCAGTTGGTTTTTCTTCCCCAAGCTGACTACTTTGAAGGAGCCGACAGCTGTTGATTAATGGGTTTAATTGAAATTTCCGGAGTACTAGATTAACTTTCTGCTTGAAAAATACTATATTAGGCCCTGTAAGAGCAAAGTGTCCACTCTCGAAATATATTTACCAGTTTACTGTCTTTCCAGTTGAATGTTTCGTTTTGGAGCATGTGTCCTGTTCCCCCTATAAATTGAACGGAAAACATATTAAAGAGGATGTTGTAATTGTATCTATGTACGTGTTATTAAATACGATATAATACACTTCCAGTATATTTTCAACTGTATTCTCGAATTTCATAAACCATTTACTTTCAGGAGCTTATATGTAGGTGTGCATTTAGGGGAGGCAATAATAACATATTTGCCCAGACATCAATAGCGTGCTCAGTGCATCAGAAGGGAGCTTAAACCGGATCAGTGATTTGGCAGGTGCAACGGAAATACATCGTTGTTGCATAGCTTAACACGATAATCCCATTTACATGATAGTTCCGTAAATATATTTGCACATTTTGTACAAATTAACAGCTAAGCATTTAAGTGATCTAATAACTAAAAAAAGGTAAAAATGTGACGCAAATTCATTTCTAGTTTAATAACTTTAATTATGTAATGAGTATATTACTTGACACTGGGCTTCAACATAATTATGTCTATCATTGTTAATTTTTCCCCAAATTGCGTTATTGTCGAAGATACCTACTGATATTTATTTGCTTTTAAACTTTCCACCGATGTGGGCTGCCAGAAACGACTAAGTACACAAAAAAGTAAATAATAACAATAAATTTATTTGCACAACAGGAATGAGAATAACAGTGGTCAGCTATGAGCCGCCATTAAATTTTGTGTCTGCCGTAAATATTAGTACGAGAGGTACAACTTTCGGTCATACTCTTCGTTATTATCTTACTATGTGTAAATCATTGTTCTCTCTTTAAGCTGAGAAAAAACAGTAAAAATATGGTCCAAAGAAGGCCAAGTTGAAGGGGAAAAAAAAAAAAAACAAAAACAAACAAAAAAAAACAGCTTAATACCACAGCCTTCAAAGGACAAATACAACTTAATTTTCTGACAAAAAAAAAAAAGGGCCAAAACAGGATAAGTAAAACTGCATTTCTTCGTAAAAACAAGGCCAAAATAGTACAAATAAAACTGACCCAGAATAAGCATGATTTTGTTGGGTCTCATCTTCAAACAGACGACAAAAAGGATTTTTCTGAACCTCCGAGTCTGTGCAATGTTGCATAGAGCTACCAAATTTTATAGAAGTCACAATTTATAAAAGTAGAAAGAAAGAAATAGGCAATGGGCAGTGTTGCATTTCAACAGGCTAGAAATATGAAAGGCTGAATTATCCGTTAGCAAAACTTCCATGTATTCAGTACCACAAAATTAACATTTGCATATAAAACCCTAAACAGGAATCCCTATTAGGTGAAATTAATAAAACTTGAAAACGGTGAATGAAAGATTGAAATAATGCTGTCGTGCTGGTGACCAAAATAGTCCGGTGTTCAAACCCGGCCAGATGTTCTCAGCTGACTTTCTATAACAGTAAGTACAATGAAATGTGGGCGTCAAACCCACCACCATCATCGGGGTACCTTATTTCCTCTTACTCATGTCATGACAGTCCAAACTCTCCCTTCTGTTACTGTTTGCTCTGTGGGCATTCATCACAGCATCAAGGTGGTGAAACAAAAGAACGCCTTCATGAAGGGGAGAGAATACCCTAGCCCTATCCCCTACCGCGTGGAAAGGAATGTAAACAAACATTTGTCACGTGAAAGGACGCCAGGAATGTAAGACGCACTCTACAAATACTCTGCTCTCAATATTTCATACATGGAGGTTTAATATTTCAACGCTCTTGTATTTATCGTATTTTATGTAGTTCCTCTGTATTTGTATATAATTCATACAAATTTAAGCACTTTCTAAAGTGCTTCTCGTGATTTAATTTCTAAAACAAATACATCAGGCATATAAACATTGGTTTGATAGCGCTGCTCTGCATTTTGAAAACAATTTTTTTGGTTTTTCAGTGTTGAATGCCGATTCCCCCTAATTTTGGGCAACATGCCCAAAGTATTATATTCCCTGCTTAAATATGTAATAAAAGTAAAAAAATTAAAAATATTAATTTTCATCACAGTTTTGCATTTTTACTTTCTCTACTGGTAAGTAGGGGAAGTATTGTATTCCACCCAAAAATTCGATGTCGAGATTTCACTGGAAATACATGTTTTGAGACCCTTGAATACAAAAAAAAAAAAAAAAAAAATAGGTTGCAAACCAAAGTTGGTATTTAAGTTCTGGCTATTGCCCCTGTAGTCGTATTTACTTTGGACGACTTTTGCATAACTGGTAAACCGTTAAATCATGCTGTACAAAATTGTAGATCTTGCTAAAATACACAATTTAGGTCCAAATAAATTTTCTTGTAGGGTGAACCATTTCGGAGATATTCCTTGTTATGTGTGTGAGTTTCGGAAAACTTAAAACTTTCGTGAAATGGAACATCGTTGTTCATTTTTTTATGTAAGTGTACAAAGAGAACAGGATCTCAAAGCTTTAAAAGATTTGACTATCGCTCAAAGCCTACTGTATTCTAATATTCCCCTGGCACCTACAAGGAAATAAGTAATTAAGATAATTTGTACAAATGTTTATCTCAACTAACCCGAAGAAGATATAGAAATAAGAGTTTGTAAGAATGGTTAGTACAAGAGCAGAGAAAGTCATGTGAGTACAACACATCAGATTTTAGTAGAAATATTGGTCATTTTTAGGATATTTCTAGGTTTTTTAATAGACCTGTATAGGCAATTTATAGGCCATCGTCCGAGCTTTATTTATGTATTATACAATTCTTTGACAGGTGTTTTTGAATCAAGCAACATGGTCGTCGTTATCTACATGTCAGAGTATTCCACAGGATAACATATACTACAATTTAAGAGTATTGCAAAGAATATATCGATAATTGCTAATGCTATGAAAAAAAAAGTGGTATATAAATTGTAAATTTTATTGTGTTCTATATTTTTCTCTGGTTAGGTTTCATTCATCTCTTGTAACTTTCCAGTTGATCAGAAAATGCAAGAAGTTGATTCATCATGCAAACATCTCGAATTGTTTACTCAAAACTGTAAACACTGCAATATTTATAATGTCAATGGGTAAGGGAATTTTCTTTAAAATGTTGGCATAAGATTGTTAAACTGCCTTGACTCGCGCAGTTTTATTTATACGGGCTTAATTTTGTTTTTTAAAATTACGGAGTACACGCGCGTGTTTTTCTGTCGGGGTTTGGAGTTCAGCAGACCTTACAGGATCAATTCTGATACCAAATTTCGTGTGAAATAAACATAAAAAGCCAGAAAATGGAGGAACGTGGCAAAGGAGGTCTATGCTAATGACATTTAAATGCTCGCGTGACTTCTGTGTTAAGAAGTTTTGTACATTTTCTAACAAAGAAAGCAGCAAACTATTTAACACCTGTAACTTGACTTTTCCTCGAGTGTTAGTAATGCCTCAAAAGATGCATCCAAATAATGCCATTAATGTCGACATATTATCCTTGGCATTTACCAGACTTGAAAAGAATGTCATCGCATCATGAATAATGTTGGTGTCAAAATTCACGGCTTAGGTTGACCTTTTAGAACAAAGGCTTGAATGCTCAGGTAAAGCGGTGTTTTCTGGTTAAGGCAGCTGATGCAGATAGTGTACGTTTATTTGTCCATGACGTCATTTTAAGATAAGAGAATCTAATCGCACACTGACACTTCTTGATCATAAGAGTTGTGTCTATATGGCCCTCTGCAGCAATTGGCCGATAGTGAACAGCTAGCAGAAATTTTATATACAAGTTTAAATGCCACATCAGTTAAATACTTACGCTAATGAAGTCCGGATAACTCGACCTAATGTGGACTGAGAGGTTGTCAAGTTACCGAAAAGTCGAGTGTTACGGAATAAGGCACCTTTTATTTACAACTCGTAACGTAATACTCAGACTTACATAAACAGATCCTCTAACATAATGAAGGGAACAAAAGTATAACATATTCTAACATTTATTTCGACATTTTTACAACTCAATACAACACTGACAGGAAGCTCGAAAGCCTTTAAGCTGCAATGTAACCAGAAATATGTAACTGAAAGTTTAACTTACCACGTACAGAGGTATTTTCAGACGTGGCGAATGACCTTGCTAGGATCTGCGCGAGTGGCACGCAAATTGATGATGAGGGTAACGCCTGTTTCCTTCCTTGAAATAAACAAAGAAAGCTCCACGTCCATCCTAACTACCCTTTACATCAACTATTTTTAAAAATACTGATTTTTTAAAAAATCATAACGATTTTGTTGAAAATACCATATGTTTAAGATATTGTAACTTAATTACTCAATCCGTTACCTAATTTCTTTTTTATTTAATTGCTTTCCTTACAGTATTACTGGCCTCAAAATAACACAAATTACACATGCTATTCTGATCAATTGTTGTTCACACAAACTTTATGAACCAGCCTTCAAAATACTCGCAAAGTTACTCTCAGCCTCCTTGGCAACGTGATGTCAGCCAAGGAACATCTATTTTTTAAAAATTATTTTGTTGTTTAACGCCGCTGTCAATTGCCAGAATCATATTGGCGTCGCCGGTTTGCCGGAATTTCGTGCCGCAGGAGTTCTTTTACATGCCAGCAAATCTACTGACATGGAGCTGTTTTTAAGCATACTTAAAAACCATTGGCCTGGGCCGGATTTGAACCCGCGACCTTGGGAGCAGTAGGCTAGCGTCTAACCAACTGAGCCACCCAAACCGATAAACATCCTCATGGGATGCTTTCTACATGAAAAAGCAACGTTATATCTTCATGACAAATGAAACCTATATCTTGAATTTTCTGGGCATGACCTAAGAAGTCCACTTTATTCTGAATGACTTTTCCATAACTGATGAAGAAGAGCTGTAAACCTGCAATATTTGTTGCTTTAAGCCTGCTCCAGGATCTTGTGATGTTAAAAAAGCAACTTCTTAATGTGTAACTCCGTAATAGTAATTGTAATTCAGTATTCATTGTTAAAGTATATTGAATATGTGCAAAGAGTCATTAAAATTCGGGTGCTAGTAACAATTGACGGAGAGACTGACAGTCGCTCTAGTTCCGACCACACGTCATTATGGTGGTATTTATCAGAGCAAAATGGCTACTAGGGTGCCCTGCTTTTCGGTATTCATTTCTTACTGGCAGATCTTTTGGTTTCGTCAAAAGCGATTATGTGAAAATGTCTTCTACTTCCGATGATGGAAACACTGTGCACTTCGTCGTAAATAGTATATCCTGAATGTTTAGGAATCTTTGACATGTAATTGTAATTATTTGGAAGAACTACAAACTGAACAGCATTGCAGTATATGAGAGTACGAAAGAGACAGAAAATGGCCAAGTTGTGCCAGTGTAAGGCTCAGTGTTCACGATGACAGATTAAAGCAGGTATCTGTCCCAGTTTTTCCCCCGTGCGCCGGTACTTCATCACTTTCACTTCACAAAGAAATAACAGAGAATTCCCTATCGATCTGGGCTACCACATCGACTAGGACAAAAGGAGAGAGAAGGATACGGATGTCCAAGAAGACAGCGCCTGTGGTGGAAAGAATATTATTTCAGCAAGTTGTGTTTCATATTGAGCATTGGACCAAGTTTTAAAGACTAAAACACACCCTGCGAAAAATATGTTTATGGCAAAAAAATTCTAATAACTTTCTGAAACATTTATATCTACACGTAAGACAAATTCAGAATTTCAGTGTTTTGAATTTGTACATTTATACTTCGCGTCTCAAATGCAGAAGTCAATTGTTCAATTTCATCCCCTTCTTTGCAGCATGCAAGTTCCTAGTTGGAAAACCGATTTTTGAGATTTTTATTGAAATTAACACATAGACCTGTAATACTAAGCATACTTGTGCTTGTTACAGGTTCGAAGCATAGCAACTTTAAATGATTTTAGAGGTCCTGGGTTGAAATCCCTAGGACTGACCAATCTCACTGGTTTTTTCGTAGTTTCCCTTAGTCGCAAAGGTAAATGCCGGATTGGATATTTAATACCACGATCCAAAGTTCCACCTTAAGTGTAAAAGAAAAGTAAAAATTAAAAATAAGTTATAATAGCGAATACTGTGTCACCTGTATACAGATAATAAAAGCAGGTAGACTGGGGAGGTGCGGTTGTCCTGTACACAGAGCACAAATAATAATAGACATCGAATTTCTGATGGTCTCTAGGGGCGTGTCTTTTGATATCGTTCTCCACCAGTTTGAAAGGGAAAACGTGACTTCCAGTTGAGGGAGGTGGCTATACCTATTCGTAATTAGCCCATGAGTTGATAATATCAGCATAGATATGCTGTGTTGGTTCGATACAGAATGCAAGGTGACCATATATCAGCCAAGAAAATGTAAACAAGACGAAATAAGGTTCCCTACAAACGGTAAGGAATGAGATGTCTGCAAGATGGTACTGTTGATTTCTTTCCGTGCTGCTGTCTGTACATTTCTGCCGCTATACACACACACACACACACACACACACACCACACACCACACACCACACACCACACACCACACACCACACACCACACACACCACACACACCACACACCACACACCACACACCACACACACCACACACCACACACCACACACACCACACACACACACACACACACACCACACACCACACACCACACACCACACACCACACACACCACACACCACACACCACACACACCACACACACACACACACACACACACCACACACCACACACCACACACCACACACACCACACACACCACACACACCACACACACCACACACACCACACACACACACACACACACACCACACACCACACACCACACACCACACACACCACACACACCACACACACCACACACACCTGTGTGTATATATGGTTACATGGTTACATTTTAATCATAGGATTTCACATGCACCGACTTATCCTGACATGCACCGGCAAGTGGATAGGTAACGGAGGACAGGCTTGAAGGCCTACATATTCACCCCACCTTAGTCTTTTGAATTTTTCCTCGTTCGCACAAGTAAAGTATTTATTTTAACACTCAGATATTCCTAATGCAAACGCTCTATCTTCGCGTCATGAAGGCCTCGTAAACCATTAGGAGGATATTTTGGACATTTTCAATAGTTTTGTATGAGCTGACGTTTTGAACACTCCATAAATCTGACAGTTTCAAACAGATGTTAACTAAAATACGAAGCTTTGTGGACATGTTTAAATGATACTTTTTCTTTAGTTTAGGTGATCAACTGATCAGTCCTTCGCAATGCTGTAATTTGTATACGCAGTAATTTTAAACATAATCCAAAATTCCAAAAGAAAATCTCTTATTAAAACTGCTTGCATTTCACACATTTCATTAGACGATTGTTCTTAAGGCGGTCCAAATTTGGCTTAGAGAGGCCTGCAGTACTTCAATAAAATTGGAATTACTGCTTCTAAAAATGAAGGGTGGACCAGGTCAGACTGATTCTACATTTTACATGCACAGAGAAATTACCATTCATAACCTGTGGTACGCCATGTCGCCCTGACGAGGGGGTTGACTACATGGGCACTTGAAAACAGTAATCCATCGCTCTACAGATGTGAGCAGGGGTGTTGCTTAAGTAAGTGATCGTTATTTCCACTACAGGGGCTGGGAGAAACCTGTTTGAATGGTTGAGAACAATAAAGCTTCATCGACCAATAAATACCTCTACTCGCTCCTTCCTCTATTACATTCTCAAAAATACACCACAATCTATACTTCTGAGAAATATATTAGTAAATCTTGAAGGAAGTCCGCTTTAATTCAGCATTTTGTTTTACAGATTGACCAATTTTTGAACCTGCTGCTTTAAAAATGTTTATCGCTGTGATCCCTTAGATTAGATAACCTACGCTTTCAGATGCACGTATTTAGACGCTGGTCTACTGATCCCAAGGTCGCGGGTTCAAATCCGGCCCAGACCGATGGTTTTTAAGTGTGCTTAAAAACGACAGCTCCATGTCAGCAGATTTACTGGCATGTAAAAGAACTCCTGCGGGACAAAATTCCGGCACACCGGCGACGCTGATGTGATCCTGGCAATTGACAGCGTCGTTAAAGAACAAAATAATTTAATTTTGCACGTATTTAAGGGCATTGTGAGCATTATATGGAGACATGAGAGTAATTTTACGGCAAATACCAAGGTTAGGTTGAAATGTGAGATTTTATGTTCCTGACACTTCATTTAATGATACCTAAATGTTGGAATTTCCAAAGTCACCACTGTGGGTTTCTCGGGAGATTTCCGAACAATTTCTTCAAACGGCAATCATTATTATTGTGGGTGTCTGATCGTTAATCAGTGATAACCATTTTTGCACATTTTGAGTTCAATTTAGATTGGTACCAGGTTTTATGTTTACATAATATCGCCATTGTGAGTTATTAGGACTAAGAGAAAGGTAGATATTTAAATTAAATTACTCACATATTATCCTCCAAGGTGCATTATTATGCTTTAATCTAAATCTATAGACCTTCCGCGCAAGATAATACTTCCAAAGTTGGTAAAGTATTCGAGAAGTGAACCTTTAATTTCTGAAGATGCAGATTTTTCAAAATGTACATTGCGCTTATAACCTCAAACAATCAGGAAAGTCATCTAGCATTGCGTTGTTTGTTATTGATACAGAGTGCTGCGATGCGTAGACAAAAGTGCATCGGGGCGCGTTCAGAAGCCATATAAATCGATCACTGCCTTCTCGAAAGCTGTTGTTCACAGCCGTCTTTGACCTGAACTAGAGTTAACTAACAATTCGCTGTAAAATATTCAGTTAAGCTCTGCCCCATCCGGTAATAAATGTACATAATCTTAACACATTAAACAACAACTTGAATTCTTGATGAAGCACTGTAATGCAAATATATTGCAGCAAGCGTTTAACCTGTCTAACCATGAATCTGCTATAATATCTTGATAGCCACGATAGTTCAGGAAACCACAAGATCAGAACCTTAGGGCTTCTGTTAATCTGAGCCCCAGTCTGACCCTTGGGTTCACTCAACCTCCTGACAGAGTCGACTGCTCGGAGATTTCCCAGGAGAGAGATTACGGCTACCAGGCTCTAAGTGACCAACGCACTGCCTCAGCTATATACCTAATAGCGACTCAATATCATGATCAACAATTCCTTCCAGAGCATATTTAGCAATTGGACACACAGACACATCCAACAAAGGCAGATGATATACAATAACGTAACCTTATTTGGAACAGTTCAACGAAAAGCTTATAGTAACGCGATCCTCGAAGTAGTTTTGTCAAAAGCAACGCTGTAATTGCAGAGACAATGTTGCTGTATAACAGGGGAGATCAGGAAGTGCCTGTGGCTAACGAAAAAGACAGACTGCGGCACGAATCAGAGAATTACATCACTGCACTTTGTGCCGTAGCCTGTCTTTTTCGTTAGCCACAGGAACTGCTCAAGCTCAACGTGTTATGAAGGCCCCGAAGCAGGTCGATCAGCTGATTGCGGTGAACCAGCGACAGTCTAACAAACATGGCTACCAGTGTTGGATGTTATGGGGGAACACGTGTTAGTTTTGTTTCAACTGAAAGTGAATTAGTAGTGATATATGCCGTTTCTGTTATTGTGTTTATTTGTAAATATTGCAAGTTAATCAAAGCTGCAACGTTTTCTTTTGAGTAATTGAATAGTTTTTTGCCTGGCTTTCGTAAGTTTTACTTGTTAGTTGAGCTATTAAATTAAAATTATTATTTTTATTTATAGTGTGTAATTGTAAGTGATTTAAGGAATGGTTAATTCTTCAGTGAAGTTATTCAAGAACCCATAACCTATTTTGTAACATGGTGATACCGGTACTGAAAGGCATGTAATTCTACTTTTATTTTAGGTGTAGAGTTGAACAATATAGGTCGACGCTGTAGTGTGTATGAATGTAAAACTGATTATGACAGTCAAGCAGAAAGTCATTCAATGTTCTCACTGCCAAAAGATGAAAACCTTCGTACTAAGACACTTCCAAAAGTTAGTCTCGTTTACGTAGAAGTTGAAAATCTGGCCCCGGTTATTCGTGAAAGTATTGAGTCAAATAAAGAATACAATGAACCGACTCAGTTAATAGTATAAACGATGTTATTTCATACCTAAATCCCAGACAATACATTCCATTAAATGGACAGTAATTAAGGACCAGGGAAGTATTCTTATTTGTTTATTGGGTACCATCAATGGAATTCCCTGTGTTAAATCCTTTCTGACAGTGAAAGATCGCTTATCTATTTAAATTAATGTGGATAATATTAGTTTGCCTAACGCTAAAAGTAAAATAAAGCAATTAAATTCTTTAAATGCTTTGGACAAAATCATGTCAGACATTGAGGTAAATGTTTACAAAATCGGCCGCTCGAGAAAACGAATGAAACCTAGTGTAATGGATGCAGTTTTTATTGCTGATTACGATTTTGAAAGTTTTATTTGGCGGTCAAGCTTCGTTTTCGTTTTTCGTGAGTTAGGTTAGGTTTAGTGTGTGTATATGAGTGTGGTAACAGGGTCCTGTGTTATCGAAATTTTGCCCGTGTTAGGTTAGTGTATGTATGTGAGTGGGGTGACAAGGTCCTGTGTTAAACTTGAGCAATGTTTATGCAACACATCCCACAGGCCACAGGGGATGTGGCCCGCCTCGGTAGCGTGATGGTTAGCGTGTCTGCCTCACGTTCAAGAGGTCGCGAGTTCCAATCTCGCTTAGTTATCCGGGTAAGGTTTTTTTCCGAGGTTTTCCCTACCCTGAGAAGACGAATGTCGGATAACTTAAAGCTCCACGGACCTCGGGCTCATTTGAGCATCATTTCACCCATTTCATTTCATTCATTCATCCGATATGACACAATGTTGGAGGACGTTAATTTAAAAAAAAAAAAAAAAAAAAAAAACAGGGGATGTGTAAGCTTGTTAGGGGAGGGTAGCCGGTTTTGCGAGCTCTCACCGGAAAGTTTCAGTCTGTAGCTTTTAGCGACGCTGCCCTCTGCTTTTGCATCTCCTCAGGTCGGACAACCCTTAGTACCCTCTCACGTCGCCCCTCCCTCCCGAGGGCACCTCGGCGTAGTCATAGTTGTGTTGACAGAGATAAACGTGCCTCAGGCGTCAATCCGCACTCTAGCATTTATATTATATTGCTCTGTTCAGGACATTTGTATTCAAACTCACACTTTGAGCACAAAATGAAGGTTCTTGAGGAAATATGTGGGAGTCGGCGAAAAATAATCTGATTTACGCAAACTAACACTGTATTGAACAGCTGCTACGTTGGCTTCTCTATGGTGTAGCACACGCCGTTATATGTAGGCAACCCGTCTAACGAACTGTGAGAAGATTTCTTCATACGAAGGATCATTAAAGAAGCCTCGAGTTTCTGAAGTGGATCCATTATTCATAACATAACAATAGTATTTCTTTTCTCCCCAACCGTTCCCAAGGGAGTCAATGTCAAGTCCTCAGGGTGAGAAGGAGCGAGGGCTTGACTGATGCTGTCTAGAAAAACGCAAATCTTGTGTTAAGGGCTCCAAAAGTTGTCTTCTGGAGAGACGACGACTGTGTCAATCTCAAGTTGTCATTTACCTTGTAAACTTCGTATGACTTTTGAAATAAAAAGTACGCTTCTTCTGCAGAGCTTTTACAAATGTTATTATTACCTTCCAAATGTTGCATATCTTAAGCGACTTAGGGGCCTTAAGGCATATTAATCATGTAACAGTTCATTTGTTATTTCAGTACCTATGTTTGTTGCAATTAGAGTTCTTTTGTTTCTTTGGGTAACTATGTAGAATTGCAACTATGAAGGAGAAAATTCTTTAATCTAGAAGTATCTAAGTCTTCTAAAGACATAATTCATATTAAGAGACTTAAAAGAGCGTTGAAAATGTATGTAAAGCCAATACATCAGGTTTCTATTCGGTTTCGCCTTAAAACTTAAGTAGTACCTTGTTTTTAAGGACGTGATGGGGTGATGGAGTATGTGGAGGGGGGAAATATTCGATGTCATTCCTGTCACCCCTATTCCCCATGCCTAAGTAATTTTAATTGGGAATCTCTTACAAAAGCTATGAATACATTAGCGTCCATTGGCACAGTCTACAAGTTTCCCATACTGATGCTCCAATTTTTTAAGATGTTGGCAATGTCAGTAGTTGGAATATCTACTATTAATTTATAATTTCGTTCAATACAAAATTTGTCAAACTGATTCCAAACATATTTCCTGTTTCCTGAATTATTTCATCTACTTCAGCATTAGATGCTTGATGGAAGCTAGAGTCTGCCAAACCTAACGGCTCTCTTGCGTCAAATTATGTAAGCTATTGCGCATCTGTAGCACAGTACAGCTAGATTCTTTAATCTGATCATAACATAAGAAAAGCAGGTGAGGTGATAATTAAATTTGATAAAATTTTCGGCTGTCATTGGTTGAAATTTGAAATTGTTATGAACATGATTGGTTGATTTCAAACAAGTCACGTGTGAGTGGAATAATCATCGTTAGTATTCTTCTGCACCTTTGTGCTTGAGACGACAGCAACTATATAGATCGGAATAGCGATATGTCCTCCTGCGCGGAAGAAGATAATTTAACTGAACTGTAATGAACGCTTCAAGGAGTGCAGATGGAAACAATAGACGTGACTACAGCGGCTAGGAATGACCATAAATCTGTCTTCTTTGTCGCCCACACACCTTTCTGCATAGGCAGAGAGAGAGAGAGAGAGAGAGAGGAGTTATGTATCCGCAATACCAATAGCAGCCAAGCTTTAAACTACCTCTTCTTCACTTCTTGGAGACGTCTAAACCTGTTTGTTCCAAGTTCACAGTTGTCCATGATTCTCCATCTCTGCACTCGCTCCACGAGCCACTTTGGATTATCATGTGTTGAGGTAAATTCTCGATTGATGTTTTGGGATTTTTTACAATGCATTTTACTGCCAATACAAGAACTCCAGAAAGCGATGGGAGGAACGTGTGCATGTATGATTCCTTGGTAAGTTTCTGACAGGGGGATGGCCTGCCACCTCGACCTATGGAACATATTTTGTGCAGGGAGGGATGAGGTGATAGGATACTAAAGGAGGCCGGACTTGGGGAGAGACATCGACATGGGGCAGAATCTCCATAAACCTTCCTGGTGACGATTGTCCTATCCCCTTGTGGCCTCAGGAATATGCACATTATTTACAGTACGCTTGGAAGGCGTGGTGAGTGTTAAGGATATGCTGTTGGTATGATGCATAGTACTGGTGTTGGCAGGGCTCCTGATGCATCAATCTGCCTGAGTCACGCCCCCAACAGAGAGATTTACTGAGATTGTTGCCACTTATTGCTATATTAAGAGTACTGGAGCTAAAAACTCGCTTGATGACGTTCCTTTGACTGCAAAGAAGGCTCATGTGGGTATGAAATGAAATGTCTCTTGGTGTTGCAGGCTTATCCAAGGTAGTTCACATCTACAAAGCCATGAGTTCACTTCCCGTGGCCGACATTTCTGACCCATGGGGGTTTTGCCGGATTCCTGGGCCAATGCTGCGAAACTTGCTAACATCCTTACATTTCACTCACTTCTCATTTCACTTCAACTTTCATCTTAGTGGTTTTCGGGTTGCAAGTATAGTCAGGAGCCTCGGCGTTGCATGGCAGGGGAAAAGGATGAATTCTGCAAACGTCGGTCTTCCGGTGGGGCGATCTCCAGTTCCGTCCCCTCCCCCCAATGGGATGTACAAGCCTTTGTGCCACTGGGGAGCTTCAATTTGGAAATCGTAGAGACCGTAGTCCTGGTTCGGCATTCAAATATGACCATAGCCAACCGTTTACAAAGTTATTTTAATTTTACATTAACGTTATGTCAAAACAGATTACCTGTTTATTGTTAACCCTCTTTTTCCCCTTCAAATCAAAATGTTAAAGCTCCTATTTCAAAATACGAATTTGATCTATCACTGTCTTAATTGCTAGTACACGTAAACGCAATGGTTTTAATATTATGATATCACAATTTTTATGCGTTGTCCTTCAGCTCTCAGAATTATCGTGTAATAAGGAAGGAAAGAAAGTATACTGTTCATCATCCCTGCCGCTGTAAATGTGTTGCTTGGCAACGTTTAAATCATGAGAAATGTAAACTACTTAACTGAATATACTCCAACATCACAAAAATGCTTTGTTGTGCAGGGTCAAACATAGCATTTGGTGCGTCCATTGTAAACCCCGCTTGTTTGCTCACGTGATGTAGTTGATTTTGATGTTTTGATTGTAAACTCAGCCTTCTACGGTCATTTTTCTGGCACAGCATGACGTAGGGGGTTGTATTGCATTACATAATTAAAGTTCTATGCCCCGTAGGCAGGACAAACTGCGCAACTAAACAACTCTATCCCCTAAAATAACGAGGATGTATAGCAGCTTGGGATAGCTATGTTGATGTAATTCAATAACAGAGGTAATTTAGCTGCTTTCATACGCTCCCGAAGGATCTCATTTGAGTGTATCATTTCGGTGAATGGTAGCACAAAGCCGACCATATGACGGAAGTTATTTCAAACAATATTGGGTCATTCTGGAGCATTCGCTCAGATTTCGTGACATTAATCTCCCAATGCTCGAAAAAGTAGAGGAAGTATTGCATTCCACCCGAAAATTTGATGTCGAGATTTCACCGGAAATATGTTTTTAGCTCCCCTGAGCCCAAAAAATGCATTTTTAGAAAAATGTCCGTGTGTATGTCCTACAGTCTGTGGACAGCGTAACTCAAAAACGAAAAGTTGGTTGAAAACCTAATTTGGTATTTAAGTTTAATGTCTCTCATGGATTCGACACGAAGATTTTGAAGAAAATAGCCCCACCCTATGGTAAACTACAGTTGCGTGTGTTTTGATTTTTGAAAAAGGAAAATTGAAAAAAAGAAAAAAGAAAAAAAAAAGAAAAAGAAAAGAAACCGATATTACAACATTCTAAATCTTTGATTAAAATTTGTATTGCCAAATGGCAGCACTTCTATTAGAGCTTTTGTCAAATGTTATGTATGAAAAATGAACCACTATATTAATTGAAATTAAAGATTAAAAGTATTGGAACAAAATATCTCGTTCGGTTATCTTTCAATTATTCTGTATTTGTTTCCACTGATTACACCAGGTATGACCTCAATGCAGAATTTATCACAAACACGCTGAAAAACTCGTTTACTACGCAAATTTTACAACCAGGATTCAAAACTGAGTGTACGTCACTGCCTTCTAGAAACGAGGCGTAAGCCCACGGAACATAAAACAGCGGGAATGCTTTCCGCACGGAAGCTCGGCGTTTAGATTGTATAGACGTTCCGTGTCAACGCCACTGTTTTTTAACATACTTTATTTTTTTTAAATTTTTGACCAAACTTCAGCAAACGATATCCTTGACTCTCTTTGTATTTAAAAAGTAAGTTAAAAATAAAGGGAAAAAGTCTATAATAAGAATTTCTTAATATCTTTATATTTTAGAAAATTCATTGACAAATGCTGGAAGAAAGGAATTAAACCATTAGTTTTAAACGTTTTTTTACCAACTATAAGAGTACCCCAGTACCTATGTATCTAAAAATCTGTTTGACAATTATCACGTATGTCTTTATGTGTTTTATTAATCAACAATTTCAGTCTGGCATTTGTTTTAGAGGTGGCGAATGGCTGGAAGTTGCGCTGTGGTTTATGGTCGAGTTCACTTTTGTATTTATAAAACCACAGGGGTGTCAGATTAGTATCTCTCTGACTTGCGTGAAGTAAACATGGCGGGGCAGTGCGTGATTAAGTACAGTGCCGCCTCGGATTACCAGCAGTCTCTTGTTCATTTCAAGTAGGAAAATGAGGTGTTGCCTCTACCATCAATTTGCGTTACATCACTCGCGCAGATAAGAAGATCATTTCTCACGTCTAAAAAGTAATTAGCAAAAGCTATAAGAAATATTCTGTAACTCCTTAATTGATTATTTTGACATGATGTAAAGGCATACTTATAAAACTGGCGTACCAGTTTATTTTGATCCTTTTTTCGGTTTGATTATGAACAGCATGCCATTCAGAAGTGTCAGTTTAAAATTGCGGGTTTCACATCCGCCTCGGTAACAATGGACAAGGTAGTGGTTAGCATATTGAAGGATTTCCTGTATGTACTCGTATTTGTGTGTAATGCCTGCTAATGATTTTTGCCTTGAAAAGTAGTTAGGATTTACGTATTCCCATATTTACAAAGGTTTCTTTTGTTACCGACGGAAACAGTATTTTGTATTGGTGGAGATATATTTTTAGTTCTGTCCCAAATTTAATGTGCTCATGACCATTGACAAAAATATCATAAAAACACCAGAAAGTCAAGAAGTGTTTAATATATTACTTCAGTTCAGGATACGTTTGTACCTAAACTAATTTCAGATTAAGGAATATTCCAACAGCAAAAATATAGTTTAGCATTTTATCGAGTTAATCCATTCGGAATGCATATAAACTTTGTTTAATAACAATTAGATAGGAGGGCCTTTGGTTTGAACTTCTGTCAGGATAACTAACGCACTGCTATGTTTCGCCTGACCTTGTGTTGCACAGAGCTTGTTTGCTTTTTATCGCCGAAAACATTAGCCGATCTTGGGAAAGGAAGGGAAAACAATACAGAAGAATATATGTCAATTGGGCAAGGTTGCTTCCGAGAAACAGGTTTAGGGATTTGTTTTGTTTTGCCAATATTTCCTAGCGCAATTTCAGAAGATTCCGAGTCAGTGTGTCTAGATTGGCGAGGGGAAGGAATGAAGGAATGGGAATGGATGGACCGTATCAGATGGAATTGAATTGTAGAACCTCTACTGCGGTACGCTTACGTCCGAAGAATCACACCCAGAAGGAGAAACGTGGAAGACCGAGAGCAAATGGAGAGGTTTACTGAAGATGATCAGGGTTGAGAATTTGGAAGAGAAATATTGGAAATCGTTAAGAATGGGGGGTGGAAGCAAAGGGTTACTCAGTCGGTAGAGCATTTAGGGCTCCCGGGTTCGATCTCCGGCTGGGGTGTGGGAATTTTTTGTAGCCAAAATAATTTTCTATCCTCTCCAGAGTCTGCAAGTATGAATTAGAGTGCTAGTGTGAGTGTGATTTAATTCTGCGAAGTTTTAATCTCCTAGGGGCGGGGAGGGCACTTATTTTGGACTCCATTTTTAAAGTAGCGGTGCGTTTCTGGCTGTATATTTTAAATGGGCGTGCCCACGCGCTCGGTTTCATGAAGGCTTGGAATAAATTGTTTTTAAACTTGACGCTAAGTGTTCTGCTGCCTATGCATCCACCGTAGCGTATTGGACAAGTTCTCCAATAGATACCCTAGACGACAGTGTTTTTCATTTGTCATTTCTGAAGTTATTTGCCACGCTTCTATTTAGCCTGGCAGATTTCTATTGTTTAGAAGCTGATTGTGTGCCTTTGATCATACTTTTGAAATAAGTATGTTTACAAGGTTAAATGCCATTGATATATACATCTTGTATGGCATTGCTTATTTTATTTGTGACGAAAATAAAGCCAGCATATACTTTGCTTTTATTTCTATAAACAAACTACGTGTTTGTAAACACTTATATTTTAAAATCACGTATTGAATTACCCTGTTTTGGAATGCCGAAAGGAAAGGGCAGTGCTCAACCTTATACAAATCCACGAACAAAATCAGATGCATAGAGGTTAATGAGGGAGTGTATGAATGAACTTTAAACTCATTTTACTCTGAAAAATATTTTTAGTTATTCGCTCATTTTCAAAACCTATCTTCTCCCACAGAAATCTAGCTAAAGATATAAAAATGTTTTCCAATGCAGCTCAGAATATGGGTGCTAAAATGTCCGACTGGAATTTTGATATTGATTATAATTTTAAATATATATAATAATGAGCTCTTTTTATGACATTTTATTAAAAAAGTTTTTAAGAAAAATATTCACTGTATAGAAATGTACATCCTTTAATTTGTTGCAAAGTAATAAAAGATATAATCTTAAAAATCGACATCTGTTAGAGGAGATAGATTTTGATTATACCTAATAACTTTGATACATATCAATAATGTGATTGGATATTGGAATGAAATTTGGTACCAGTTCTTCTGGAAATGCCTGTGTGATAATTTAAGCCTCTAACTTCAATACTTGAGAAAATAACCGTTTTCACTTCGGTGTACCCTGATACACGAGGTATAAAAATAAAGGGCAACTGCTGAAATGTGCAAAATGCCTCAGAAGAAAGTAGTAAGAAATTTCAGAGGCACGAAGAGTGGAGAAAGTATGCGTCTAAAAGTGCGTTTGTTGGCATTTGTTTTGGCATGGCGTCCTCGACCGTTGGACTTGCGAGCGTGTTCACCACATCAGACATTCGTCACAGTTTTTTGATGGTAGTGGTATGCCAGCGAGGAATGTAGCTTTTTATTTTGTTGCTCGAGGAAAGGTTTACACAGCAGCACCACCCCAAGGAGAGAGGGCTGTTGCAGAAAGCACCTTCTTGCGCATGCTCTACCGATTACGTGAACTGTGTCAGGGTACCGGGTGTCCCTGAAAAAAATCGATACCTGGTTCCACCACAACAGCACGGCCGGCCCGACCGCTCGCTCGCTCCCATGAATGAAAGCTTACGGAATACAGAACGCGAGAGGAAGATATAAAAGCGAAAGGGAGTTGAAAGAAAATTAGGGACAATTTGTGTCAGGGAGCAAAGGCAGCCAGCCAGCTGTGGCAGGGTTGTACAATTAGTCGCTTCCTCTCAAACCTCCTTAGCATCTTAATTCACTCCCAAGTAAAACCGTCCAAAGTATTTTGACTTTTGATTAAACAGAAAGCAGTAATTTATGCGAAGGATCTGCATAAAGAACTATCATATTTCCTTTCAGCTCCGACGAGCAACTGTACAAAAACTGTTTCCTTAATCAGCATTGCAGTCTTGTTTTATATCGTTAGAATCACATTTTTACTTTTTCTAAATCTGTAGAAAAAGACAATTTGAATTATGAATAATAAAGAGTAAAAATGTATAAAATAATTGACATATAAAGTGCGATAATGTACAAAATTGTTATCAAATTTGGAAATTGGACAGTTCACCATTTTAGAATTATTTATTTATTTAATTTTATGTTAGTGTGGTATATAAAATAATCCCACCCTAAACTAGCCTTTACATGGAAAATTTTTCGAAAATTTGGATTTTCTTGAAAATGGCTCTAACGATTTTGATTAAAATGCCATATGTTTAAGATATTTTTATGGCGAATGAAATGTATATCTTGAATTTTCTAGCTATAGCCTATGTAGTCATGTTTACTCTGGATTTCTTTTGAATAATTCGTAAACCGTAAGAGATAGACCAAATCTTACATAATAAAAAATGTAGATCTTGCTGAAACACACAATTTGGAAATAAATAAAAAAAAAAGATTCTTTGTGTATCTTCAAGCATCTTCATTGAAAAACGAAAAGTCTTAATTGTAGCATAATTTGATTATTTGTTAGTGTTTCTTCATAGATGATAGAAAATGTCATTCACAAAAATGCCTATTCAAAGCAAAACTGTAGTGAACAAACTCGCCTATACTTATTAAGAAATAAGCCACGTGGGTCAAGCACACAGCTGTCACACTTACAGTACTGCCAATTTATAGAGTAAAACTTCCCCTAAAACTGGGTTAAAGTTAGCTCTCTGCTCCGAAGTTGTAGGGGTACTTTTTTCCTGTAAAGTGGTGCGAAATTCGCAGTGAAAAAATGTTAGTTGTATTCTCATTTTAAAAGTACATTTAAAATATGCATACAATGATGTGTCACAAAGTGTTCGACATTTTCTTCTTAAAGAAGTTAAAGATGCAGTATTTAATACGAGGTACTGAAAAATGTCAAACAAGAAATTAGGAATTTGTTATATGGCATGTCTAAAACTGGTGTTTCCTAGAAAATCGAGCATATTAATGGCTTAGTTTTTTCACAATACCTGACGTGTTTAAACTGAAATCTCTGTGAACAGTTTGGTTATAACAGAACGTGTGGATGATTAAATGTTTTATCTGAGCACGTGTTCGTGTAATTTCACTCCAGGTGTTCGACGTCTGTCTCGATAAAACAGTACTCTAGATATCCCTGTCGCACAAGAGCCGATTAACCTGATGATCCTGTTTTTAGACGTCTACTGAAACCTTGCAACTGCACGAAACAGACAAGCGGGGAAATGTTTCCCATTCTTCTCTCTGCCTACCTTGTGTAGCTTCTATAAATATAACTGTTTATTTACAAACTTAGCCATACATTTACTCGCTTACTATAATAAACTTATTACTGACTAATAATAGTGTTTATTTTCCTAATTCTACCCGCTCGAGGCGTTGCGTTTCTTGCATACTCCATTATTTATAATACCAGGTTATGTATATAATTATACGGAATTCTTAAAAACTAATTTCATACAAATTTATCAACATTGTAATTTTCTATGATTTTGTCTACCTTTAATAGGCATTTTGTCTTGCCTAGCCATATTCTTTCCTTCTTTATCTTATTACCGTTCGCGTATGGAAAGACTGCCACCTCTAGGACTTACAAGGTAGTGTCTATGGTCACACGCCTGTCGGGGAGCAGACGAACCTATGGGCAGCACAGGGTGAAACCTGGAAGCGGGTGGTTAGTCCAGCAACAGGTGAGGAAGAGTATATGAATTGCAGGCGAAATGGATGAATGAAAAGGTGAAGATACAGCAGTTGTTGGAATGAGTGGCGGGGGAAACCGAAGAACTCGTGGAAAAACTGCTCAGACGCCGTTTCGTCCATCACGAATACCACATGCGGGTCCCTGGGATCGAATCCAGGTGATAGGCGAACGGTCTAACCGCTCGGCCACGGCGTCGCCCCATGTTCTTTCCAGGTTCTTTAATATCTACTCCTCTGATCTTAAATTAAAAATTATTCTACCTCTTCTAGATTTTTCTCCTTTTTAGAAGTAATTCATCCCTCCAAAATGTTTCCTTACAATTATTATCTACTTCATTGATCATTGGCATTCTCCCCTAATATGCCCATTCGTTCTTTTACTTACGTGGCATATTACTCTTTGTTATAAACATGCCAAATGTTATCCTACTTTGCCACAAATGTCAATGTCTTTCTCTTCCCCAATCATCTTTCAACATTGTATAACCTATATAGTAACACTGCAGTGCATTTGCCTTTTCCGCTACCAGATGGCAACCATGCTGTCCGTCGCTCATATTATCTTTGTGGGTTAGGGGTAGCGCCGCCGTCTTTGCCTGGGGGCTGGTTCCGCTCTTTCTCAATTTACGCATTGAGTTGTAATTTTTTTTTATCTGCTCGATCTTTTGTGTGTCAGCTCTGTATATGGACTTAAAATTGTAAATGTGTATTAATGTGTCTTTGAGTCGATTTATGAGTCGTATTTTTTTCATAATTGCTATCTCTTTGAACTGTATATTAGACAAACTTATGATTGCTGAAGGAAGATACACTACAAACTGAAGATCTGAAATGTTCAGCTAGATGCTTCCAAGTTTAGCAGCTGTAAACTAGCGCACACAAGTTTTTAATTTTTGTTAATTTTTTTGTATAATTTTAATGCTGGAGTTTTCCTGCCTTTTTGGGCGATTTCTTTCTTCAGCTAATAGAACAGAAACCTCGATTGAACATTTCTCATAGAACACAGCGCTCTTACCTCACACGTGTTTCATATTCCGCACTACATCCATGCTTCCACATAAACAGTTTGCAGTTTCAAAATTGCTTCCAGTAAGTGCTACCAAAACATGTGCAATTCTGTCTTTAGAAATGAAACTTGTCAAATAATCCGGTACAAAATGGCGTAATACTAAACTGCTATTATTATTTGTAAAGAAAAAATAAATTCAGTTGACTTTCTTACCTAGTCTCTAAGAAGCAGTAACCTGGATTAGCCACAGACAGATAATAAGCAAGAAATTTTTCCACAAAACGAGATTATACCGGTAGTGTGTCAAACATCGAACATAGCAAACACACTATGCCATCTGTTGGGGCTACAGAAAACTACTTGCAAAAGTGTCTCGTGTATTAAATCCCACGCTCTGTTTGAAAATTGTACGTTAAACTTTCCACAAGGTTGCTTCAATAAAAGTATAAAAATGAATGCATTACTAATACTTACAATATTTAATATTCGCTGATAGCTGACCACTACTATCCTGTTTCCTTATGTACAAATGCATTTTGTGGGCGCAAATGATATTTATATCAGCGTGATTTCACAGCGTGTTTAACTGTACAGCACCGCAAGGTGTGGCAAGTCTATATTGGATTTTCTATAGACCAGCTCCTCCTGCCACCCGTCATTAAATTTTTGTCTGCCATAGTATTTTATTTGTTAGCATGCATTGGGCATGATGCGGAAATATATTTTTCATGTTGTTCTGTGACGGGGTAATGGGGAAGATATAGAGACTGCGTTCGCTTGCTCAGCTTCTTTCATTTGGTTCAGGAAATAAAACTTGGGTATTAAAGTATAAACAAGATCCACAGAGCCATTGCGATGTTCAGACTTTCTTTGCCAAATGTTGGCTTTAAAGACAAGGTCTGTAATCAGATTTCCTGTGGCAGCTTGCAGAGTTTTACGATTGTTGGAGTAAATGAGGCCAGGATGATATATATTCAATGAGACAATTGAATAAGCTCGACTTAAATGACGCAGCTAGACAGTGAATCATGCTGTCATCTTGCTCTGCCGTTTCCATATCCTACATACACCTCAATTAATGTAACAGATGGATAGAAGCAGGGCAAATTATATACTCTTAGCTCCTTGTAGTAATTTCAGGCTTTGTGATGCGTATCCACCACAAACAAATTTCTAAATCATCTGAGTTTTTTAAAATTACACATGACTTCACTGAGCTTAAGAGATGCTGGCCCCCCCCCCCCCAAAAAAAAAAAAAAAAAAGCTGCGTTTTATTTGGTTACGAATAGTTATTTATATATAAATTAATGTTTCTTTGTCCTTATGGTCTCCTACACCATTTATCCGAATGCATGAAAATTGGTAAACCTGTTTTTTCATAGGAAAGGTTTTTATGCTATCCATTTTACAATGCGCTGTATTACATTCATACGGTTTTCTCTACTCGCTTTTCTTTTACATAACACATTCACATGTCCTTCACTACTTAGCCTTCAACTTACAATTCATACAATTTGCTATGATTGAAATAGAAATGCAACGTATTACATTCACATGGTTTTTCCGCTCGCTTTTCTTCCTGTAGTATTTGTGGCCGTTAAACAGTTTTTTTTATTTATTTAGTTGGTGTCTTATTCTTTGTAGCATTCTAATAGTTTTAATTAAATATTTGTTTCAATATGATAAGTAATATTTATAAATATCTCCAAAGAAACATAAACCAAAGTCCGGAAGTTTAAGGGATAAATCGTCAGACAACGCAGGGTATTTCAGCTAGTCACAAATAAAAAATAATATATCTTCAATTTTCTGAATATAGCTTATGAAGTATTATTCATTCATTCACGATAACTGGTGAACTGAATGCATTTTTGTGAAGTGAATTTTGTTGGAAGATACCCGTTATTTGTCAGAATTTTGCAATATTTATACCTTCTGTAATAGGAATGCTGCTAGAGTGTTTCTCTCTAGCGCACCTTCGAGATTCTCTGCAGCTGTTGCCAGACTTGCAGAGGTCTTAGCGGACGACATAGCAGCGACTGAGTTTTTAAGTTTTTAGCGGAGTGTAATATGAGTTTGAAGATTTGAAATTTTAGATATCTCTTTTTTATGCATTTTCACATATTTATCACCTTGTTTTATATCTGGCTATTGCCACTCTGTTTTTTTTTTTTTATATTTATGTGTATATTTTCTTTGTTACTAGTAATTTTATTTTATGTTATTTTATTTTTGATTAAAGTTTATATCTGACTTTTGCAATGAAATGCCTTTTAAGGGCGCTGATGACCATGCAGTTGAACGGCCTTAAACCTACATCTCCTGCTCCTCCTGTATAATAGGAGGTCGTATTTTATTTACCTCTCGGCCGTACAAAGAGAACGGAATTTTAAAGCCTTCACCCAGCAACCAGCTCTTAAAACATTTGAATATCATTTACAGCCTCTGTATTCCCCTATTCCCCTTGCTTCTATAAAAAAGTAGCAATAAAATAATTACTGCAAATGTTTGTCTCGAGTAATATGAAGTAGATAACGGAATTTTTGTAAAAATTGCTTTATAAGAGTAGAGGAAGTCATGAGGGTGCAGCATATTTTTAGAAGTTGCAGATATGCAGAAAAGCCAACTTTATTGTAAGAAAAAAGGACCAACTTTAGTACTTTTGTAGTGCGTATAACTAAAGTAGTATTTTGAGATAGTTTTGCTTGCTAGAAGCGATGTTTATACAATTAAAACTTTTACCTGGGACACAGACGAAGGTAACATCTTGACAAAGTTACAAACAAACTTTGGAAGTTCACACCCAGTAGGTGTGTACCTGCAACAGGAAGACAAAAGATAGAGACGGAAGTCATGACAACTTTCATCTGTTCTTATGTCTGTCCATAACAAAGTAGTAGTCGGCATCATAAAACCACACTTGCGTTTACACCACTATCTATACCTTATATATGTGTGACACATTGACTCCACAAAGAATTCGCTTTCTCTTTAAAATACATTCTGCTAGATGTATTAATAAAGAAAAAGAGAATTTAATATTTATAAACAAAACCCAACGTAAGTAGCTCCAGAGGCACAAGTAGTAATAAACAAGTGAACACTACCGATGAGCAATTGTGGGTGAAAAACGGTATGTTCCCTTATTGTTGGTGAATCAATTTAAATATATTTATTTCTTGGTATTTTGAGGAAAACAGAAAAGTAGCAAAGCGCAATTTAACGCAAATTTGTTAAATTATATGCAAATTCATTACGGATTCCGAAGTAAAAACTAACCTATTACGACTGAAAACATAAACATGAAATAGCACGAGTAATGAAAATGGTGATGGATTAACGTTCGTTCGCAGGAGGGTTGGACAAGCTGCAGAATGTTCCATTTTGAGGGTAATATCGCCTCTCAAAATAGTGTAAACAGAACCACGCACTGTTTACGCTTCTGTATGCTCTCTCGCCTATTCGCATAACAAATGAAGGTTGTGGGAGGGAGAATGCAGAGGGAAAAAAATAGGTCACGACCTACTTCGACGAAATGAGAGCGTTACTAAAACACGTGAAGCATCCGCATTGTTGCCAATACCAACGCCTGCAGCGGTGAACCCTGCGACTGATTACTTCCATACTAGTTCAATATAATCAATACAAATCGATCAGAGTTAATTGTATTGTTCCTTTCATATAGTTTGTGTTGTGAAAATACTGAAGCTTCTCTGACAATCTGGAACCCATGCAAACTCGCCGCCGCCGCCACCACCACCGCCGCCGCCACCACCACCACAACCACCACCACCACCACCTCCACCACCACCACCGCCACCGCCGCCGCCGCCACCGCCACCGCCACCGCCACCACCTTATTATTATCATCTTCAGAATTCTAACACTAGGCGTGCATAGTGGCAGGTGATTAGCCCACCGCCCATAGAAAGCGCAGTGGGAGAGAAGCAGGACGCTGTCGGCTGAAGTGACCCGACTGTTTTGCTCAGAGACTTGATCTTTCAAGATATGAGGTGGTTTTAGGTGCAAACGAACGACAAACGGTTTTATTTTTCTGTATCGGGTTTGAACCCGCGACCCACAGGATAACAGGATAACCGCTAGATCATATAGGACCCTTTTCTTTTATACTTAGTGCAAAAGAAATACACTTTAAGCTTAACATCATTTATTTTATTTGACCATTTCATTCAAAGAAAGAGTTGCGTTCCGATTTATCTAATATTTTCGTGAAACCACACGAAAAAACTAATCACCCTTGGCATAGTAACCAAGTCGCAATGGCTTCGGAGACAAAGCGCCCATTTTGCTGTGGTCTAACCCTGCGCATGTAAGGCCCAGTTGCATAAATACGCCTACTGGAGATCAGATTTAATCTAAGGTCAGAACATGAACTGAGATCAATGCAGAATAGCATTGTGTAAAAGTAAACTAAGATCATCGAATCTCAGTTCAATTTTGATTTTAGTTCGGAATTGGCATCGTTGTAAAATACTGAAAATCGCTGCTTCCGGTCACTAGCAAATCTCTGGCGCAAAACAAGATACAACAAATAATTTCATCTCCGAAAAAATACCTACTAGGAGGGGAAAAAAAAAAAAAAGAGAGAGAGAGAGAGACAGCTTCAGTTGCTCAGAAAGAAAGGTTAATTATGCATGTACCTTATTAATCGTTTTTATTTGTAAGTTTTACCAATTTTCCTTAAATATGAAGAACACAATAACAATGATTTCACTTTTTCATATTTTTTAGAATTGTCTCCATTTTCACATATTACCATTTGTGAACATTTTTCTAGGTTAGGAGTAATCAGTTCCTTCTTCTCCTGTAAAGTTGGTTTTTTGGGTATAATACAATTTGAAACAATGCTCTTTTTATTCAAATAACTACAAAAATGCATTGTTTACCATTTTATTATTTTATTTAAAGCTGTAGTATTTATTTCTTCCTTCTGCAGTTCTGCTGATTTAAGTTCAATCAAGTTAACTACAGAAAAATTTAAAGTCATATTTAATCTTAGATCAAGATGGCATGAACTTAGATCAATGTTTATAGCACCAGAAGTCTAAGTTTATGCAAGCGGGCTTAAGAGTCGTGTTCAGATTAAGTGATTTAACATTGAAGTTAACGCAAATTAATTTCATCGAACATGTTAAAGTTCGTGTTAAGTTAGCATCAGCTTACCCTTATGTTAGGGCGTTTAATAATTGTTAGAAATTGGGAAATGGTTGTCACAAACCAGGCTATCGACCGGAGCTTCTATATTCAGACCTTCTGAATGTCATTTCTCACGACAAGATCTGTGAGCCATAATGTATTTGAAAACCTGCAGCGGATGAATTTTTAAATCGATGGAGACTGTCTTAAGCCCTCGTAAGCAGGATTGTAGAGGAAATATGAGAGGCTAGAATACTTTCCGAACCTACCGTTTGTGGGTTTATCTGGAAGGTTTCCGAAGCAGTTGCTTCAAGAGAGGAGCATTTCTGTGTAGTCCACTGCTAATTAAAGTTCTAAACCATTCTTGGCGCCTGATATTTTTGCTACTGCAAACTTCACAAAGGTCACATATTTGTTGCTCTTGCCGGATAAACCTTTGTATGGAAGGTAAGGAACTGGTTACGAAAACCGGCCAAATTCTAGCAAATGTTTCCAGTGATTCTCATCTATCGATTATTTACATCAACGAATAGTTATTGCTATACGAGAAAGCACCGAAAGCTTCATGGGGATCTTCGCAGATTCACCATCTTTGCAGAGCATTTTCTATCTAAATAACGTCCCGTAGGCGGTAACTTGTGACACCGTAATACCGTCTTGAAATATCTCATCAACATAACAATAATCCTGCTGCCCAGAATGAAGCATCATATCAGGGGCTCGATATAGGTTTTGGCAATAGGCGTCAAATTCGGAATTACAACGCCAGGTTGACGATGTGTTGCAAATACTAACCACCATAGCTGCCGCCGCCAACATAATATTGTAAGAATTTTTGAAACTTTTTTGACCATTACTTTAAAACTAATACAAGTTTTGTAGGTTTAATATCTTAATGGAAATGTAAAAACCTTAATGCTCGACCATGCCATAATATAGCGTTATATAACGATGCTGCTATCCACCAATCAAAGGTGGAGCAGTTCACAACGAATGCTCCTAATTCACCAGTCAAAGATGTACCTGTTCAGAACGATGCTGCTATCCACCAATCAATGGTGCACCAGTTCATAACCATACTGCTATGCACCTATCAAAGGTGCCACTAAATTCGAAACTGTATATTCTCATATGTTCAATCGAATAACAATTAATTCGAGTATAGAAAAAGATACAAATGTCGAACAGGGTGGAAGTGATTTAATTCAATTTGTTGCCTCGTTTTTTGAAGTCTTACTTTTTTTAAAGGTTGTACCTTACATACCCTCTGTATTATTGTGTCAAGGCAGTTAAAGGAGCAACTATCGATTCTCGTATGTACAATCGAATAACAAACAAGGATTAAAATGTCGCACACCAGTGACAATAATATGCAGCGTGGAACATTAAAAACGTTTTATAAATGTTTGAATCTTAGACACATGGTTCAGCATAAATAGTTATATGAAATTCGTGTAACATGTTCCATTTGGATAATACACTATTAAAATAAATATTTTTGAAACATTTACTAGATACATTTCCGCTGAAATTTCAATATATAATTTGTTGTATGCTGTGGGAATGTTAATGTGTCGTGGAGCCGAGTAGCAGATGGTTTCATGGAATGAAACTGAAGGCCTGACTGGTTTCTCGTATTTCTAGATGCAGACGCGTGCTACGTGCAAGGCGGAGCATACGCCTATTTTAATTCCGTAACTGGTCCTAGCGTGCGGTCGTGTAAAACTAGATTAGTGTTAGATGTAATTATGATAATTGTAATTCGAGCGAGGGCATGGCCCTGGAGGTTCAGTCCAACAATGCAGCTCACGTGCTCGTGTTCCAGTCATGATGCACAATGGAGCACTTCAATTCTCTAGGAGTCTCAGACCTTCAAGTGTTTCTTAAACACGCCTTTCTCAACATATGCTTTACAAAACACCTTACAACTCCAATAATTCTCAACTATGTGCTCAAATTTAATAATTTTTAACTTCTCTACCACATATTGTATTCCACCCAAAACTTCGATACAGAGATTTCACCGCAAATATATGTTTTGACGTCCCTGGAATTAAAAAAAAGACATTTTTAGGAGAAAGTTCCGTTTGTGTCTATCTATAAACAGCGTAACTACTTCATTTAAGTGGAGTGTCTTCTTAGCATGCGACAAGAAGATTCCAAGAAAATTCCTCCACCCTAAACTACCCCTTACATGGAACATTTATCGAAAATTGTGACTTTCTCAAATGGCTCTAACCGTTTTGATACCATATGCTTAACATATTTTCATTACGAATGAAATGTATATTCTGAATTTTCTGGGAATGTCCTCAAAAGTACTCATTCTGGATGACTTTTGCATAGCAGGTAAACTGTAACATATTGACAAAATCTTAACATACAAAAAATTGTGCAACAATTACTACAACGAGTGCTGTCCGATATATAAACCAGTTCAATCCTGCTTATAGGAGATATGAAGTGATAAACTCCTTAGCTAAATAAAATTAATCAAAGTTTTTCCTATAACATTTTTTCCCACAATAATCATTCCATTTCATTTGATACAAAACATCACATTCATTGTACTAATTTCAAATAAATAATTCCTGGAAGGAATTAATCTACCAAAAGAAAAGAACATGAAATAACAGATTGTTTATTCACTTATTGACACATTATTTATTTATACTAGACTATTTATTAAAAAAATTAAAACGAATTATAAATTAAACACTCGCTGTCAAAGCATTACCCTAGGCTAAACTTTAAATATTCTTTGGAATGTTTGGGAACGTCATTTCTGCGTTGGGTCGTGAACTTTACATTTTTCTTTGGAACAAACAGGAAGCCTAGTTGATTTAGAGCTGTTCTCACTCTACCAAAACAGAGCAATCGTTTACGGTCAGTGGGTACCACTTTGGGTTTTTGCGAGTGGTGTACAGTCCACGAAATAAATAATCATTTGCTCGGTAGGCAGATTAAAAATTTCCAGAATCCAATGATCGGTATTTCTAATCCCGGTCATGATCCAATTTCCCTCCCCCTTTTTTTCTAGGGTTAAAACAGTTCATTGAGTTGCAAAGGGAAGCACAATTTCACCAAAATTCTGTTTGTAGGAGCTTGTTGCTATTTTAACATTCTTTTCTTTTCCTTTTTTTAGTCGTGTTCTTTTGGGAGAAGATATTTATTTAGATAAGCTTGAAAAGCAAAATGTTAACTAAATTTACATTTTCATCCTAATTGTTGGAGCCGTTTCCGCGACGAGACCTTTAATATCCTGGCTTGTTTGTTGAAATTGGCCCATTAGCACAGAAATTTGGCCAACATAAGGTTTCGACTAATTGTGACTGTTACGCGTAGATTAAGATAGCTAAGTCAACTTTCTTTAGGTTTACTGAAACCTTTACAAGAAATATCGTGGCATATTTAATGTCTTCACATTTATTTATGAGAAATCAACAAACCCTTTGACAATGGTCGCTTCCACATGTATTTCTCTCATAGCATTTGGCGGAAAGTTGGCTATATTGTCTCATATTTCCGATGTCGCTGAAGCGTCGCACCAACCCCTGCAGATGTTTCTCAAACATCTGAGAGTGCCATTTAGACAGTCATCTGAAAGGCGACCGATGCCGCCCTTAACTTTAGTTTTACGCGACATAACCTAGATCTAGCACATAACTGAATAAGATTGGTTCCCTGATTCAGTTTATAGTACAGAATGTAAACAGAAGTAAGAGAGAGAAACAAAACTGGTTTTCCAACTACCTGATGGCGTAATAACTGTGACATTTACTTCAGGATCATTGAGGTACTAAAACTAATACCTGTACTAAAGATACACAACAAATTGTAAAGTGAAATGAAATGAAGTATGTCCACGTGTAGTTGTGGAATGCCAAACGAGTCAACTCGACTAAACCTGAATGTTAACTATGTTGCCGCGGGCTTGAAGCTGCGACCACCAGCTTCTAGCAGTGAGAGTACATTCGTATCTACCTGTACAAGACAACAAACAAGCTTTAGAACGACCTCTGCCGCCGACATTTCTGGTGGATGATGTCATTCTGACGTCATGAATTTGCTTTCTCTTGAGAAGGATGAACACACCGTTCATGGTCGCTAATGGGAACCTTACAAAGTCAGGTAGCGAGCTGTTGTTGCACATATGTTAGTCTAATTGAAACAACCGACGAGTGTCTTGATTACGTAATAACATATTGGAGATATTCTTCACATAACTGTTTCTATTGTAACTTTATGACATATGGTTTTACATTAAAAGAAATGTCTTGTGCTTTAGATTTTTCAGTCTGGAGAACAAGATTAAAGCCAATTTTGTCAAAGGGGAAACAAAATATTGCTGTCAACAACAAAGAACTTAAGCTGGTCGTATAAAACAAATAAATAAAAAGACTAAAATTACATTTTGAGGTAATTTCATCCTATTTCATACATAAAGGTGTTAAATTAACATATACGATAATTGACAATTCTTTTGTTTTGTACAAATTATAAACGCCATTCTTTTGTTTAGCCAGTGTCGCTAACTGGAACCTATAAATCGACGAGAAGCAATTTATTACATATTACAATCGATTAACAACCAAAACAGCATTCTATTTCAATTTCACAATTGTGTTTTTAATAATTGATGTCTTTTTCTAGAGGAAAGCTTATTTGTTAATGTTAAAAATAAAGCAAGATTTGATCAA
Source organism: Tenodera sinensis (assembly GCA_030765045.1). NCBI lineage: Eukaryota > Metazoa > Arthropoda > Insecta > Mantodea > Mantidae > Tenodera > Tenodera sinensis. The sequence continues at coordinate 69,473,373 of CM060973.1, forward strand.
ATTGCATAAGCTTTCATGGCCGGTGTCGTAAAATAATCGTCGCCTAGACTAGCACAGTACTACGGTCACACCACTGAAGATGTTCGACACAGCTTAGAGCGAAACGTCTGGAAGGAGAATTTCTACTAGACCACGGCCCTCAAGCCCGGGTAACCATTTTCTGTGTTTTGTTTTCCTGAGTTGGCAGTGCTGAGTCGAACTACACTAATACAAATGAATATATTTTAGGTTAGTTTGTATAGAATTTAATATTTTCGGGTCAAATCTTTGCGATATATTATTTAAATTCATATTTTATGAATGAAATATCTAGATAAATATCATTCGACGGTCTAAACTTCTTAGATAAATTCTCTTGCTCCGCTTCAAGAATTTATTGGGTCAGACTGGCGTATTTTGAGAATAATCATGGAGTATGTTTATTTTTGGAAACATTTTAATTAATCTGAAACGTATTTAACATATTTTCTTGAAACTGGTGTACCCAATTACATGCAAAAGTGCCACGTCTAAGTCTCCAATTTCATGTTAATTTCAACCAAATGGAGAATATAATGTTCTTCAAACTAAATATATTCTACGTCAACATCTAAAACACGTGTATTTAAGACCTTTACATCACAAAATGCACCTTGAATTTTTCTGAGCTGTTCTTCCTTCTGAAGGAGTTGGTACAAGGGGTGAACATACACTAGGGGGTGGACAAAAACGTGTCATTTATTTCAGATGCTGCTTTTGTGACATCAGCCGTATTATTGGTGTGAACTTCTCAATATTTCACTTGACAAGACAATTTTCAGGTTTATAATTACCGTATAAGTTAAATATATTAACCAGGCATGGGGAAAAGGGGTGACAGGAATATAATAGAGCATTTACCCCTTCCACATACCCCATTTGATAACGCATTTGATGTCTCCCATTCAGCCTTAAGAAAATAAGTAGTGTATAATTTTATTTGATACTTACAAATTCAGTTTTACAGTTAGCAAATATATTAAACTAAAAATGTAATACGCCCTAATTGTCTCTAAGTCTGCGTAGTTTTCTATTAAATGCTATGGCTGCATGACTTCATTAAGCCCCAGATCTAGTCACCTATCGCAAGAGTTGGCAGCACTGAATGAAACAGTTGTTTCCATTGGGAATGAAGCACGTTTACCTGTTGTAAATGAATCATACTCAAGAAGTGAAAGAAACTGAACAAAAAGAAAGGAGGGAACAAAATGATAGCGGCGTGCTTGTTTTGTTGCTGGCAGATAACCTTGTCGAAGTGCTTGGAAGTCAAAAGGCGGTTTCTTGCAACAGAAGAGTGGGGCCTTTTGCTTCAAGGGATGGCGTCATAACTTCTGTGCATTTGCCAACAGCAAGCAGCCAGTACTCATCCTAGCATTAATATAGTTGTAAGAGCCCGCGATAAAGCGTACTGCCGAAATAACCCCCAATAAATTTGTAGTGATCATTTCTGTTATTTCATTTTCTGTCGCTTAGCTTTAGTCCCTGTCGAAAACTATATAGCGTTTCACTCTTAGAAGACAGTATGTAGTTAAATGGGACATCTCTGTCTCTATTTAGCGCATACAAGTTGCCATTAGCCGCGTCCTTTTCTACCCTCGCTCTATTGCCAGATTCCCAATAGCATGGTATAAATATTCACTTGTTATAAATTTCAGATTTGAACACATTATCCTATGCAGAATTTTTTTCTCTATCAGGTTATATCCTTTTCAGAGTCATTGTACATTTCTATAGGCCCAAATTTCTTCAGAAAACGTTTTTTTCAATAGAAGTCCGATATTTGCTGTTTCTATACTCATCACGCACTAACAAACTAACTGCTAGAATGCATCTATATTTTTTTCTTAGGTAGAGTAGACCATAGTGCTACTACCTGCATACTTTAAATTCTCTATGTTTACCCAGTTAAGTGTTATAATTTTTTAAATTAAATGTTTTCGGAAAATTTTATATCTGTGCACTGCAAAAGTTACGCAGTGTGAAACTTTTTTGTTATTGAGTTTACATCAGGGAACCAGCGAGAACAAATGTTGAGGAAGGTTGAAGAAAGTTTTTAAAATAAACCAAAAGGCAGTAACCTCTTTCTTTTATCCAGTAAGGCAAACAAAAGGTATTCATCTATTCAGCGTCAGGCCTGACACAGAAGATAGTATAAGGAGCAGCACTAGCATTAGTTCGAAAGAAGCCGTGTGTGTAACTGTGAGCTGTTATTGCGTTATTTGTTTAATATTTTTGTAAATATTTGTAGTTATGGAGGGTGAAGCTAGGAAGGGACGATATGTTGGTAAATAAAGAAGTAAGGAACGCCAAATAATTATGAATGTGTTAGATTATTTTTTTAAGTAAAATGCGTGTAAGGCGGTAAAATAAACAGCTAAGGCTATCGGGTGTTCAGAAGCAGTAGTGTATAGGATTAAAAAGGAAGTAATGAAAGGACCTCTAAGAACGCCATCGAAAAAGAAAGCAAAAAGGGTGGGACTACACAAAACGCTAGGTTAACGCAATATGATTGAATAGTGCAAGGTGGATTGCGGCGAATTGTTCATTCTTTACTGTTTGCAAATATTCCACCCATGCTGAATATAATTTGTTACGGGTCAACAGTGGTGAGACCCTACCAAATTTCTCAAGGGCCACTCTTAGTCGGTTCTTACATGATTACGGGGTTCGAATATGAAAGAAAGGGCAACAAGTGCATATTAATAGAAAGAGACGATATCGATATCATCAGATGGCGACATAAATATCTAAAATACGTAAAAAGGTTTAGGGACCAGGGGAAATCAATTGTTTATACAGACGAGTCATTTGTAAATTTAGGTCATACAGTAACAAAGGCATAGAGGAATACCAAAGTTAAAAGTGTCCGTCAAGCAGCAATTGAAGGACTAAGTACAGCGCACCGGCCACCTCGGGATCACGCGCCGAGAAAGATTCGCAACTAGTACATGTTGCAACATTGCGCTCCATTTAACGTGTACTGTCTTCTAAGGGTGGAACGCGCTTTAGTAATAGAATTTAAGTTTTACTATTTCATAAAAGTGTTGATGTTTTTAATGACACATTTTTTGTAAGTTTCTATATCTTGACATTTAAAAGGTATGCAGAGTAATAGTAAACATTGATTTTGAGATAGGCAACGAAATTTGTTGTTTAACGACACTGTCAATTGCCAGGATCACATCAGCGTCGCCGGTGTGCGGAATTTCCTCCCGCGGGGAGGAGTTCTTTTACATGCCAGTAAATCCACTGACATGGAACTGTCGTTTTTAAGTACACTTATGAAATTTCCCAGCAATTAAGTCAAATTTAAAATGGGAAGGTCAGAGGCAGTGCAGATCTTTCAATGTCCTCTGCTATGGCAGTGGCTGAGGAAGAGCTGTAAGATATGTGCATCCACATGACTTTCTCTCCTCACTTTTGTACATACCATTCATTAAAAACTCTTTCTATTATCTACATCATGTTAATCAAAATAAAAATTTGCAGAAATCATCTTATTGCTAATTTTCTTGTACATGCAAAGAAAATGTAGGAAGACAGTGAACTTTGAGAGATAGTTATTTCTTTTAGTTAAAAGTTTAAATTCGATATAAGTAATCTTTTAAAACGTAATTCCATAATATTTCAACATATTGAAATAGTAACCCAATTTCTTTCTTTCTTTCTTTCTTTCTTTCTTTCTTTCTTTCTTTCTTTCTTTCTTTCTTTCTTTCTTTCTTTCTTTCTTTCTTTCTTTCTTTCTTTCTTTCTTTCTTTCTTTCTTTATTTATTTATTTATTTATTTATTTATTTATTTATTTATTTATTTATTTATTTCTCTCTCTCTCTCTGTTCCTTTCTTTCTTCCTTCCTCTCTTTGTTTTTCTCTCTCTCTTTGTTTTTCTCTCTTTCTCTTTGTTTTTCTCTCTTTCTCTTTGTTTTTCTCTCTTTCTTTGTTTCTGTCTTTCTTTGTTTCTCTCTCCTTTTTTTCTTTCTTCCTTGCTTTCTTTCTTGCTTCCTTTCCTTCTACCTTCCTTCGTCCCTTCCTTCTTTCCTTCTTTCCTTCCTTCTTCCTACCTCCATTCGTCCCTTCCTTCCTTCTTCGTACCTCCATTCGTCCCTACCTTTCTTTCTTACTTTCTTTCTTTCTTTCTTTCTTTCTTTCTTTCTTTCTTTCTTTCTTTCTTTCTTTCTCTCTTTCTCTCTTTCTCTCTCTTTCTTTCTTTCTTTCTTTCTTTCTCTCTTTCTTTCTTTCTCTCTTTCTCTCTCTCTTTCTTTCTCTCTTTCTTTCTTTCTTTCTTTCTTTCTTTCTTTCTTTCTTTCTTTCTTTCTTTCTTTCTCTCTCTTTCTTTCTTTCTTTCTTTCTCTCTCTCTTTCTTTCTTTCTCTCTTTCTTTCTTTCTTACTTCCTTTCTTCCTTCCTCGTTATTATTTAGTTATTCAAGAAGTTTCAGAATGTGTTTCCGGAGAACTTTGAATATGAATTCTAGAATGGAAGAATACTTCATCTTATGTGAGTCTACAGGAATTACGAACAGTGCTCAATATCAATATTAGTATCAACTGAATAAATCGTGCGTCACGCTTATACGTGCAACGCATTCATACATTTACAGATTTTGAATCACTTATGCCTCCGAAAGCACCTGCCTTTAAAAGCCATACAACCTTATCCTGTGTGAGAGATCAAGGAGCAGATATTTTGCAGTTTTATCGTCTACGGCAGGCAAAGCACACAGTTTTATTTGGTCTGGCGTCGGTACGAAGTAAGGGCTATGAATGACGTTTATTGCAAATAGGGGATACGTAAAGCAGAAGTATTCAGCAGTTTCTGTGCTTGGTAAATACGTGGCTATTTGTCAGATGCTATCACATTCGTATATGAAAATGACTGTAAGTAGGTCACGCGCTATTTTTGCCCTCTATTTTTGGAAAGTATCGCCCATTCGCTCTGGTCTTGCTTTTCCGGAATGGGCAATAGATAAAGAGTTCTGCATGCATAACAAACTCGAGAGGAAACTTGAAAAACACCAGACCTAGGAGAATAAAATACAAGATAGGATCAAATGCACGAAGAAACAGACTTACTCTTGGCAAGGAAAACAAACAAACGTGCAACAGCGGCGCTTTTGAAGTCTATACGTGTGTTTCTATATGGTTTCACTATAAACAAAACCTTTTAGTTCAGTATTGCCAATGTCACAGAATATTTGTGGCTAAGAGACCAATTTAGGGGTCAACTTCAGTTATGGCGTGGTATTTTCAGAAATAGGAATCTCTTTTAATAATAAAAATAATTGAAGTCTGACTCTTCGGAAGAAGTATAATGCTGAAGTGACGTCACAAATTAAATGCTGCGCAGTATACAACTACGCACCTAAGGACCACGGGTATAACATTGAAAGCCTTTTGTTTTTTCTTTCTTGAATGCTTTATTATTTTTAATTGTTTATTACTTTCTCTAATTGTATTCGATCGAAAAATTCTATGTACAGATTTCACTGAAATATGTTTTGAGCCCCCGGAATCCAAAAAAGATGCGCGCGCCTGTGTTTGTGTGTCTCTGAACAGCAATAACTCAAAAACTAAAAGTCTTTTAAAGACCAAAGTTGATATTTAAGTTTAATATCTTTCAAGGGTGCGATACGGACATTTTAACAAAATTCCTCCATCTTAAACTACCTTTTACATGGAAAACTTTTCGAAAATTTTGATTTTCTGAAGAATGGTTTTAAAGATTTTTATTAAATTGCCATATGTTTGATATTTTATGGCAAATTAAATGTTTATTTTGAATTTTATGGCTATAGCCCATATAGTCCTGTTTACTCTTGATAACTTGCGTAACTCGTAAACCGTAAGAGATTGAGCAAATCTTACTATACAAAAAATGGAGACCTTTTTGAAACACACAATTTATATCAAATGATCTTTTTCGTCAACCGAATGATATCAGAGATATTTCTTGCTATACCCACTTATAGACGTTCTCAGATGGGAGTACGTTATTCATTTTTTATATGTGTTGATCATGCAAAGAGAATGGAATTTCAGTTATCATATATCGACCACTCTTAAAACATTTGGCTATCCCTTAAAGTCTGCTGTATTGTCCTTGCAGCTACAAGAAAATTAGTAATAAGATCAGTCCAACATATCAGATTTTTTATATGTTCCATTTATGTGCCGCCTTACTAAGTTCAAAGTTACTTTCGTTTAAACCGAAGTCTGGCGTGAAATTGGTGCAACTAGGTCAGTAATTACCGTCTCCAGATTGAACAAAGAATGGAATTGTTCTTTCTAATAATAGTTAATGACTTTTCTGTTTTTATAGGGAACAAATTATCCTCCGAATCCCTTTGAAAGTAAGTAGGTATAGGCGACGCATTTAATCGATTTATGCCTTGCTCTTTTCCGATACTTAACGCTTTTCCTCGTTCTCAGCTCGTCGCTTTGTCTCAGAGGCAGAGTTTTCTTTTATTTACCTTAGGCTTCCCCCGTCTTGGAACAATACAGCAGCGGCTGGAGAAAGGCATTGTGGAGAGCTCTTGTGAAGGAAGGGCCAAGCAGGAACCGAATTGGCGAAGGGAGATTGTACGGCGGGATGAACTTGGCTGCGTTTTTAAACTTGAATGCTTTCTTCTTTCAAGTACTAGTTGGTTCCTTACAGAATCCAAACTTCGCTAGCCCTTGAAGAGGTGTTCCCACAGCATTGTTATTCACTGTGGATGCGCAATGCCCCTGTGTGTGGGCAAAGAGCAAGACTATTCGTAAACATTCTTGACATTAGTCGTGTTTATTTTGGTAGGTATGTAGTTTATTAAATCAGTGGCTACAGTCAACCACCAAATGTGAAATAACTTCAACAAAAGGCGTATTTTCCGGAGTTTTCGCCGGCAATTCGCTTGGCCTATATAAGCGAGTCGGGACAGCGAGAGAAGCCAGTCAGACTTGTGTTAAGCAAGACAATTGTTGACTTTTAAATCAAGCAACTTTAATGGTGATCGTGTCAGCCAGCTGTAAATAGAGTAGGACATTGAAATGTGTGTCAAGGTTACAAGACAACAGAACAGCTGAGAGCTGCAAGGTCACAATGAATTGTAAACTGTGTTAACGATAAACCAGACCACTGTGCTTTTGTGATTCAGTTTTAGAAGACATAAAGTGACAGAAAAAGTAACTGGGCTGGTACATGAATGTAGATTCTAATAGCACTGTTAAAAGATTGCACATAAATAACAGTAATGCTATTATCCTAACGGATTTTAATATCTGGACAAACATCAATTCTTCTTTAATGTTTATATATTCTGTTATCTGAAGAAAGAACTTGGTTTCTTACGAGCTCGTTTATGGAATACGCATTTTCACGTCTAACATGTAATTACGGTCAGGTTTTTAAATACTTATGTGTTGTCTCAGTCTACAGGTGTTAAACTGAACATTTCTGAAACTATTAATCATGCATTATAAGATTTAATACGAATTCTTTCTAGCAGAGAAATGAAAATAAATTATAGTATACAGATAGATCCGCAGAATTCATACTATAAATCATATTTTTACGTTCTTTATTATAGGTATACTGGGTGAAGAAGGTATTGTATCCACCCTAAAATTTGGATATTGCAAAGCAAAAATATGCTTTGAGGCCCCCTGAACCCAAAAAGGCTTTTTTTTTTTTTTTTGTAGTAAAAATTGTCCGTGCGTGTGTACGTAAAATAATTTTAAGCGGAAATTTCGGAAAATACCAGACATGGCATGAAGAATTTCAAAAAAATTCCTCCCCGAACTACCCTATACATGAAACATTTTTCGAAATTTAGGATTTTCTTAAAAATGGCTCTGAAGATTTTGGTTAAATTCAATATATTAAAGACAACTACAAGAAAAGTACTATGCATATCTCCAAATTTTGCGAATGGCTGAATCCTATTCCTTCGGAAGAATATTTATTTAATTTTACATAACTGGTGTAGACGAAAATGTACTAAACAAAAAAATAGATCTCTAAAACAATTTATTTCAAATAACTTTTTCGTGTCATTAACCAACTCCGAGATATTCGTTATTAATGGTGCGAGTTGTTTGATACCTGCCATTCTTTTGAAGTGCCTTCGAGTTTTAGTTATTTCTTGCAATAGTATAGGATTTTAAGACCAGTAAGTATATATCGCTCAGTTCTTGAATATTTGACTGTCACTATTCCCCTTGTATCTATTGAAATGTGTAATGTAGGTATTTCTAGAAAGGTGTATAAGGGTTAAAGAAGAAGTGGATATGAAAATAAACTTTCGTAAGAGGAACTTATGAGCGATAGAACAGAGAAAGGCATGGGTGTTACATATTATCGGATTTTTCCTCTATGGGGTGTTTCCACTATTCCGGGAAGAGTTAATGCAGCGATTACCACCGTCGCTTGAAGCACAGGATTCAAGTTGAGGTGTTCTATCTCGCATATATAACAACTGGAGCATTCACGCCTGCAGATTGGATTGGCTAGAAGTTATGCAAGTACCATAACGGCTTCAATAACCAAGCTTGATGCTATACCATAGACCGTGGCACTGCACAATAACGTACCATTATGTATATTTTAGATCTTGCGGCGCAATGAAATAGTCTAAGACTGCGGTTTAGCAACCTTAATGCTCTATAAGAAATTTCTGTTATTACGTACAGAGCCATTGTGCCTGTGTGCTGCACGAACACTTGTATATTTAAATTCGTGCGACTAGGGGTGGTGAAACTGAAAGGTATAATCCTAAATATGGAACTCGCTTCCATCTTTGGTTCTGCCGTCAGGAAAATTTGTACCCGTACATAAACTTTCCCTACAGTGTTAGAAACCAAATTGTCACTGAAATCTATGAAGTTTAGAATATTTTAAGAATATAATGTAATAAGTTACATTTATGTAATGTACATTGTTAAAAAATGAAGTAATTAAAGCTAAATTCAGCACAGGATTGAATTTGTATATGTGCTCTTTGGGAAATATTTTGATGAATGACGTTTCACTTTTTATTACTATTCGCTATGACCTTATAACTCAGCTGTTCTGTCCTATCGCAATTTTGAGACAAACTGCTCACAGTTCTCTCTCTAACAAAAAAGTGCTTCCGACGATACATTCTCTAAAACCTGCTTCACACAACTAGTAACTCCAACGCGACGATTTACTGCCAACTTACGGAACAATGTCGCAAAATTTCGATTTAATTTTGATTCCCCCTCTTACCCTCCTCTTCTTTGGAATCAACACCAGTGTCATCCTTCTCACCCATTGTCTTCAATTATAATCCTTTCAATTCCTTCTGCCATCTTCCTCACTTTTTACTGCCCTTGTAGAGACTTTTTTTCTAGCAGTCCCAAATATGTTTACTCTTCTTGCTGTGTGGGACGCTAGAGGTTGCAACAGTTCTTTCTTGCAATTTTTGGATTTTTTTAAAAGCTCAGAAGAGTACCAGTCATGTATTCACAATCGTTATGAATTACCTTAGAATTTTACTAAGCAATGGTTTTCGTTTTGACATTGAAATTAAAGGAGGAATTATCACGAAGTTAACTCAAGTTAAGGACATTAATATGCACAGGACCATACTTAACATCAACTATAGTCAGGGGCAGAGGATTTGCATATTGCGTCAAATAACACAAGCCATAAGTTTGCTGAATACAGGAGACAGAGAGGAGGATATGTTATCTAAGGTTATTGTTCAACAACGAATGAATAGCTATACCCTTGACCGACCGGAGCCTCTCTCTGTCACTGTGCAATAAACATTAGCAAGCAAAGGGCATTAGGACCGTGAGAAACTACATAGACAAATGTGTATTTCCTTCAGCTTTGTCAGAGTCATTCTAGATTTGTCTTTTGTGTTCCTTGTTTACAAATGAGCGAGTGAATGCGCATGTTCCTGGTAATCTAACCTACCTCCTGATTTGCCTGTTTTATTGCATGAGTGTGCTTGAACTAAATCCTCTACATTTATTATCACAAGACACTCAATTTAATATTTGATAGTTGAAGTTTAACATTGAAATTTTACCCGGGTCTTAGCTTCCTTTTTATTTGTTAATATTTAGACGTAAGTTATATTTTTTTAACGGCAAATAGCATTGGAGTTTAAAAGAGTGATCCTTACAAGGTTGTGGTGGTCGAGCGGAAGTATTACGTTTTGGTCGCACCGATGATCTCAGGTCAGGTGTTCGAATCTGCGATAGCGTCTTTTATTTTTTCACCTCCATTTCACTTCTTTCGATCAATGATAAGGTATTACAGAAGAGTTACAAATAAATAACATTAAACAGATGAAAATGGAGTGTGAGCATTTAGTTCATTACTCAAGTACGTTTTGAGCCTACTTTATACTTACATGTGAACTGTAAAGGTTGTAAAACCAACCACAAAGCTCTGCCGTCATGTTTTGAACCATACTGTACCTATGTATATCGACACAAATCCATGCACTGGACTGTACACATGAAAATGGCGTACCTAATCAGGCCCAGACATGTAAGTCTCGGATGTGGTGTTAATTATAATGGAAATGACTGGTAGATTATGTATGACCTTTCTCTAGACCGTACTTTACAATAATGCCATAGTGGCCAGGAGGACATTTACTGTCGGTAACAGTGCAAGGAGGAAGCAGATCTATGGCGCCCTCCAAAGTCACATGGTCTGCACGCAACGTCAATAACGACAACACATCACGCATTCTCTCTCGACCCTTTTTTATTCCCTAGAAGATTATGCCATGATAATTCTCTGTTAGGAACTCGTGGCTAATGGAACTCCTGGGATATTAATTATTACACAAGTCAACAAATTTCAACCTTTTTGCAACATAAAGGAGGTGTCCATGACTAATTTCTACATGCAAAACACGAGAATAATATTCAAACTTTGTATCACGCCATACATATTTGGAATTTTTGACTTTTTTTCTTCCTAAATGACATTTGAATTAAGATTCATTTTCACAGTTGGTACTACAACTAATCCAGCAGGCTGTGAGAACAATAATTTTAGTATTTAATCCGGGGAAATGAGGAATTAGTCACATGATGAATGCAAACGAACGAATTGGCGTTACTAGGCTGTTCATTAAAGATAGCTCTGCTCTGTTTAAAATTACAGCTGTCTGACTTCGCCTCTTCAATTAAAATATCAATATCCCTATTAGAATATTCGTCAAAACTTTTGTCTGCCATTTTTGAATGACCTGCTGATTCTGTTTTGTTTTTTAGTTAAAAGCAAGTCGAATTTGGTGACCGACACAGGAGAGCTAAACTTAGCAATAATGAAGACTTTATTTATGGGATAGACTAAACGGATGAAATTGTGATACAGGATCCAGAAATAGATAAGCTGCCAACCTCATCTTGGTGACTCAAGACCATTACTCACTAAACTCTGGTTTATGTTCTGGAACACTTGTCTAGGGAGAACTTGTCTGATTGATGCATAAGTCACAAGACATTTAACCATTATCATTGCACAGTAGTTTCACATATAATTAGTATAAACGTTTAGTTTGTTAACTGTGATAAATATATGCATAGAAAAGGTTTCCACAAGGAAGTATCAAATCACATTTTAGGAAATAGTGAAAGTTGTTTTCGAAACAGCTACGAAACCCTAATCAAGGGTATGTGAGCTTTTGTCTCCTACAAACTCCACAGTCCCTTGATTGATATCTAACAAAATATAATTGAAATACCGCTCCAGCAATATACTTCAACTTATATCACGATTTGTGGCATATAGATAAATTATAAACACTCGACAGTGCTATTCACTCGTTTACCGTATGTGTTAATCGAGTTATATTTAAATTCACGCTCATTCGCGCTCTCTCTCATACCTCCAGGCTCCAGCGAGGATGTGAAACAAACCATCCAAAAGACAATTTCCATCCTCCAGTCGGGAATGGAACCAGACCACAGACAGTCAAATTGTTATTATTATGCCTTAATTGTTTCATTTGTATAATCGCCTTTTAACTTCTTTCATCACACCAGGGGCTTTGACTAGGGAAACAACTGGTTTATTTATTACTCACTGAACTGTAGGGTTTCTTAATGTTGATTGTTATAATTTTTAACATTAAACACAATCACATTGATTCCCTTATTCATACTTGCAGATTGTGGGGGATAGGAAATTCATCTGGTTAAGAAAATCACAACCTCTAGTCGGGAATCAAACGGGACCATAGGAGCAGTGGATTTGATTTTGTTAGGATATATTTATTTTATTACAACTGGAAGCTGTGTTTTTATAACGCATGCGTATTGTGGCAAATTCCACTTCTGACACCACTGGGACAAAATGTCATTGCCCAGACCTTTTTCTGTTGCAGTTCAATATTTTATAGTTGCTAACACAATTCACAGTTTGTTGTGACCTTGCACTGTTCTGTCCTATCGTAACTTTGACACATAATTCAGTCTTTCAGTTGTAGTCTCTCTCTCTCTCTGGCTCTCTTCGTTTTGGCTTTTTTATAAATACGAGAATGACCTAATACGAAATCCACATTTTCTCGAACTTTCACAAATAAGCCGGCAATAGGCAGCGAACAGCCTAGAAACACTTTGTTCTGTCGCTCCATTGTCGTCGGCCACGTATTTACAAGCAGAGCAATGGTGCTGGTTTGACCTTGAGCGCCTCTAAGATCCTGCAGCTATCGGCGTCACAATATACTAATTTCTGGAGCCTGTCTTCTGAAGCAACTGTGTAAGTCTATCGTCAGCGAATAGAAAGTTTCGTCAAAGTGATCCAGAATTAATTTGTAGAGTCTAGCTATTTTTTAATGATTTGGTCAATGTGTAAATTAAACTTGGATAATGATCACCCTTGTAGAACCCCTAAATAATTCTCGAAACTGTGAGATTAAGACTGAGCGATACACATTGTGTTATGGAGTAGAAAACATAAAAGTGTAAATGTATGTAAAGATGGCTGGATGCTGCATGCACGGCTATTTATACGTGCCCTGGTTTCCTGTGTACCTGGAAGTAACATTGCAGAATCGTGACTGTCTTCTATTTCTCGAGCAGATCGTGAGGCACCTGGCTTCAGCACGACAGGATGCGGAAGTTGGAGGGCAGACGTCCATAGGTTGTCGCTACCTGGTCCTGTTCGTATTGCTTGTGGCCACATACTTAAGTTGCGGTCATGCACGCTTGGGCACGAGTTTTAATTGCTCAGCCAACTGTGTAAGTCGGTGCAGTGGACCGTCAAAGATGCCTGTTTGGGCGTGGTCGGGGCAAGTTCACGGTCGGGGACGGTAAATCATCTACTCCCTAGGGTCATTGTCATTCCACAAACCAAATGAGCCACTTCAAAACACTCCCTGCTCACCTAACATATATACGAGCAGTCTGGCAGTGTAAACAGCAGCTTTCCAGACTTATCTACAGGTAAAAAGGCTTCAGAAACTATCTTTACAGAACTGTGGCAAGAGAGTCGTTCTGTCTGTTTAGCCGGGAGCAGAAATGAACATCAGCAGGCACATGTAACTGCTCACACCTCTATGGTAATACCTATTATAGGTCTTCTTAGCGTGGTGGTACCTTCCCTGTGCCCGGGGGATTTTCTCCTGCTGGGAGACCTAGTCTGGGGTGCACTCAGCCTCATTAGGTTCTTTGAGGAGGTACTTGATTCAGTACTGGCGGTTCGTGGTTCTGAACACCGAATATACCCTGCCACGTCCACGTCCCACCCGCCAGTCCTGCACCTCACTTAAGACGGCTTTGATGGCAGAGGCGGGGGGTGCAGCAGCTGGGGGGTAGGCCTTGACTCAGAAGTCCCTGCTGCTCCGCGGAGTTAGTTGATTAGTTAGTTAACACCTATTATTCTCTGCTCCTGTACTAACCATTCTTACAAACTCTTATTCATCTATCTTCATGTTAGTTGAGGCAAACATTTCTAGAAATTATCTTATTACTTATTTCCTTGTAGGAGCAAGGGGAATATTAGAATACAGTAGGCTTTGAGCGATGGTCAAATCTTTTAAAGCTTTGAAATTCCGTTCTCTTTGCACGGCTAAGGTATAAAAAGCTGAATAAAGATGTGCTATTTGTGGAAAGTATAAATATTGCAGAACTTGCACAAATAACAAGGAATATCCTCGAAATGGTTCACTTCACTTCACTTCACAAAAAAAAAAAAAAAAAAAAAAAAAAAAAAAAAAAAAAAAAAAAAAAAAACCAACGTTAATTTAGTCATAAATTCTGTGTTATAACGAGACTTACATTTTTTTGTATAGTAAGATTTCGTCTATCTTATGGTTTACTTGTTACGCAAAAGTCAAAAGAGTAAATAGGACTATGTTGGGGGGGGGCTATAGACTAAAATTCAAAATATACATTTCATTTGCCATGAAAATATCTTAAAAGTATAGCCTTTTAATCGAAATCGTTGGAGTCATTTTCCAGAAAATCCAAATTTCGAAACATTTTCTATATAAAGGGTAGTTTAGGGTGGAGGTATTTTCTTCAAAATCTTCCTGTCGCATCATTGAAAGATATTAAACTTAAATACCAACTTTGGTTTTTAACCGACCTCTTGTTTTTAAGTTATGCTGTCCACAGTCTGACACACACACACACACACACACACACACACACACACACACACACACACACACACACACACACACACACACACACACACACGTTTATACGCACCTTTTTGTAAAAAATGCTTTTTTTTATTCAGGGGCCTCAAAACATTTCCAGTGAAATCTCGACATCGAAATTTTGGGTCGAGTACAATATTTCCCCAACTTACTATAGCAGTAGAGATAGTAAAAATATAGGACGGAGGAAAAAGATTAAGTAAATAAAGAAGTAGATATATATTTAGTCCATATTTTCTTGATTTGTTATTTTTATTATTTGAATGTAGCTAATTGTTCCACAAAGTTTAAACCTAAACTCTGCTGGAGAAGTGCTCTAAGGAACCAAGAAAACAGTAGACACGACCTGAAGCTTTTTGACATTAGCAGGTTCACGGTTTTCCTTTTTATCTATATGTATTGATTCTTTCCTTATACAGAGTCTTTTTAATATCCTGCATTTTGTATTTTATGGTTTTGTCGTTTTTTCCCCTCTGTCTTCCCTTAAACAGAAGAGTTCTTGTTCAGTTGCAAGAAAGGTCAAGGCCCTTCTCAACACTATGAAGATTGGATGTGCACAATTTACTGTGGTTAGGTTCATGTTAAATTAAAATATTATGTGCTATTTTCTGGCTTATTAAACATGAATTTCAACCTCTAACATCTCTGCCAACACTCTTAATGAAGAGTTTTTCTTGTGTTTTCCGGTTTTAATTAAAGCTTGCTTGGGGAGATCTTAATATAGGCATCATAACACTCGGCTTGGGCAGCAATTCATAGAGGGGAGAGGTAGGGATGGGGGAACAAAGGGATTACGCTATAACGTTTCATTACTTCAGCATTCATAAAGCAGTCAATCACTCTTTGAGAATTCAACATTAAATAAACAAATACGATATTGATTTGGAAGAACTTCTCATTAGGCAGTGTGATCCAAAGAACATTGCAAACATTAATTACTGGAAAGGTAGAATCAGATTGAAAATTAATGCCATAGCCGGGATGTAAACCACGGATCTTCGACTTTCTATGTCGCTCCTCTACCCAATGTCGGCGCGACGTTGAATTCTTCAGCTGATCATCAATTTCTTTCTGTAAATCACACTCATTGTGCATTTTGTGATAATATACCCCTATGGTGACTTACAATCTTATTAGTATTTCGACAAAGATGACAGAATAAGTCCGGTTACTTTTCTATCACTTAATTGCTTCCTAAAATCTTACCATAAATACAGTTTTCTTCTTGTCGTTAGCACAGTCTATACTCTTTCGGGCTATCACAATTCATAATTCTCACTTCTCAAAACCTTGCTCACTCCTTTCGGTGTCTTTCTTCACTTTCTCTGTGTCTCGTACCCTCATTACGACGTTACAATCACTCCCGACGCTCACCGAATCTTCTTACGACGCACGCGACGTATCACGCACACAGCTGTCTTACACTAACACACTGCTGACTCATGTCTGCAACCCTAAAATAACACAAACTCACTCACTCTGGCATCCTTATATACTGGGATGACGTCATATGGATCTTTCTCACAGGCACCGGAAATGACTCAGCTAGAAGTCTTGAGAACGTTCTTGTCATACCTTTTGTTTCTGCCGCTTCGATTGTTTACAGTCACTTACACACGGCATTCGCGCGAGCAGCCTGGCCTTGAACGGCACGGCATGTGGTGTGAAGTAGCTAGGGCGCGACAAGTCCCAAGGTTTGTAATTGACGAATAATTGTCTAAGTTCTCGCATTTCTAATAAGAATTTTCTTCGCAATTAAAATAGCCACCTGTGGTATTTCTGTAGATTCGATAGTTTAGCAAAATAAATTCACATACCGTAACCTACTCGACTCATTCCAGCTATCTACAGTTCTACACTAACCAAGAAGCCCGCAAAATAGGAACTCTGTGATGTCATTACCGCACAACAGCGGGTGTGTTCAGAGGGAGGGGGAAGTAGATGGAGCAGCTTTAATATGCAATGTAGAACTGTAAATATCTAGAGTGAAACGAGTAGGTTACGATATGTGAATTTATTTTGCTAAACCACCAAGATCTACATAAATACCACAAACCTTTAATTTGGTTTCACTATTTTTAGCTTGAAAAAATAAACTGCTCACAATAACTATGTATGTTGGCTTTAATAAAGATAGTGAACGGTCTGAGGCGTACGTACTCCGAAATTAGTAGATTTTTTAAAAATTTGTACGCCAAGTATACACGTTTTCTTGGGTTTCTTTATTGGTTTAGGCACTGCCATTAATACTATTTTGTTGTAGTAGTGCATTACCATAATTGTGACAGATTCTCACATTTGGAATGAAGTATCTTCCGGGCCTGTAGGCCGTGGTCGACGTGTAGGAATCGCTCCTGATTGTTTCGCTCAAATCTGCGTTGAGCATCATCAGAGGACCCAACGATGAGTGAGACTCCTTTTTACGCCCGAGTGGAGTTAAAATCCATTTGCGGAGCACCACTCTGCTGGGATGGCACAGTGGTGACTCTAGGCTTCGCCCGAAGGCACTACCCACTAAAAAAACCTCCACCGGAGAGAATTCAGGGAGGGAAGGTGTGGCAGTACCGTTATTGCACCTGCGTAGTCAAGGAGCGGGTACATTGGCCGGCCACAGTGGCTTAAGACAAGTGAAAGAGGACGCAAGGACGTAAACATGACCTAGGCCCTGATTACACCCATGGAAAGCCAAGTGTGGTATTAAGAAGGAAGTATCGGGGTAGGTTATTGTGATAGGGATAGAGGACCTGCTTCCTAACATCCATCGGCGGTGAAGCTTCAGATGAAGGTGGCTGTAATGATGTGGATGGGCCACCTTTGCCCTAAAATCCTCGGCGGTGAGCTGGATGACGGCGGACCTAGAATGGGACTAGAAAGATATAGAGAAAAGATGAAGTAAAAGAGAAAGCAGTTACTGGGCGCTAAGAACCCCGAACTTCAAAGGTCCTGTCCAGAGGCACCTAGGTATCAGGTGGCAAGCGTTTTGTACCCCTACCCAGCTAAACTGTGAATTTTAGGATTCAAACTAGGTACAAGGAAAGAGATTTGCGGGCGGGTACGAATTTTTTAGTCGCTTGACTGGTACATGCTAACTAGTACCAGTGTTGCTACATCGACCTTCTTCCCCTGAACTTGCAGAGGCTCCAATCCCCAGTGTCAATCTGCGGATCACTGTTGTAATAAATGGAAATTAATTGTTCTTTAAGACACGGTATGTGTGAAAGAATAAACTGAAGGTATGTGCAAAAGAGGGTCTATCCCTCGAAAACGAAAGGTTTTTGATAAGTGTTACCATCTCTCGTTTGGAACAAGTACTACTACTTAACGGATAGTGTAGTAGCAAAAGATTGCCTGACCCTAGGCACTAGCTTGTAAGTCCTAGGTGCGTAAGATGAGGGTAATCAGGTAAGTTGAGGTAAACATTTGCACAATTATCTTATTGTTTATTTCCTTGTAGGTGCAGGGGAAATATGGGGCTTTGGGCGATAGTCAAATAGTTTAAAGTTTTCAAATTCCTTTCTCTTTGCACGGTTAACATATAACAAAATGAACAACGATGTTCCATTTGACAAAAGTCTAGTTTCTCCAAAACTCGCACAAATAACAAGGCATATCTCCAAAATGGTTTACTCTACAAAAAAGTTTGAGACATAAATTGTGTATTTTAGCAAGATCTACATTTTTGTATAGTAAGAGTTTGTCTCTTACAGTTTACCAGTTATACAAAAGTCATCCAGAGTAAATAAAACAATTTTTATTAATTTCTCTTAAGCGCTGAATTAATAATTCTAAATGTAATGCACAAGGATGTTTTTGTTCATAATAGTAATTTAAAATATTTAGCCTAGGGCATGCTTCATTCAGAACAATGAATATTAGTGTTATTATTTTGTTGTGTTTTCCTTCATATGTACAACAAAAATAATAACACTTTGGACTGCATAAGAAATATGTTTGCAATGAGTGCTTTAAGCTTAGCTGCAAAAAAATATGCCACAGTATATATAATTTGGCGTGTACAAAGCTCTCTTTTTCTGGCTTTTAAAAAGATGAGGGTCAGACCGTTTCTACGCTTATGCCTTCGTTATTAAGACTTAAGGATTAAGAATTAGGGAATGAACAATTCCAGTTTGGGCTATGGCCTCCTGCGACCGCTGGGTGTCGTAGGGTTACATCCCGGGTTAGCCAAATCCGTAGTCTGTCGCTGTTGTAGACCACAAGTTTCCTAGATGGCACTTAAACACTTCACTTCACCGCTTTTGTCTTCAATTAATTATCATTAATGGACCTAATAGTGGCTATCTTTCAAACCTGAGACTTAAAGTACGACATGTGAGATCATAAATCGTCATAGGAGTATGTGTTGTATATCTGTCTCACAATGTTTCCCGAAAGTAAGGTCTGTTGTTGAAGCAAGTACCGTAAATTTCCATCTTCAGCGCTGCGGTCACAGCTTTGAGCATGCGCAAAAACTTCCTCTGTTCATTATGAAGTCAGACGCAACTGTGAATGGTCGTCACTTCGTATTTTTCTATTGTTAGAACGTTTCGAAAAGTTCAAAACAGTCAAACGACCAGCCGACGAGAAGTCAGAGTAGTGATTCCTTTTCTTATGCAAGAAATATTAGGTCAACAAATGTTCATCGGAAAGTGAGTGGAGTTTTTGGAAAAACAATGAGTGACAATGCCCGGCCGCACACAGCCAAACAAACTCTGATCACATCATTTATTCGGGAACAGTTTGGCCACCCTCCAGTACCTACAATTCAGATTTGGCACCGAGCGATTTTCATCTGTTTCATCATCTGAAGATATTCCTTAGTGGAAAACATTTCAACAACTATCATGTGAAACAAGAAGTGCAGACTTGGCTTTCATGAGAGGCGGCATCATTTTTGACGAAGGTATAAAAACTAGTTTTCCGAAACGATAAGTGCCCAAATAATGACGGTGAGTATGTGGGGAGGTAGTGTAAAGTATAAGGCAATGTACATATAGGCTTACCAGATTATTTTATGGAAATAGAGGACACAATAGTAAATATATGTGGGACATTGTCGGTCAGTGCAAAAATAATGTAAATTTATAATGTTATCTATGTATATATGTGTATGTATACCCATATGTGTACGTATATCCATACGGATATACAGTTGTATTTTCTTAAAATCCTGAAACAGTGTTTAATGTTATCATGAGCAGTTATACTTCTCTGAAGAAGTAATCTCGCGCAAAACATCTAGCTTGTTTGAAATATGGTTTTAGAAATTCCACACAACTGAAGTTCCTAAAATTGTCTAGCTGAATCAATAGATAATCAGTTCCTTTCATCTATCTACTGTGTCCTTATTAGTGTAAATACTCTTTTGACATTGGCATTGTGTTGCTTTGCGTCCACAGAACACCAACCTTTTGTTGGGAGTGCCAATCTCTCGTCCAATGTTGTTGGTATTCATGACTGCGTTGCCATGGCGAGTAGCTATTGCGGCTGATAACCAGTTATTCATTTCTAGTCATTCTAGTTCATTTTCTAACCATCACTGCTTGTTTCTGAAAATGTAGGACATTAGAGACTTTTCAGAAATTCCCTGTGGACACCGAACAAATGATTAAAATATATGGCATGTGTGGTAATCCTAGGTAATGTTTGGTAATATAGTCTCAGGAAATAATGGTATTTACGTAGAACACAAAAAATATCGGTACTTAATTTAAAAACAGATCTCGTATTTTGGTTGCTCTTTCCACTACACTTGTCTTTAACTTGTTGAATACTTTTGGTCCATGCTGTGTAGTAAAACTACCTAAACTTTGCAGCAAATTGTTAAATTTCATTGTTATTGAGTCTGATTTAGAAGCGCTTTAAGCGTTGTCAAACTGAATGATGGTGTTTCATTAGATACCGTAGCAGACTTTTCTGTACTGCTGACCTTGATATGAGCATTATGAGCCTCATATTGAGCATGCAATGTCTCACCTGTTGAGTTACTGCGACAGCACTTTAGTTGCACGTAACGCATATTTGCAATAATGAAAACCGTGACCTGTTTTCTTCAACAGCCATGTGATTGCGTTTATGTAATCTTTACTGGGCCAAACCTGTTTTGGCATTCTTTCCTTTTGGGGAAAATGTGTATGAGATCATGCTGCCCTTGAGAAAACTTCAACATGCCATGTGTGATGGGACCTGTCCCATATTAGGCAGAACATGTGAATGTAATCTTGGCTTATAGAATGTCTTAGTTGAGAATTAACTATTTACTTCGGAATAAGCATCCATTGAGCTTTCCACTGACATCAAATCTGCCAATTCCAGTGTGTCTAAGGGCACATCGTACACACGGATCTACACATGAAAAATATATCAGTATTGTAATGTGAACATCACCTAAACCTAATTTTCGTATGTTGATGTTCACTAAGGTGCACTTATTTGAAGAACCCTCTGTTCTAATGATTTTAAATATATGGGGAACCTCTAAAACAGTCTTTCTGACACAATGGGTGGCTTAGTTTACAAAATTACAATTTTATAGCGAAAATTCATGTTTATATATCATTAGCTCAATCTTTGTAATACTTATCATAGTTTCTAAACTATATATCAGCTGTGACAAAACTGTTCGGCTCATTTTAAAGTTCATATGATGTTTTAGCAGCTCACAAGCTTCCTAAAGGCAATACTTTTGGAGAAAATAGTACCTACATGTAGAACTTTAGAAGTTACGGGAAATGCAAAAAAAAACTAAAACATCGCAAAAGGGCGTGCCAATTGCAGCATGGTGTTTAAATGCAATTTTGGCAGTTATGAAGTGTACAACAGCCCACATATTTTAATGGAGGTGAAAAAGAAAGACTTAAATAGTGAAAAGAAAAGATATCCTTTTTTTTTTTTTTTTTTTTTTTTTTTTTACTTCAAAAACAACAGCGGGTCCTAAGTTTTAAAAAGCAACAAGTCGACTCAAATCTTCCTTGACAAAACAAAACGTAGATAGCATGGATCCATGTTAATCTAATTCATCACGGATTCAGATTCTTAAAGATGTCCCAAGTATTTCCTGCCCAAGCAGCAAACATAAAACAATGTTCTAATGTAGTTTTGATTTGCTGAGAATGATCATTGCAATTAAATTGCATGTAAAGCGACTTACGGGGAACGAAATTTCGGCACACCGGCGACTGTGATATCCTGGCAATTAACAGAGTATTTATTGAGCTCTCTTAAACCAAAATATTGATATTCAGTATCTAGGTAGTATATTGCTGTACTTCGTGAAGGAAAATCTGGTTATGGTGTTTTATTACTCAAAGGTTGGTGTTAATAAATGGGTTTTTGAAGTCCTCTAAACTTCCATTTCTATGCACTCTCGAAGAAATCGAAGAAATCTCGTAAATTTCTACGTGTTAAAACAAAGGCCTTCGTTGCGACTAAAACTAAAAGAGAAACTATTAATTTTATGTATACAAAGAACAGACAAGAATCAGTTTAGATATCTTGAGTTCTTCATTTCAGGGATTATCCTCCCTTTATGTAGGACTTCACCTACACCCCGTATGACCGTATGAGTTACAAGGCAATGCCTAGGGTCAGAGGACTGTTGGGGAGCAGAGGAGCCTATGGACCGGACAGAGTGAAGACCTGGAAGCGGGTGGTCAGCTAACATATGATATTGAGGAAGAGGATGATATGGGATATATGTAGTTGAAATTCTGGTATTGCAGCAGCCTTACTGGATGGTATGTGTAGATATATCGCTTCGTTTACTGCTTTTTCCCCTAAAGGCTAACGTAAACAGAGATGCAGGCATAAACGAAATGTTGACATCAGTATTTGCGGTCAAATGGCTAACCACAATTTAGTAATTGCATAATCCAATCTATTAAGGTTTCCTACCGGAAATTAATATCAATGTGTGTTTCATTGATTGCACCACGTGGATAGCCTTCCAAGCGATAACAAGTAACTGTGACAAACTACAGTATGATTCATATAAATGTGAACTATTGGTCATAACTTTTGAACCAATAATAGGAGAAATGTGCAACTTCGGGAGTGTATAATGCATGAAGATTACATTGTTCATTGTTTCTTACAGCATATGTTGGAAGGTTCTCCATCGGCATCCTTGGTGGATTCCGTATTCCCGTTGTGTTGTTATCAATGAATTTGGCTTCCAATACGTTTTCACAACAACGTGTCTAACTTTGACCTAATGTCCCTGTGATAGTAACCTGCAGTGTTCTTGTGGGACCGGAAAAGTACGGAAATACATCACCTTATTAACGTTAAACTATTGCAATTAGCTGTTGTTGCGTTATACGTATAGGTTATGCAAAGAAAGGGGGACACCTCGTGCACTGCGACCTACATATATTTATTGCAGCTACCACCCTCCTCCAGGAGGAAGGGGCGAAGTGAATGAACCATAGCAACCTATCCCACGACAGCAGCAAATGACTGTGGATTTATTATTTGGCTTGTGCCTGCTTCATATCACAAAACAAGTTTAGTTGTATATCACAAATAGCAACATTCTAGTTGCCCAGAAACGTCAGATAAAACTAACTAGACTATGTGACGTTTTTGCAGCTTATCTGGTGTTCGTGATACGTCGTAATCTTGGCGAATAAAGCAATGTCTTGTATTCTCCGCGTTCCTGAAGAACATGCAAAGGCGTATCTTCTGCTGCACGTTTGTGCTTGATGCAAAATGAGGAAGTTTATATCTTACAGATAACGAGTATCGCTGCAGATGTATGCAATCTACGAATATGACAATGAAATGTTTTATCAACGCATAAATTACGATATATAAAGAAAAAGGCTATGGTTTGTCGACGAAGGAAAACAAGCAAGTTAAATGAGTAACTGCATTAGCTATGCAGATACATTAATCTTACTTAAATTGTACACGACAAGTCATACTCGGCCATGCAGGCTGTGCTTTCTGACACGGAGTAATGTTCTGTTTGGTTTCCTCCATTGTTACATCTGTGTGCTCGGATATATGCGGTCTGGCCACCAGAAGTAGGCGAGCTGGAGATGCGTATGTGCTTTTCAACTGTCGCTACCATGTTTATGCACGGTGGTGATTCACATATCAGTGTTAGGCATAAGTTGAGAAATCTTAATTAAGCCAGTAAATCAAAATAAATACTATAATTAGTTAAAAAATGTTTTATAATATCGGGAGGGGGAAAAAAAACAGTGAGTTATCCCAGAGAGTTAGATCGGGGAGCCACAAATTTCTACTAATAATTCTGTCCTGAAACACACTTTGAATTGTTCTCATCGAAAGATGGAGCTGTTGGAGAGTCTTGTTGAACAAAATCTGATGTGTTGCACTCACATGACTTTCTCTACTCTTGTACTAACCATTCTTACAAAGTCGTATTCCTATATCTTCTTCGTGTTAGTTAAGATAAACATTTGTACAAATTATTTTATTGCTTATTTCCTTGTAGGTGCAAGGGGAATGTCTTTGTACACTTAACATATAAAAAAATGAACAACGATGATCCATTTCACGAAAGTTGTAAGTTTTCCGAAACTCACACACATAACAAGGAATATCTCCGAAATGGTTCACCCTACAAGAAAATTTATTGAGACATAAATTGTGTATTTTAGCAAGATCTACAGTTTTTGTATAGTATGATTTGGTCTATCTCTAACAGTTTACCAGTTATGCAAAAGTCGTCCAGAGTAAATACGACTACAGGGGCTATAGCCAGAAAATTCAAGATATACATTTCATTTGTCATCAAAATATCTCAAACATATGACATTTTAATCAAAATCGTTAGTCATTTTCAAAAAAAAATCAAAATTTTCGAAAAAGTTTCCATGTAAAGGGTAGTTTAGGGTGGGGCTATTTTCTTCAAAATCTTCGTGTCGCATCCTTGAGAGACATTAAACTTAAATACCAACTTTGGTTTTTAACCGACTTTTCGTTTTTGAGCTATGCTGTCCACAGACTGACAGACACACACACGGACCTTTTTCTAAAAATGCTTTTTTTTAGATTCAGGGGGTTTCAAAACATACATTTCCGGTGAAATCTCGACATCGAATTTTTGGGTGGAATACAATACTTGCCCTACTTACCAGTAGAGAAAGTAAAAAGGCAAAATTATGCTCCCTGTCTATTAATTCTCTAAAATATGCGGGAAATTGTATTTACTTATGTACGTGTGTCAACTGTTGACCCGAAAAAAAAATGACTCTAGCTCCGAACCTTATATTATTCGTAAAGTACCCCTTCGTGATGAAACAATTTGGTGTATGGTGTGCCATTAGCGGAGAAAGGTTTATCAGAGCTCCAATAAGCGTTTTCTATCTCTGGGTTAAGTTCAACTGCACAAGATAAGCCGACGTACCCTGGAAGAATATTAACAAAATATCCGCTAGGAAATTGCCAGCATTTCTCAACGTGAACTATGGCGAGTGATGGATAGTTTCCTAAAGAGGTGCCTAAAATGTACCGACAACGAACTTGGCCAGTTTCAGTATGAACTTTCATAACAGGAATGACAGCGAGAGAGGGAATAACACGAGTGAAATTTTGGGCCCTGCTAGATGCTAAATAAAAACTGAAATTTGAAAATCGCTGATCTAGAGATTGGAATCGCAGAGTTTGACGTTTCCTGCTGTTGCACAGTTTCTAATGCCAAACCAACATATCCTGTTTTGCATGTCAGTAGGAAGTTAGAACAACATTATCGCTTTTACCGCAACGAGTTCAAGGTTACATGAGTATTTTATCGCGGTTGTTAATATGGCACTGCAGCGCTGACCTCCTGACATGCAGCGGTCACTGGGGGCAACAGCGTGTGTGTGTGGGCTGCAGGGAATGTGCGTTGGAGTAGGCTTATACAGACCTAACACACTGAACATGCCGGGAGGAATACGGAAGAAAAGTGCTTTACGAAAAGTGACATTATTATTAGAGAACCACATGCTGTGTGGAATATTTCAGCTTCAAAACTACAAAAAGTAAGTGTTTTAGAGTTATCATACAATTTTGGTCGCTGCTTCGAATATGCCGTGTTTCGGTTAGTTTGTTTTTGAGTTCCTCTTCAAGTCGCTTAAAAACCAAAGTTGGTAATTAAGTTTAATATCTTTCAGCGTTACGACACGAAGATTTTGAAGAAAATTCATCCACCCTAAACTACACTTCACATGCAACATTTTCGATCATTTTAATTTTCTCAAAAATAGCTCTAGCGATTTTGATTAAAATTATGTTAATGGCAAATGAAATGTATATTTTGAATTTTCTGGCTATGGCTTATTTAGTTCTGTTTACTCTGACTTTTGCATAACTGGGAAGCCAGTTAAAATACACAAGTTATGTCCAAACATTTATTTATTTTTTTTTTTTTTTTTGTGGAGTGAACCATTTCGAATATATTACTTGTTATTTGTGTGAGTTTCGCAACACTTGGAACTTTTCTCAAAGGGAATAAGAGTTTGTAAGAATAATTAGTAGTAGAGTAGAGAAAGTCATGTGAGTGAAACACATTAGATTATTCTACTGAACAACTTGGGTAGGAAACATTTAAATTCTGTAGGAGCATTGCAGTGGAAGAAAGATTGATTGACTCTGTGATGGTAATGTTTTCTATACAGATATGCTTGGTGCATATATTGCAACCCAGCACGTAGGTTTGCTGGTCACTATAGGAGAAAAAGGCAAAATAGAGGTCATCTTTTTCTACTTCTATAGTCGAAACGCCGAGCTAGTTTTTAATACTTCTCGCATGACGTGTACTTTAAAGAAGGGGATGGGAATTAATCGATCTTAGCATTGTCAAGTGGCTGCAGATTCTAATGTTAACAGCAGAAATTGTGTGATAATTAATGTAGGTAATAACGATATTTTTATTGTGTTTCCCCATAGTATTTTTTTCTTAAGAATATATAATCAACCTACTAACATAAGCAAAATTATAATTGCATCTTATTTATTCTTAAAAATTGATACTTTATTAATTTTCTGTTTTCCAGTAAGTAATTTAAATTAATATAGCTTTCACCGTATTAGATCTTCACGATTTCTCTTTACGATTTTACCCTAATAGCAATTACTTTTTTAAATTGTTGTTGTAGAAATTACACGTAAGTTATGGCTGCCTGTTTTTTCCTTGTGCACTCCCGAATTGCTCCCCGTACATTAGGGTCTCAAGGCACTTAAACCAAGTGTGCTGTTTATATGCTTATTTTTTACACAATATTCCTTTATTAATGCACTAATATGCCTAAGATCTGTCACTACCACTCCACCGCACGCACCAATTTCCAAATAATTAACACTCCGTACATCATACCCACAGATCCAAACGTGTTCATACATTTTCATATTAAATTTCCTCGCAAACTCGCCATTTTTACCGCTTTCTGTAGCCTTTGGGCTGGTATTTTATTTTAGATTTCTGCATGACTGTTTAATCCTCTTTTTCTTCTCCAGAGATCTACTTGAAAAGGGTCTATTTAATACCTCATCGATAGAATTACCTGCACAACACATATGCGGACTTTTAATAAATAAATAAATTACAAATAAAGTAAAAAAAAAGCCAATGAGATCATAGGAGCTGAAATCCATTCAGCACTGATGTGTACTTTATGGCTCTGGTGGTTCGTGTTATTCTGCAGCGCTTCTGGAAATTTTCGTCGTTTTGTTTACAAACAACTCGCACTCTAGCAGTAATAATGGTACAATTTTTAAGTTGTGCTGTAGCACATGATCACCGGCCGCCCCTGGAAATTATTCTACATTACTGTACTTGGTAAAATGTGTGTTCATTTCCACTAGAATGTGTCTTTTGTTCCCAAAGGAACAAAAGATGCATTCATATACTTGGCATTCCGAAGGCTGTGGGCAACAATGAGCGATCTGAATCACGTTCATGCAACAAGAACACACTTCATCACCCGCATACCCGAGATACAGTGTTGTAAAGCCACCCAAAACACAAAAGCCCCGAGGGGTCGTTCCACGCACGTGCCGTAAAATCAACACTCCAACTTTCGATTATAATCGCTCACTACTTTGTGTTGTCAGCAAAAAGTTTGAGCTGCGTGACGTCAGAGCTCGGAGAAAGGGAATTAGTTGTTGATAGCTTTAACAATATGGGACCTGTTTGGGAGAAACCGACCGATAGTTAAATATTGCTTAGTGGACGAGACGTTAATCTTTCTACTATTAACCCGCAGACATATTGTTCTGTGCATAGCCATAGCCTGGGGACTTTAAGGCTGTAATGTTGGTATTGGACAGGTAAAATCTATGCATGATCTTCCGGTTACCGTGCCGCTTCTCTAACCTGCTGAGGTACTAGATACCGGTACGACATTAAATTGAATGTACTCGGTGACTTGCACATACACGGAATTTAATTTCATACCGGCATGTTGCATGAATCGGAATTTTCGAAATGTTGGAAACCGTGTTTACAAACTGTGCACTATTAAAAAACTATCCTCTTATTTCTTTTAATTTACGTACCATTACAATCCTCCCTCCTTTTGGACAAAATAGTTGTGATACCATAGTTCTTTCCAGTCGAACATACGTACCAAGTCTTATAACATTGATTTTGACCATTCTATGGCGAACATACCTGTTTCTCCATCTCCATCTCTTTCCCCCTAACTTCTCTCCCTCGAACTTCTAATTTCTGTCCCTCTCCACCTCTCTAAACTTCCCTCTCCTCTCTACCCCTCCCTCTCCGTCTCTCCCCCTCTATCTCCGTCTCTCCCCCTCTATCTCCGGCTCTAACCCTCTCCTTCCGCCTCTCTTCCCCTCTCTCTCCGCCTTCCTTCCCCTCTCGTCGCCTTCCTTCCCCTCTCTCTCCGCCTTCCTTTCCCTCTCTCAGCGCCTTCCTTCCCTTCTCTCTCCGCCTCCCTTCGCCTCTCCTTGCGTCTCTTTTCCCCTCTATCCGCCTCTCTTTCCCTCTCTCTCCGCCTCCCTTCCCTTCTCCTTCCGTCTCTCTCCGCTTCTCTTCCCCTCCCTTCACCAGCTCACTTCATCTCCCTCTACAACTATTCACCTCTCTCTCCAGCTTTCTCCACCTCCCTTTCGCCCCTCTACCCCGTTTATTCCGTCCCTATCCTCTCTTATTCTTCCATCTTCTCTCGTGCTACATCTTCCCCCTCTTTAAATACTATTTCTCATATCAGACATTACTGCTTCATTTGTGTCCATTTTTATTGAGCACGACGTTTATCGTTCTAAGCATTGCATTATATTGTAATTTGTGAATTTATTACATAACCCGTTTCTCGTAAGCCTAGTAATATTTGGCCAAGACACGTCCCGGAGCTATAGAAGACGAGTGAAATGTTTGATGGACAACCAGAAATAGGAGAGAATATTTGACTAGGATGGGAGAGGAACCAAATGAAGCTGTTGCGTTCCTAGAGTCTATAGCAAGGTTCGCAGGGGCATTTAAAAATTCCATCTATGTAATCTTTTGTGCCTATGGCCCTGATGGGAGGGTGAGGTGGGAGTATACTAAGGGTGACCGGAACTGAGGAGAGATGACAGCGGAGGGCAACGTCTCTAAGACCTACACTTTCAAAGTCTCCGATGGGTCGGGAAAGTCGTTACGGAAATCAAACCCGCGACCTTTGGAATGCGAACCACGGATCTGTGGCCTGAGCCATCCCACACAGCACGTATTGTGTTAAAACACAGAAGCTAAGGGGAACACAGTGAGATACGTGCAATAAGGAAAGTGATGTCGGCAATATTGCGGTTTAACCGCTGAAGATTTATTCATGGCCACATAAAGCGCCTGAGGGCGTTTATCGGGTCTATTCGCTAAGCCGTCTTGCCGGCAAATTAATGAAGCAATTTTCCCATCAACACACAGAGATAGATATACTGAGCTTCTACCCAAACACGTGTTTCAGACAAGTTTCAAGGTTACCACTGTGCGAGATGACTCTACTGTAAACGCGTGAAACTCACATTCGTGGAGTCCCGGATTCGATTCCTGACGACCACCCATTCGGTGGCAAGACTCTCCTCCTCTTTCACGTTACACGTTGACTTTGAGGCTATGTGTCGGTCGACCGTGGACAAATGGTGCAGAGGCTTGCGAGTTAGAGCTACTTCTCGGTCCCGTCAGATGGCAGTGGTCCCCGCGGAAGGGGAGCCTATGAACTGCTCTCCAATGGCTTCGGAGGGTCGCACGTGGTCGCACCCGAGCGCTCTCCGGCCGAGTGGTCAAACCTTGGAAACGTTAGCGAACTGCAGGACTCTGTCGTCTAAATACCTACTTCGCCTGCGGTTCCTTCAACTAATCCATTCCTTCCCAGGGGAGTTCATACAAAAGATCCATTGGGATCGTGTCCACTGCGTTACCTAATCCAATCCAAGGCTTTGATATGAAGCAATCATAAGAATGCTGCACAATTAATGCAGATTAGAGGATTTCCCCATTTTAATATCACAGTTATCACCTTGCGAGAATTGCTCACATTTGGCAGCAGAAAATGTGGCATATCAAGGAACGAAGGGAATTAAATTGGTGCGACATTGTAGCACTGCCAGGGTTGCCAACCCGTACGATAATTATGGGGGGGGCATACGATAATTTGAATGTATGATAGTTCGATATCGGCGAAATATCATTTCAACTGGTTTGTCACTCCAGCGACTAATTACAAATAATACCACTTTTGTCCTCATTGTCTCCACCCCATAGCTTCGGTCTGGGTGGCTCAGTTGGTTATACGCTGGCCTACTGATCCCAAGGTCGCGGGTTGAAATCCGGCTCAGACCGATGGTTTTTAAGTGTGCTTAAAAACGACAGCTCCATGTCAGTAGATTTACTGGCATGTAAAAGAACCGCTGCGGGACGAAATTCCGGCACACCGGCGACGCTGATGTGATCCTAGCAATTGACAGCGTCGTTAAACAACAAAATATTTATTTTCCACCCCATAGCTACTAAGCCTGCTACCTTTTGTCCTCTTATTGCCAGTGTGCCCAGGTCTGATAATCTCAATGAAGAAGGCACTGTTCAGAAAATTGACGATCAATGTAGAAAACTCGGAATACGTGATATTCCGTGTGAAATAAAGAACATGCCTGAACCTGACAGTTTCTGGAGTGCTGTTAAACATATGTCACCTTGGTGGAAATTCTGATTTGAAAGAACTAGCGGCCTTTGCATTATCAGTAGTTTCCTTGCCCTGCAGAAGCACTTCTTGTGAAAGAGTTTTTTTTTTTTTTTTTTTTTTTTTTTTTTTTTTTTTTTTTTTTTTCTAAACTGGGTTTAATGAAAACCAAAGTTAGAAATAGATTGGCACTAGATACGGTAAATGAACTCATTTTGTTGTGTCAACTTATGAAAGAACGTGGTAGATCTTAAAATCTGCAAGTCACAGAGAAGATGTTAAGGTTTATCTCAACAACAAATTTGTGCAATGCTGCAACGGT